>OY986040.1:31384331-31984331 GCA_963920215.1 Nineta flava | reverse complement strand
CATAATGGTTCTGAATATGGTTTGAAAGACTGGCGTTAAATCCATTATTTACATTATTTATATCAAAGTTAGAGAAATC
This sequence comes from Nineta flava, assembly GCA_963920215.1. NCBI lineage: Eukaryota > Metazoa > Arthropoda > Insecta > Neuroptera > Chrysopidae > Nineta > Nineta flava. The sequence continues at coordinate 31,984,252 of OY986040.1, read as the reverse complement.
TATCAGACCAGGCCAGGTTTATCAATATCTTTCGTTTAATATACAAAGTTTACGAGCCCATAAAAATGATATCATTGATAATGTGACTCGTAAGCTTAATATTCTCCTTTATTGTCAGAAATATGGAGTAATAATTATGAAGACATTCCTGTACCTAATTTCACCTGTATAATCAAATATAATGCTGTACTGTAAGAGGTGGCGGTGTAGCTATTTACCAAAATAATAATGATCATTCATCTTTCGTTCTGTAATGTATAATATTATCTTGTATTTCAATAAGCAAAAATCATAGCACACACCTAATTATTGTCTTCTGAAGAGTGGGATCACTTATGTGACAGATGTACTTGTTGTCTGTTTCGCTAACATATGCAATGTATGTATACACAAATTTAGTCTTTCTGCTGTATGACTGACATTTTTACTAAATATCTCCCAAGCACTGTGCAATAAACCAGGATAGAAAACTATATTACATCTAAAAGTGCGTCCACACTTACGCGCCACGGACCCCGAGCGGTGTGCGCGTCGCTCGCCTTTGGTTCGTTGGAATTGTTGATTTCAACGAACCTCCAGCGATCCATAGGAAACCCACGAACATATATTCATATTGCAGTGAAGTTGAATCAATCACAAAAACCCGTTATTTAAGCCTATAAATAATCTAAAGATATTAATAAAAATTTTTATATTTAAGTTCAGCCTGAAAAATGTTCAAGTTGAACTAAAATACTACATTTCAATTAATATTTTTCAATAATCACATGCGCGCTAAAAACGACAAACCTTTCACGAACACGTCCAAATATGAACTGCGAACATACAAAGTGTTCGTTGAAAAAACCGACTTCAGATGGATCGTTGTGCGCCACACGCGCGCCGCACGAGCGCACCGTCCAAATATGACGAATTCGATGCGCACGAGCGGCGCGCATGTGTGGACGCACCATAACGAGCGAGTGCTTCATCAGTCGAGTGTTATATCAGCGATTCGTTACATACTGAAAATACACTCTGATCCGATTCTCAACGCATCCAAAGAAGTATATAAACAATGGACAATTGGTCATATCACCCTGAATTACTCGAAAATAAGTTTAATATATTTTCTATGAACAAAAGTTTTAAATTATTATCGTTTTTATAAAATGATTATACCTGTTCTTTGTTGCTGATATTATTAAGTTCATATAATATGTATAAACATATTTTTTTCCAAGCAATGATTTTAGAATTTCAATTTGGTATAGTAATAATTTTTTTTCTATATAAAGGCCCATCATATAAATTTTAAGTAAAATAGAATATTTTTTTAATAAAGTGTAAAATATAAACTCATATATCATATTACACACTATTTATTTCAAATATACGCAACATTGCTATAGAAAAAATTGCTATATACTAAACACACACACACACACACGCCTATTTACTGTTGCTTTTATAATATGCTTGTTGTATGATACTACGAAGTATATAAATTTTACACGATTTTAATCAAACTTTCAGTGATTTTTTACTTTTCAAATTTATGATTTGGTTATTATAAAATGGGGAAAAAGTTTTTTGTAAATTTGTTTTATATATTTTGGTTTATGTCAATTTGAGTGTATATTGGTTATGGAATAAATAATTCCATGGATTGTTGTATCCACAAGGGTATATTTTTTAATATTGATGTTTACTCCAAATAATATGGGTATATCTATTAACGCGATTATTGCAATCAATTTGTGCCGAATCCATTTGGCTTTCGAAGAAATGTTTCTAATAAAATTTGTTCGTGATAAAAATTCTAACAACTTTTGTTCGAAGCATTTATTTTAGCTATTTCCTTTTTTGGGGGAAATAACCCCACCAGAAGTGGAACGTTACACGAGAAATTTTCTAAATTTTTCTAAATTTTTTCAAAAACAGCTTTCAGGTTTTTTGTTTGAAAATTTGAACAGAGATTGTTTGAAAGTGTTTTCCAATTTTGCAGCGTTTCGAAAAACAAGATTCATAATTGTTGAAGGAAATTCATCCGAAATTATACATATTCATTACTTTTGTTCTAAGCATTTGCTTAGACTATGTACTTTTTTGGACAAAATAACCCCACCAGAAGTGGGACGTTACTCGAGAAATTATTTTAAATTAATTTTTCTGAATTTTTTCGAAAGAAGCTTTTACATTTTTGGTTTGAAAATTTGTACAGAGATTGTTTGAATGTGTTTCCCAATTTTGCAGCGTTTCGAAAATACAGATTCATAATTGTTGAAACAAAATCTTCCGAGATTAAACGTATTTATTGTGTGCGCATGTGACTGTTATACGTAAGAAGGTGCTTAGTACGAGTGGATAGCGCTATAACCAACTATTAAAACGCACAGGTACAAACCCGATTGCCTAAAAAACTAAATTGATAGACATATAAATATATATATATATATTTATATATATATATATATATATATATATATATATATATATATATATATATATATAATTTTAACGATAGTAATATTTAACATCTAGTAGGTAGGATCGATGGACATTTGAAGAAATTTTTACGAAATTCCATCATCGATACAAAAACAATAGCTCTATTTCCTTTGGAGGAAATTCGCTAAAAATTTACAAAATATCAAAGAATGAACAATTTATTATTACATATTTTCTTTCAATGTTAATTAAAAACGATGTCTTGGATAGACACATTAAAAGTACCTTTTTGAATTTGTATATTTGGTTTCCAGTTCGTATAATATAAACATATATATTCACTTATGGTTGTTTTAAGGCTTGTTGGCACTTGGGGCTGACTCAGAGAAATCGGCAATAGATAAGTTCTTAAGAAAGAAAATTCGCTAAGAACTATAAAAGCACCGATGAAGAATTTCAACACTACAGTGTGCTATTATTCACATATGATTGACGTTTGTATATTGTGAATATATCGTAGGCATACTCCGATTTGAGTAAGTAGTCAGCATTTGACTAAAATAGTGAAAACCATTAGAATTTGTTCACCTGTACGTTGGTCTCATTTGATCCTGTCATTGTTTCTCTGATCAAGTGTCTATTTATAACACAGTGTGTTCATTTCAAAAGTATCCACTCTTAATAACTCTTGACCTGATGTGATTATTGTTTCGAGTGAAAACGCGTTGATTAAATATAGAGGAGGAAATTCAAAAATGGTACCTAGAGAATTTTAGGTATCATCCCTTCGTCCCCAGCCACCCGCACTTTGAAATTTGAAATGTCACCCTCTACATTGTGATACATCATTTGAGAGGTCATAACATTCTCTATTCAACCATGATAAAAAAAAATGAAATCGATCGACTGGTTCTTAAGATAGACTACACATAAAATGGAAGGTATGAAATCAATTATTATTAGCAAAACATTGCGTATTGGATACACTGTTGCATTAAATTACAGTCATAAGAAATGATTTTATGACATATTCGAAATGGCCACCATTATTTGCTAGACAAAAATACATTCCGTTTTCGAACTCTTCGCGAACTCTTTGACGAATGTTTCGCGGGTGATTTGTCTACATATTTATAATTGAGTTTTTAGTCACATAGTAAGGTCAAACAAACGCACCTGGAAAACGCAGGATTTTTACTTTTTACAACTTCAATCACCGCAGAAAAACAAAACACATTTAAAGCATTTAAAACGTTATAAAGCGCTTTAATGCGTTTGTTCGGTATTCGACCCATGGTCTGTGGTTTGTTCGTTTACCACAAATCCTAACTATTACGCGCGTTATTTGAAAGTAAATATATGTTTACCATGGTAAAAATATTTTACTACGTAACTTAGACCTAGTTCCTCCCCATCCCCCACGTGGCCCAACGAAGCTTTTAATTGCATTCCTCTGAAAACTTAAAAAATAAAGTTTCCAGAAAACTTTATATTAATTTTTTAGACCGAACGCATAATTTATCCTGTATATAAACTACAAAGGCAAAAAAAACCTTAAACTCGGGCTGTCGCACTACCGTGCTCTAGATACTGTGGCCTATTTTTATTCTCGAACATCAAAAGTATAGTATTTTCTATACATCAAAAATTAGACAAGCAGCAATCTCGTATGTATTATCAGTGATTTTACAGTTTGACTTGGCATATTTAAGCCTAGCAAAGTCGTGCTGGACATAAAGTCAGGGTGGGGTTGGTCAGTAGCCGATGTGGGCCCCGGAAGCTTACTACCTACACACAAAATAGTTCATACGCGGTGAAGGAGGAAGGAAGAAGAGCAGGACGAGATCAGTGAAGATGGTTTAGATCAATCAGCAAAGAACGCTATTTGTTTACCTCGAAGAGATTCGGATTCCTGTTGAAGTTGCATTTGACAAGCCAAGTAAGTACTCCAACTTAACTCACAATCTCGTTGCGAAAGTCGATTTTTCGCGTTGTAGGGCATTAAGGCGAGGCTTCCTCCTCTACTGCGTCAAGAACTCGCAGTTTGATTATCCTCAGCACAGAATCTAATATTATCAAGAATAACGAGGGCAGTAGCTTTTACGAACGATTTATTGACAATCTATCTGAAATTTCTCCTCTTTGAAAAAAAATTTAATTGGTTAGCTTCAGTTATTACTAATCGGAACTAACAACTTTAAACAATAAACAATTTTATTCATAGTCTTATTGTTTGTATTTTTAAAATATTAAATTTTAAGTTTGTACTTAATTAATGATAAAAAACAATCGGACTTACTCTCTCAACAATCGGAACATGAATTTCCAAGTTCTATCCTTGTTGTTTTCTTCACTCTCATCACATAGTTAAAATTTATAATATACTAGACTTTGCCAGCGGCTTCGGCCACGTGACATGTGACTTTCCCGGGATAAAAGTATCCTATGTGTTAATTCAGGCTATAAGCTACCTTCATACAAATTTCTTCAAAATTTTTTATGTAGTTTTTGCGTGAAAGAGTAACAAACATTCATCCATTCATTCTCACAAACTTTCTCGTTTATAATATTAGTAAGATGGCAACTAGAGGGGCGCTGATGAGGTGCTAGGCTAGGACACTGTGGACATTTAATCCGCCTCTGGACCCAGGTCTCTTAATCTTAGCCCGACGCTACTGCCTAGTCAAACGAATATTCACTTGAGTTTATTTATGTCTACTACGACGTACCTATACTATTTCATACAAATACAGAATGAATAAATATTTGAATTTGGAAAATAATTTACAGACAAATAACATGCAATAAATCATTTTGTTATATATGATGAGAAAACATGAAATATTATAACGAATTTGCACCTATACTTTTTCATAATAGCACATGAACAAAATATAATAGAAGCAACCATACTTTATTAGTGTAGGGTAGTTAATGTTTTGCTTTAAAATAATTATAACGTCGATGGAGCCTTGTGGGATCGTAGGAAAGATTAATTCTAAACTGCGAAAACCACTTTGGGACTATCGCCCCCTTCCGCATTTTTTTTACTGCGGTAAATATTTATGTTTGCTTGATATCTCCCAACCGTTTAGTTTATTGAGAAAAGTTGTTCACAGCAATATTGTAGGAAATAAAAATTATCATATTCGATGTTAGAACAATTTTTTCATGGCGTCAATTGTTTACAAAATTGCTCTGAAAGACTTTTTCAATAAACTGAACGGTTGGGGAGATATCAAGGAAACAACAATATAAATCCACATAAACAAAATTCGGCAAGGGGCGATTGTGCCAAAGTGGTTTTCGCAATTAACCCTTCTCACGATCCCACAAGGTCCGATCTAGGCGCTGATCCAGCCCTCAAAAAAGGTTGCGGTCACAGCCACCCGAAAATCGGCCAAATGCGAGTCGGAGTATGAACTCGCTCATGATCGATATAGTACATTCCTACAAAGGAGATATTTACTAAATATATGACGCCCTGACCAAGATTTTGTACAGTGTATAGTTCCACATGGGCAAAGCCGTGGGGCGAATACTAGTAAATTAATAACCCTGTAAAATGTTAGTTTGTTCGCTCACGTCTATTACAAAAGTAAATGTGTGTTTGTTTGCACATCAAAGTGTCACATTTAGACTCGTAAACAACGGAACCGATTTTGATGAAATTTTTACAACTTCAAAGGATATCAAATTAAATTAAACGCTAGTATATATTTTACATTAAATAATTTTATTTAGGTGCTTACTTAAATTACAAATTCAAGCTTACGTTTCTTTTTCGCAGAAACGTTGATAATTTCATCGATATCCAAGTTCACATCTTTGCGTATATTTAGGAGAACTAGCCCGGATAATCTTTCCTGTACCATTGTATATGTGCATACAACACACGCTTACTTTTAAATTAGTAGACGACTATGTAGGTACTTACAATTAATAGATGACTATGCGCACCCAGCGAATAGTCATCTCTTTTTTCCAATACAAGTATTCATGTGCCAAAAAGAAACAGATAATATGTTGTCAAAAATGTGGCATAACGTGTCAGCATATCATCTATGATGACTAAGTACTTCGCTGCGTTTCGAATCACGCACGATTCATTGTTTTTTTTAAATTTTATTAAGGCTTTGGATATAATATCATCAGCCTATCGACCTCAATAGACCGTGAAAGTGTGACGTCACAAGTCTATTAGGGTTGTGGGCATGCCCATCGTGCCCACAATGGTGGATCCGCGCTTGTTCCGATCAAAGTTAAAACATTTTTATAGATGACTTAAATTTCATTCGAAGTACTCTGTACTATGCACACAAAACATAAATATCAAAATACGTATCTCCCTTTACCATATTAATAAATACAAATGTGGTTTTGATTATATGATTATTGTTGTTCGCTGTTCGCTAATCATAACAATACAATGAGTTCAAAATAATTCTGCGCTCCGATTTAGAAAACAAATTTTTTTTGAATACTTTTACTTACAGAAAACAAAAACAAATTTTGTATGTTATGGGAAAATGGGAAAATGAATATTCCTGGAGCTCTTAGTGGGAATGACACCAGTCCAAGTGGCCGAGCAGTCTAAGGCATTATGTCTGCACAGTATACCTGCTTGGAAACTGGGAGGCTATGGGTTCGAATCCCGACATCGGCAGTTTGTCAATTATTAAGCAAAAAAAAGGGGCGGTTAATTGACTAAACTGTCGGCGTATGGACAAGAACGAAGTAACCGGCTATGCTTGAGAAGGTTTTCTGCAGTTTCCTTCACGAACTCCAGATGAATATCGGCAGAGTTCCTAGCATAGTCGGCTGCAGTCGCATATTCTACCAATTCCTAGTCTATACACAAAAATTCCTTCCACTCCACTCACATCCTCACATCCTTAGGCATCACTATGTCTAAGGTTGTGTAATTCAATGCATTTTTATTTAAACCTATCAACCCATTCGTTAAAAAATAATCGCTAAATGAAGCTTGACCCTTTAATTTTTTTTTCATATGGAAATTGTAGTAAATTTGATGCTTTATAAAAATGGTCCATATGTGGTCCAGTTCTCGAAAAATTGTAAATATATCTGACCTTTTTATTTGAAGACTAAAGACTATTGCACTCTGCAGATTTTGTCATGAAGAGGGGGGAGACCGAAATTCACATTCTGTGTGAATGCGAAAGTCTCTCTCTCTCAAAAGACAATATCATTTGGGGTGGACAGATCTCTAGCCAGATGAAATCAATGAGATGTCACCGAGGAATATTCTAACGTTTATGAAGACCATAGGATACCATAGGACTCCTGTAACACTTTTGAAGGAAAGGAGGTACAATAGATCAAATTGGTCGCGGTACAAAAGTTCTTCTTTCAAAAGACTTGCTCCTTACTCGAATCTAATCTAATTGAATTGCACCATGAAAAGTGAATGGCACTTGTATACGTAGTATTTTTTAATCAATGTTGTTCAAGAAAGTTCATGAAAAAGAAAACTTTATAAAGATAAAAACTAAAATGCTTCTATCAGTAGTATAATAAAAGGGAAATAAAAACATGCATTTTGGGCAGTTTCTCAAAAATTATATTATAACTGAAGCTCTGTTTTTGGTAAAGAATAAGGTTTAGCATAAGGTCTCGCATAGTTAGCATAGAATCTGAAAGGTTTAAAACGTAGGTTTTTAACTGGCGTGTAGGTACTATGGGCAACATAAGTAGCGATAATTTTTCAAAATTTATTAGTTAATTTGTTTATTTGTACCTAAGTTGTTAGTATATTTAAAATGAATAACTTTTGTCCGAAGCATTTATTTGAAAACCAAATAAATATACGAAACAAAGTAATTATAAAATTTTGAAAAGCGAGCGCTATTTTTGTGGCCATATGTACATATCCGAAAAAAAATATTTATAAAATATTTCTGACTGACTTTCCTCTCTCAGGGCGACCAGCTGATTAAAGTAAACGTATTAAATAATTACATTGTTGACATTTTATAGAACGATCCAGGAAGAAAATTACCTGAATAGATATTATATTATGCAGATATTATTTTCAGTTAATTTACATTATTTCATTTACTAAGGTACAGGATATTATTTCAAAAATATGCAGGAAATATAATGGGTGATTGTTTGTGTATGGTCTGATATCTTTCAAAATTCACTAAAGCAATGCAAAGGCCAATATTTTCTATGACAAATTAAGCTTACATGTGAGTGGTTTTGTAAAACATAGTTTCAAATAAAGGCAAAGCCATCAAATATTATACACAGTGGTGCAGGGCCTTGGCAAAAACGTGTAATAATATATAAATTATATATATACTCGTAACTACTCTTTAATCGTAGGTCATTGAGCCGAGAAGCGATTAATTTTAGATTAAATTAATAACGTCTGTCATCTTAGCACAACAACTTTTTCAAATCAAGTCGAAAGTAGGTGCCTAATTTGCCGCTATTTTGACGTGAATTTGTTGTTTGTTATATATATATATATATATATATATATATATATATATATACATAATTGAGCTATTCAATTCACTAAAAAAAATTATAGGCTCGAAAATTACAAACTTTACCATTTATCACATAACTTGACTTGATTTAAAATTGTTATGTAATAATTTTTAAGGTGGTGAATTGCATATACAATTAGATTCACATGAGCGATGCCGCGAATACCGATTGGGGATAAAATTAAAAACAAATTAATTAGAATTTTACATCTTTTGAAAAACCGACAAATGTTTGGGGGCCCTTTTAAAAAGAAAAAAAAAACGTGACTGAAAACATCAAAATGCCTTTTTGTTTACACACGCACCTTTGACCATCTGGTGTTAGAGAGTGACTTCAGAACTTTATTTCCATCTAAACATTCTCTCAAAATTTTCCATTGATTGTTAAAAGTCACAGTCACTGCTTTTCTTAACGCGAAGCATTCCTTAACACAAAGCGTTTCTTAACGCGAAGCGTTACTTAACACACAGCGCTACTTTAACCGAAGCGTTACATATTCAACAATGTATTTTATGTCATGCAAGTTTTTTCGAATATATTAGCGTAACGCTTAGTGTTACCACGCATTTATATCGCCTAGCATTAGAGATGTCATTCTGTTTTCGTTACGATGCGTTTACAAAACGTTAGATGCCAGAAAACTTCTTATTTATAAAGTGTAGCGTTAGGTGTTAGAGGCAATGCAAATATTTATATTTGCGTAAAGCGTATTTATATAGTGAAGCGTTAGGAGGAAGAGGTATTCTCGTCTTGAGTTAACTATTTACCTTTAAAACACGTGAGGTCTAGGTACTAACGACCCATTTGCGGTACCCCTTTTGCTAATTATTAATATTATCATGTTAATGATAAAAATAAACAGTACAATCATTATTCAAAACGTAAGGTCATATATTTAACGAGATGTATAATTACATTTTTACATAGAATAAAAATAAAATATTAAATTATAAACTTCTGAACTAATTGATGGTCTATACTTTATCAAATCTATAAAGTCTAATAGTCTATACTTTATAATTTAACGAGTACCACAAATTAACGCTCGACACAATTAATAAGTATTTAACTCGACTTCAAAAAAGGAGAGGGTTATCAATTCGTTTGAAATTTTTTTTTTTTTTTTTAATTCATGTTTAAGTAAAAATTTGACCAATATTTTTTAACCCAAAGTATTCACGTAATCGCATGATTTATTGCACAAATTGATTTTAAACATGTAACAACTGAGTTAATTGTTTGAATACCTAGTATATACTGAGTTGTATATCAATATTTGAATTGTTAACAATTTTTGAATTGTTCCACAATTTTTTTTAAATCACTTAGCGTTTTAAAAGTGGGCGGGCATATTTTTCGCTTTCCGAGAAACTTTTGAGCACAAATTATGAGAAAACTATTGAATTTATGGAAAAATTTTTCAAACAAAAGTTGTTTATTTTAAAAAGATTTTTTGTTATATCTCTTACGGTTTTAAAGATAGGCAGTTTTGCCCATTTTTCCCAAACATGGTCCGATTTTGCCCATTAACGAACTTGACATTATTTTTTTGCTCTAGAACACACACACAAAATTTCAGCTCGTTATCTCTTTTCGTTCTTGAGTTATCGTGTCCATGGACAGACAGACAGACGAACGAACATGCAGAAATAGCCGAACACATGCCAAACATTCATACCTACGATCATTTAACTTAATATATCTTGTATATTTACATATACTGGGAATAAAAATTATATCATTACATTAAAATCTTAAAAATAGTATTATGTTAATGAGATCTAGGTGCTAGGGACCCATTTGCGGTACCCCTCTTCCTAATTATTAATATTATCATGATATTATAAAAATAAACAGTACAATCATTAAAAACGTAAGGTCATATATTTAACAAGATGTATAATTACATTTTTACATAGAATAAAAATAAAATATTAAATTATAAACTTCTGAAATAATTGATGGTAATAAAAATTGAACTACATATTTACAAATGAATGTTGGGGATAGAAATTATCGCCTTATAAAAATTATTGTCAATTTTTATATTGATTTTTATGTTCACTGATTTATTATAAACAATTCAATGTTCTTTCATTACACAAATGTATTTTATAGGCTTTTAAACTTTTAAGATTTTATTTACAGCTTTCACTACATCTTGCCGAACAGGTAACGCGGCATCTTCTAAACTTTTAGCGTATGGCATAGGTGTGTCGACACCTGTTACTCGTACAACTGGCGCATCTAAATGGAAGAAAGTTTCACTTTCCATTATTCGAGCAGATATTTCAGCACCAATACCGCTCGATGGCCATCCTTGTTCACATGTCACCAGATGATGTGTTTTTCTAACTGAATCTTCTACTGTTTTCATATCAAGTGGACGTATTGATCTTAAATTTATAACTTCTGCCTCAATCCCTTTTGCTTGTAAATCTTTAGCTGCTTCCAAGCAAATTTCAACACCCTTTGAAAATGTTACAAGAGTTACATGCTTTCCGGATTTTTCTATTTTTGCTTTACCGATAGGTATAAGAAAGTCTTTACCTAAAGCTTCATCCGATACTGGAAATTGTATTCCATACAATAATTCGTTTTCTAAAAATACTACGGGATCAGGGTCACGAATTGCGGCTTTGAGTAAACCACGAGCATCTTCAGAACTATATGGTGCCAATACTTTTAATCCCGGTACATGTGAATACCACGCCGCAAAACACTGTGAATGCTGTGCACCAACACCGGCAGCTGCTCCATTTGGACCCCGAAAAACAATTGGTACATTAACTCGACCGGCTGACATGTAGAATGTTTTAGCTGCTGAATTGATTATATGATCTATTGATTGCATTGCAAAATTAAATGTCATAAATTCACATACTGGTCGTAATCCATTAAATGCTGCACCTACACACATTCCTGTAAATCCAGCTTCAGTAATTGGCGTATCAATCACTCGTTTTTCCCCTGCATTCAAAAAATTAAACAAATATAAATACAAGTTTTTTTTTAATGGAATACAATGATGAAAAAACTTATTCGATTTTAATAATAATAAATACAGTCATTTTACTTATGACAAAGCTTCATAAAATTAATCGAAGTTCTTACGTAAACTAATCAATATTTCATAATTTTGAAAAATAAACAAACCAGAGCCTACCAAAAGTTTTGGAAACTATTTGAAAAGGATTTTTGAGCTAAGAATAGAATTGATTCAGAGGTATTCGCTCCATGCATAGTTACATGAGATAAAAATATATAGCTCCATGCTCCATATATATAGTTATAAGAGATAAAAATCTACAGTATTTAGGTCAGGTAAATGTTAAACGAAAAGTTTTGAAGGTTTAGGTCTCAGCTGTGATTAGAATTTGCCAAGGGTTAAATTTATTATAAAAGTAAATTTATATATAATCCATCTTTTAATCTTACGAACAACTGAGGTATTACAAATATTTGGGATAGGATACATAAACCTGCTCCGATTAGTGCGAAATTCTGACGTTTATATTATAGCAATTGTAATTGTAGCATACAGAGCGAACACGAGAACACGAGCCTTACATACACAAATCGAAAATATAACGTATAGAAATTCATTGCCGATCTTTAGAACCGAAAAAGGTGTGAACGACTTAAAATTATTAAATTATTTTTTGTAAACTAGCGTCTATTTATTTCCATTGTTAATATGGTTGCCTTTTGGTTGAACATTGATACCATTTTTTGACATCAAATCTAGGAATGGGGATCGAACCCACGACCCCTGGCATTCTAGACCAATGCTCTACCAAGTTTTTTCACATCAAGCATTTGATGTCAAAAAATGGTATCAATGTTCAGACATATTACTGAAATGCCAAATAAAGTAAACGCTAGTCGCTTCCGTTGGTATAATATAACCGAAAGGCAACCATACTAACAATGGAAATAAATAGACGCTAGTTTACAAAAAATAATTTAAAAATATTTGAATAGTAAATAAACAAAATTAATAATACAATGGCATCTGAAATGCTAGTGAAAGATCATTTGCATAGCACTACCATAACATCTAAGGTAGCTCAATTGGTAGAGCATTGGTCTAGAATGCCAGAGGTCGTGTGTTCGATCCCCATCCCTAGATGTGTATGATTTTTCATATCAAGCATTTGATGTCAAAAAATGATGACTTAAAATTATTTTTCCCAAATAGGTACCTCAAAATTACTAGATTTATCGCAAACGAGCTTGATCAATGTCACTTAATGTGGATATATGTAGGAGAGAAATTTTTAGATTTTATACCGCAATTGATTCTGCTCATTTTCATTTAAGAAACGAGTTTGAAACCATCAGTTTGTTTGTTTATCGTATCGAGTTTAAAAAAATTCTATGGTTAACGTTTATTTCCACTTTTACCAAATTTTACTTTTAAAAAAACAGGTGTTATGATTTACAGAAAATTTTTCAAAAACACATGAATGTGTAGGAACTTTACTAATGCTTTCCATTAGTGCAATAGAAAGAGAAATTTAATTTTTTTTAATATTTATCATAAAATTACAATTGTTAGTTATTGGGAAATTAAAAACTGTATGAATTTTATTTTTGACTAAGATTATATAAAATAAAGAAAACATACCATATTTCTGTAGTAGACCTCTAGTAATTTTGTAAGCACCATCATACTGAGCAACTTCTTCTCCCATAATGAAAACTCGTTCATCTCGTGCTAATTCCTCATCTAATGCACTGTTAAGGGCATCTCGAACTGTCATCTGTTTTGCACCCAAAATTCGTGTCGTTGAAAAAAATCGTTTACTAAGTCCTTTGCTGACCTTCATTAACACCGACGTTTGAGAAATTGGTGCCATGTTTATTCAAGAATTCTAAAATTTTACAATAAATAAATGCATGTACATTCGTTTAAAAATGAAATAAAACCACTCACCAAGGTGACTAGAGGTCGTTCGAATGAGCAGACTATTAAACCACACACAAATGCAAGTTAACCAACTCTATTTAGTATAATATGCATACACCATATATATCAATGCTAACTAAAGTTACGAAGTTAGCAAAAATTGAATGTTGACAACTGAATCATTATGGAAGGGATATCAAATTTACGAATTATTAATTTTATTGACATACATGTGAAGTATATCTGAATTTAACCATTCTATTATCTATACTCGAATCCTATTTAAATAGAATTATAAAATTATAATTAACTTGAAAAAAAATTGTTGACACAACTACACATAATAATTTTATTCATTAAACAAATGCAACTATTCATATTTTTCGTGAACGATAACTAATATTCATGAAAAAAATTAATAAATAAAAAAACTTTTTCTTCGAATGCCTTTGGTTCTGCTTATACTGATCGATGTCGTTGTGGTTCTATTTGTTATTGTTTTGTCTGTACCATTTGCATTTACATTCGTGGTGGTGGAGTAATTCGATTTGACAGTCACAGGTCTCTCGGTGGAACTAAAACTACAATAATCAGTGTTACCCAGTTCCATTATATGTAGAATAAAATAAATCCCTAGCCCAATAAAGAATATCATTGCCAATATGAAAATGGTTATGTTAAAATAAATTTGACTTTTTTCTTTTTTATCCGTTCTCTTCGAATCGCTACTTGGTGACATAAGTATTTCACAAAAATGGCTACAATATCATCAAAAGAAAATCCTCAATTACAACAAATTGATTTAACTAAATTAAATCTACAACAACTAACACAATTAAAACAACAACTGGATCAGGTATAATGTGTTCTCAATTCTGAGGTTATGTCATTCATACATTAATATTTGATTTTTTAGGAATTAACTATGTTTCAAGAATCATTACAAACTTTAAAAATGGCCCAATCCAAATTTCAAGACTCTGGTGAAAGTTTAGAAAAAATTGTCCCTGAATTAGAAGGCAAGCCAATTTTGGTTCCTTTAACGGGCTCTGTATCCTTATTACTAAACATGGCTTTTTTTATAGTAATTATTAATTCCTACCAATTTTTTTATTTTGATTGAGATATGTGATTTATTTTGAAATAAGTGGCATTTAAATCATTCATAATATACATAGTCAAGTGCATCCATTTCTAATCGTCGAATTTCGATTATGATCGATGAAAAAATTTATCTTTAAAAAACTTTCTTTACATAAAGTTGTACTTTATTTTGTGGGGCTACTGTGTGTTGTTGTTTGTGCTAGTTTTGAACTTAATAAAGGTTTACGGTAAACTTTGTAGTTCTTTTGGTGGTGTTGAATGCAAACTATTTTACAAATATAGTTATAGTTCATTTTAAAATGTTTTAGAAGGACACAAAAATCTGAAATTTTCGCCAAACAATAATAATATATGTACCAACAAGTATTTAAAATGCGTTTTCATTGTATGTTAAAATTGTATAACAAAAACAGTTCAAGTCTCAATGATTAAATTTTTTTTTACATATTTATGTTGGTTGTTGATACACGCTTATGATTGTTAATAAAGTTGAGGCATAACTATTTACTGGGCATAAAATTTTATACATTTATTTATTTTTTAAATGGTTTTGTTTTGAAATCAATGTTCAAATTCAATAAGCACAAAGATTTACACAAAATGACCACTCAAAAAGTCAGCTGAAAATAAATTTGTTTAACTCTAAATACCAGAATACAGTTGAAACCGGATATAACGACATTGAAGGGACCACATAATTTGGACGCTATATCCGATAGTTGTTATAAGCAATATACAGACGACAGTTGAAATGGCACCGAGCGCGGTGGGGTGGAAGAAAGTGCGTACTTAATAATAAGACAAATTAATCCTTTTTACTTACTGAAAAAATATGAAGGTTGGTCGTTGTAGCCGATAAATTTCGATAAAGGTTCGTCGCTTTATCCTTTGTTGTTATAGGTGGTATGTTACATAAGTGTTTATATAGGGATTCGGACGAGATCTTGCCATTTAGTCGTAATAACCGATTTCGACTGATGTATAAAAAATATAAATTTTGTCACTGTGCAGTTTTGTCAAAAATTTCGTTTGATATTTATTTCTTAACTCAAGCCATAGATGTACGTTCCTGGTGTTATAGCAGATGCAAACAAAGCAATAGTAGATATTGGTACTGGTTACTATGCACAAAAGGTATAATTCAAATACATATAATTAAACATATTTTTCTATTTATATACAAAATATATGATTTTAGGATATTGACGGTGCTAAAGATTATTTCAAACGAAAAGTAAAATTTGTTACTGAACAAATGGAAAAAATTCAAGCTATGGGTATTGAAAAAAGTCGAATTCGTGATACTATTTTAGAAGTTATGGAATTGAAACTTCAACAACAGGCGCCAAAAGCAGCTGCTACTACAAAAGCTTAATTTAAAAATGCTTAAATTTATTTATTAACATTTTAGATAGCAAAACTAATGTTTAATTACTTTTCTATTCGGTATGAAGATAGCTAATTGTTTGGAACGTACTGGGACATTAGAATTTCATTTAAAATTTTTTTCGAATTATCAACTTTGACATTAGCTTTTCACTTATTCGATTTATCTTGGTTTTACGAATTATTAATACAAATTTAAATATTTTTTAACTAAAATAATACACTAAGTTCATTTAAATATCTTCCCTATAATTAATTACGATTGTTGCTTTTACTCTAATTAAAATGATTTGCGTTCAAACTGTATTTTATTCGAGTAATAAAATATAAGAGCTCATTTTTTTCTAAATGCTTTTATTTTATAATAATTTTTTTGATCACTTTATGTTGACAAGTTGAATGCAAATAAATTTTTTCTAAATAAATTATGGATTTATTTTATCATACTCTATCCATTGCAGTTGATGTACATAATAATGCAGTGTTTCATTGAACATGGAAAACGAAATCAGCAGCGTTTAATAAATTTATAATTCTTTTGAAAAAATATTTTCAAAAGAGTTTTTAACGATTGTTTTGGGTATCGATCGAAATCATTGGCATGTTAAGGTATCGCCCTGTTTCGAAACTCAATTTGTTTCGAGTAAATGATTGTATTGAAGTTTCGTGTTTATTTTTATCTTGCTCACTTTTCAACTGTAAGCATAAGACGTAAAATATTTTTATATAGAATTAAAATCTATTTCTCGAAATCTCCAACGAAATAAAATTTCAATTTGTCGCAATTCCTAGGTCAATACTTTATTGGTATAAATGCGTATTTCGACTACAAAGTAGTCATTAAAGTACGAGTTAGGTAATCGTAATTGTTTTCTTTTAACCTGAACGATTAGCTAATTCATTCTGATTATAGCTACTTTGTAGTATTTAAAATAAGAAATTATTGTTTTAAAAACTAGCAAATTAATATTTGATTTCGTACACCTAGAGTTTTCATTACCTCTAATGATCATGATACTCTGGTGGAAATAGTAGGAAACTATAGCAAATCTCGAACTAAATCAAGCGTATCAGTTGGAATGATGAAACCGATTTCTTTCGATTTTATTTCCAAAATTGAAAGTGATAGTTTTTATTTTTAGATCCAAAACATTCTCAAAATTGTTCGTTTGTTGCAAATACCCGACACAATGTGAATTCAAGATTTATTGGTTGATTCAGACATTTTTTTCTTAACGTTTGTAAAGTCTAAAGATTTAACGTTTACAATTTTTCAATTGTAAGTTTTTGAAAATTTCCTTACTGTGGTACTTTTTTAGAAAAATATCACGATCAGTAAGTTTACATTTTATGTTGACTGCATAATTATTTTTATCACCTCTCAAATAGTTTTTGAACTGCGTTCTTTTTTCAAAATTTTATAATTTGTGTCGTATTCATTTGATTTTCGAAAAAATGCTTCGAATAAAAGTTGTTTATTATAAATATAATATACATTTGCATCAAACCCGGATGAAAAGGGCACAACTCAAAATAGTACTACTATGATATTTTGAAAAAAGAACGATACTTGTGGTCAAACAGGCATTAAAAATAAAAAGCAGATTCCAAATGAAATTTATTTTTGTAGATCTCAATTCTATTGAGAGTTTTCCGAATTTTGAAAAAGAAGTCCGTATGCCTTGACACTTTGCTCTATTTTTAGTGGAAGCGTTGGTAAATTTAATCAATTTTTTTACTTTTAAATGAAATTTATGTTTATAAACATTAAAATATCATGGAGACTACACAAGGAGATCGAAATCCATGTAAACAGGTAATTGGAAAAAATAAGATGTCAGTAGTGTCGCTTCTATACCGGAAACAGTGGAGAGAGTATAAGGCGCGAGTTTTAATTGAAAAACATTACGCATTTATGTAGTATTATAATAAATGATAAGTAATTTCAATTTTTCAATAAGGAATTAATTGAAGTGATAATTAAAAATTTGCAAAATAATTACATAACAATAAAAAACAAAATAATTATAAAACATCTAATAATTAAATAGTAACCTGTAAAGTTGGAATTGTAAAAATGCAAATAAATTATTGAATCAGATATTAAATTTAACTTTTGTTTATTAATAATAAATAAAATAATCACTTCGAAATAAAACTGGTTATTTGCTGCTTAGTTCAATCCTATTTATTATACTATAATCACTTCGGTACGGATGAACAACTAGCGACGCTAGTGGCATAAAAAGTAAATATAATTTCTATCATTTCGTTGCCATATTTTGTCAATTGTCCCGTTTGAGTTCGATCTCCTTGTGTAGTCTCCATGATTAAAATACTCTAAAAATAGTAGTATGTAAGCACAATGAACCTCATGAACCAAGTGCAACCTAACCTTACCTAAAGCACTAATAAAATAATTAAACAGTTAATTGTATATAGAAGCGTAGAGGTAAATTTGAAGGTACATTTTCAATTAATTTTTTTTTAATGAACAAATTAAGAACAAACAATTGTTTATAGCGAACAATCGAGAACAAAAGACAAACTAACAAATTAAAAATTTAAAAAAAAATTCTGGGGGGCTAAATTTGGTCACCCGACCTCTAAGTTGATACTCATGAAAAAAGTTCAAAATCCGATCAAAAACATAAATGTAAAAAAGGATCGAGTTTTTGGGGAGATACTTCATATAATAGTTGCTCCTTAAAAAGTGATGATATCCCAATTAAAGAGCCGAGCTATTAATAAAGTAAATAGTTAAAACTAAAATGAAAGAATATAAGTGCAAAGGAAATGAAAAAAAAAAAATTTGGTTTAAATTTATTTCGTAAGTTTTCTTTGGTATGTTTTTAAAATTTTATACTTTTGAATGCGAATAACTGTTTAACCGTTTATTTCTTAACGAAAAGCAAAAACTTGTTCTCTTATAATTCCCTAAATAGCTTATATTCGAAAAACCAGCACGCAGCTCTTTTCGTTCAGAAGATATTTCAGGGTCAGATCTGCTATGATTTTTCGATGAGTAATAGTACTGTAAGCGCGAAGGCAAGAAACCCCTTAAACTCGGGCTGTCGCACACCGTGCTCTAGATATATAGTTAGACTCTATCGAAGACAGCGCCGTAATACTGTAGAAATACTGACATTAGAACTAAATTAAACGAAACATGACATGGGCACGCAAGCGCAGTGGAGCTGCATTTTAGTTCCTCCTTCAGTATAGAGATGACGATGTGTATGCTCTAAAGGTGCTAATGGCGGACTAGTATCAGCTATCCATATATAGATAGTGTAGAAACCACTCATGCCAGTGGTCATGAGTGTAGAAAGAATCCAGTTGCAAATTACCTGAAATATCTCGGCTCCTAATAAAGCTATCGAATTTT
Source organism: Nineta flava (assembly GCA_963920215.1). NCBI lineage: Eukaryota > Metazoa > Arthropoda > Insecta > Neuroptera > Chrysopidae > Nineta > Nineta flava. Next base: position 31,964,510 of record OY986040.1, on the reverse strand, counting down.
TAAATTAAATCTCAAACAATTTTACCAGAAAAGTTAAATTATAAAAATGATTTATAAAAACTAAATCATTTATAAAAATGATTTAGTAAAACTAGAGAGATATGCATATGAAGGTTACAAAAGTTTAATTTCAGTGGAGTGAAATTTTACACTCATTGCATGTCAGGGATTAAAGGTATCATTTGTCCATTCTGAATTATTGTTGAATGTAACAATTATAACATTACCGTTCAATCAAACGTATAAATAGATGGGCATTTGATAGACTAAATATATTTGGGATTAAAAATTCATTAAAACTTTATTCGAATGTTTATTGGCAAAACTTTAAATTACAGTTTGTTCAACAATAATAATAATTAAAATGTATTAATTATTATAATAAGACAAGTAATAATATTTTGTACACATGTACGTAATGACTTAATGTAAAAATACAATTTAATGGTATAATAATAATACTGCACTAAATAAGACCGCATATTTTAATTTATGCTTAATGGTATGGTTTTACACGAATCGATTTCTTATTTATTAGGTATTATTTTAAACAATTATTGTTTGGAAGCATGTTTGTTGTTTGTTCAATTAATTTGTTTTATTATCCATCAAATACATTTATTATCATTCTTAAATAATAATTAATAGTTATAATATATATTACATTTATTGGCACTGTTTTATAAAGCTATTTACATTAAATTCCATTATCTAAATTAAAAAACAAATACTTCTACAAACTAATTCTCTTATTCAATAACAATTCGGTATGTATATTAAAAACATTTATATATCTTATTTTATTGAACACTAAATCAATTTTATTTATTATTAAAACTTAAATAAATACATGGTTTTTTTTTGTAATGAGAAATTATGACAAATATACATATTCGAAATTAATTAACAGTTTTCTCGCTATAATACTGTTATTACTGTCGAATTAAGATTATTGAACAGAATATGGTTGTATTGTCTTAATAAGAGGCATGAAATTAATTTTTTTTGAAAATACAATTATTTTTAATTTTTATACAATATGAAGAATTATCGTATAACAAAAGTTATAAATTAAATAATACAGCTAAACATTGTCATTGTAAAAAAATATTCATTCTTTGCTATATGTGCAGATTTTAGTTGTAAAATTATAGTTATAAATTTCAAAAGTAAATTCAGAATTTTTATTTTTTTGTTTTTTAAATTAAACTGACACAAAAACGTGCTTAAATAGACCACGTAGAGTTTTATTTTAATCTTATAGTCAGGGAGCCGCCAATCCTGAAAGCCCTGTGATCGCAACTTTGAAATTTTTTAATGAAAATGAACATTTTACACTTAGATGAATAAGATAAGCTTGGTGGGTGTGGATTTATTTGACCGAAAATATGTTTAAATAAGTTATGTATTATTAAATCGCCATAATGTGTTTTATCGTCATCGCGGATTTTGGTCAATCAATTTGATGCGAAATTTCATAAGCATTCATTTTTTTAGCCGGGAAGGTCTGGCATACCTATTTGAAAAGTGTGATAACGGGTATAATTTCTCTGTTATCACGAAAACGTTTTTTTTCTTTCATTTTACGCATTTTAATGCCAAATTCAAAAATATCTTTGTATACGGACTTAAAAACTGTCGGGAGTATCGCGCATACCAGTTTTTATTACGTGGTCTCGATTTTTACTATCACACATTGCACTTTATTAATCATATTTATTTCGGAGTAAATGTATTTTGTGAAACTAATTTGGTTTCTTCTTTAGATTTTATGTATGTAGATGAGTATGGAAAAAGGAATTATAGGAAAATTTTAATTTGAATTTATCATACAATTAATTAAGGTTAATACAGAAGTCAATGTTCAATTCAAGTTTATTTATTTATAATCATCCAAATCTTTATCATCAAAATTATAATTTCTTTTTTCTTCTGATTCTTCACTTTCTTTACAGTCGGAAAAGATTGGTTTACCAATCTTAAGTTACCAATTAAGTTATTATCGACATTACTGCTTTTTGTACCTTTTTGGTACCAGATTCTTTAAAGAACTAATTTTAATTTTAATAATTGCATAACTTTTCTAATCAACACGTACTAAGTTTAGTTTATTTGTGCCAAATTAATTTGGTTTTTGGAAAATATTTCGAATAAAAGTTAATTTTTATATAATATTTATAATAATGAATAACTTTTATCCGACGCATTTTTACGAAAACCGAATGCATAAGACACAATATCAATTATAAAATTTTGAAAAATGAACGCTCTTTATGTGTACATTAGTGCGGCCATGTGTACATTAGTGATAAATTTTCGTACAACTCAAAACGGGACCCATTAACTGAATTCATTGTTTTCAAAATGATTATTTCAAATCAATTAAAAAAACGTACACTTATGTTGAAGCCTAGTACTTAGATATACATGTTTATGGTTATTGAATAGAACATAGACAATCATTAAAGGTTGCATTAACTGGGAATAACATTTTTCTTTTCTTACAAGTCATTTTAGATTCTAACACAGATATCAGTCACTTTACTTTTAATTATGAAAAATAAAAAAGTTCAATTTTTAATGTTAATACTAATGAATAAGATTCACGGGCCCAAGTAAGCTCGGGGGACATACTTGATTAATGTAAACTTAGCAAAAGACTGGCCACTGCAGGGGTAAGAAGTTTTTTAAAGTTAGCAGCCAATTTGAATCAAGGTTATAGATAAATAGAAAATTTAGTTATATTTAGTTATAAATGAATATTCTTTTACACAATTCAATAATAATAATAATTACTCATTACAGATGTAAATTAAATGTAATAATTTAATTAATGTCGTAGATTTATATAATTACGTAATTTTTTTTTCAATCACATTTTATAAAAATTCTATTTTGAAAATATATCATAAATTAGTAGTATACATAATAAATAACATTTCTTACAAAACTTGTGCAAATAATTTGCTTCATCTAAATTTAAAATATCTTATTATAAATAACATATATTAATTAATTCTATTCAATTGTAATTAAAAACTAAAATATTAGAACGGTGGTAAAATTGACACTAAAATACTCTCTTAATTCAGTTTATTGACTTTGTATATATAATAAATTTTATAACTATCTACTGATTCACAGTCTTATTGTAATTTATCGTTTGTGGAAAATAAATTGTCTGATACTCTTTAAAATTCATACTTTGTTCAAGTTATTGTTTTTATACTTTTAATTTTTTGTAATTGCATTTTAAAAGAGCACAGCAAATAAACTTTTAAAGAATATAAAAGAATTTATTAATATATTCAGCATGTGTTATTTAACAGAACTGGATATTGCTGGGCCAGCGTTATTTGTTTGTTCATTATAATCGTAATCGTCCTCGGCTGGATCATAATATTCATCAGGATCTTCAGCACTTTCTGTTTCTTCTCCACCGATTTCACCTGCTATACTTGGTTGGGTTGTAATATCCTAATTGAAAATAAATTTAAAAAAATTAAAATTGGGTATATTTCAAGTTTGGTATTAGATAATTCTACCTTTGGTGGACGCCACCCACAACCTGGAAGAGGTAAACCATCTGGACCCAACGGACATGGCGCATCTAATCCTGGAACACCTTGATCGCCTTTATCCCCTTTATCACCTTTACGTCCTCGTTTACCAATTGGACCCTTAAAAAGTAAAGAAATTATGCAGAAATTAAAATTTATCATGCTTAGTATCAGTAATTCTCATTTTCATTTACAAACATATTTACTATAGAGATGGGTACGTTTATATTTTCTCAATATAAACTTTAACTGACATTAATTTAAAGCAGAGTCTGCAACGATTGCAAATATAGCAATGCCAGTAGAAAACAAATCGTATGATTACAAAGAAGTATTAAATTTTAAACCAAGTGGAATCTGTAAATTCGCAAACGCTTAATTTGAGTTGGAGAACAGAATCTGATAGCGTGCCATAATAATTATGTAATTTCATTCTCTTTCGGTGCACTAGCGTTTAATAGCTAAGCAATATGCTCAGCTCTGTTATAGCGCAAGCAAAAAGCTTCAATACAATAATGGAATGCAATTAAGTAATGTATGAATAAATGCACCAATGCAACTTTATCAAATAAAAATATTTTTTGATAATTTATAAATTTTATTCTCTAAATAATGGTAACATTCTTAATGCAGTAATACCTCAATACACGCGAACTTAGAATTACGGAATCTGTATAATAATAATTCTCTGGATATTACTGAACACAACTGTTTTTAACATTAAAATTTAAGCAATTCAAAAGGAAACAGACGGACATAAAATTAGGCCATGTTTCTACCATCGAAATATAGTATGTCGATGGTTTCTAGACATCCTAAAAATCTAGTAAAATCTATTATGCATTTTACATGTAATAAATAATACTTACAGCATCCCCTTTATATCCTTTATCGCCTTTTGGTCCCTGAAATAATTATTTAAATTAAAAATATAAACCAAATTGATTTTCGTAAACATGCTAGCGTCTTAAAACAATTACTTTTGTGAATGCTTTCAGTTATTGAAAACAAAAACAGACTTTTTAAAGAAATATGAAAAAAAATTTGTGATTTGAAAATAAATGAAAAAAAGTAAAGTGATACCTCTTGACCTGGAATACCATCTGTGCCCTAAAATTAATGAATTGTGGTTAGTTTTAGTTTATGAATTATAAGCAATATGTTTTCTAAAAATAAGTTTATATATTTCTGACAAATTCGGAACTAAACTCATTTTATACTGGAAATTGTATCTCTAAAAATTTATCTTACTGTAAAATTAAATGATTTTTATTACGAATCTGTTAGCAATTTTAATTGCGATAGTAAGATATGATTTTAGTACAAAATATTGGTTAAAAAAATCGAGTAATTTATTAAATTTGTCAGAAATTCTTTTGGAAATTGTTTATTCAGACTATTTAAGGGTCTCGGAGTTTGAGGGCCTCGTAAATGAAAACATCAAATGTACTTTTGTTTAATCGCGTGCAGAGAATTTGGTTTAAGAGAGCGACTTCAGAACTTTATTTGCGTGTAAACATTCTGTCAATATTTTCCATTAACCGTTCGAACCCGACAAAAATTGTATCGACATATCCAATCGTCTTAACATTTATCAAATTCAGAGAATGTGCATTACATTGATAAAACTGGCCAATTCACATTGTTAATTGTTATTTCATTCTTGTCCGAAGATCAGTATACTTTCCAGGCATATTTACTATATTATCATAACTCTGCCCGCGACAACCGCATGTATTGTAATATCAAGTTATCCATAAAGATCAAAACCGTATCTATTATTTAGTGCATATTCTAGATGCTTCTTCAATTACAATAATCTGTGAATAGGCTCTCCGTCTTTTACATACCGAGTCACTTGTGCAACTATTTTGTTAATTATCGGTTGAACTAGGAAACTAAACTAATGGACTTTTTAAATTGATTAAATTAATTGATTTAAGGTTCGGCATTTCGTGGACCCATTTGCCGGAGGGGACCCAGTCTGACGGAGGTCCTCTAAAAGAGGTCCTGGGCTCGTATCCCACATGACTTTATGAAAATATTGCGTGAAGCATTTTATTTCAAAGAAAAACTTATAGACGTTTTTCTAAGGAGCTATTCGCGAGTGAATAATTTATTCTTCATTATGTTAGGTCGGAGGAATAATGCGGCCTACATGTCTCAAATTGAACTAGCTTGAATACACCCCGTTTACCATGCTCAAAATATAATATCTGTAAGGCGGCAGCATGGGGTTATAAAAATTAAACATCATGTTCATATTAATTATATAATATAGGTAGGTACATCTATATTATAACATCTATACTTATATACAGCTATACTTACTGGTAATCCAGGATCGCCTCTTTCACCTTTACTTCCTGGTTCTCCTTGAGCACCCTATAGAAATTTCAATGAAATAAAAATAAATTCAAAAACAAATCTAAAAATTATTGAATAAAAGTTTTACCTTCATTCCATCGAGACCAGGTGGACCCTGTGAAGGAGAGAAATAAAACTAAATAAGACATATTTAAAATGAATTAGATTGAAACATTTATCAATCTAATTTTCCAAAAAAAATAAAATAATATAAATAAAAATAAGTAAAAAAATAATGCATAAAATCCTTATCCACCATTCATCAATACACAAAAATAAAGTTACACAGATGTGCTTCACATATATATTTTTTTGAAAGCATTCTTTGCAAGCAATATAATAACGGGAAAATTTTCTTGTTTCTTTCAAGTTGTTCAAAAACTTATGACAAAATTGATTGAAAACAATACAGTAAATAATTATGAAGGAGAAAAAGGAAAATGGAAAAAAAAGAAAAACAAAATGCAGGTGACAGCCCACAGCCCAATGAGAAAACCAAATTGAAAAGAAAAATGAAAAGAAAAAAAAGATGTTCAAAATAAAATAAGACTAAAATCGAGCAATTATCAAAAAACACTGATATTTTTTTGTTTTCATATACATATCATGCATACACATTTATTTGTTTTTCCAAAAAAATCATCGTCTTGAATACACCAAAATTCAAATAATTTTTAAACATAGCAATAATAATAATATTCGTTTTTTTACATCTTATAACATAAATTTATAATATTATTTATATAATAAGTAATAATATTAGCTATAAAAATGGTTGGTTTTTTTTTTTTTTGATTAAATTTTAGGATAATTTACAGACGTAAACTAAATATTAATTACATTTTCCTAATATTAAAAGATATTTAATGTAAATTTAATGTAAATATTTATGTACATAATTTTCCTTTCCCTCAAGAACACTTCATACAAATAGAGCAATTCAGAGAAATTATTTTATTCATATTAAAAATGCATTAAATATCATAATTATACAATTTTTTCGGTTTACTTAAATCTATGTTACTTTTTGTATAAATGTACTTATTATCATCAGTCGATCGGACGTTTTTTTTTATTATTTTAAATTATAATTTACAATCATTGTTTGGACTATTTTTAGGTGATGCATTTGTTGAATATGCGCAATTTTCTTTATAGAATACATTAAATTAAAAAATGTTACAAAAAGTTGAAAATTAATTATTTTTTAGGTAATAAAGTCTTTGTTCTAAAATTGTTGAATAACAATTACAAGTAATAAACATTTAGTGGAATTAACTCGAAAAATTAATAGATGATATATGAAATTTTTCTTGGAAGACTCGATAGGAAACATTGCTGTCAATTTATGCCGCTGGGGGGACCATTGTAATTGGAACATAAGTTAAGGCTTTGTCTATGTGTAGGTATTTTATTGGGTATATATATATATATATATATACATCTGTTTATATATATATATATATATATATATATACATCTGTTTATATATATATATATATATATATATATATATATATATATACATCTGTTTATATATATATATATATATATACATCTGTTTATATATATATATATATATATATATATATATAAACAGATTTCGTTGACAAGTCAAATGAGATATCAAATGACAAAAAGCTAGAAAAATTAGGAGATGTTTGCGCATATAAGATTAGAACCAGTCCAAGGGACCATTCTGTCAAAGCTACTCTACTGGGAGATTGCGAGTTCAATTCCCAACGATAGCAATTTAAATTGTTGACGTATGGACAAGAACGAAAGTAACCGGCTATGCTTGTGAAGGTTTTCTGCAGTTTCATTTCATAAACTTCAGATGAATATCGGTATAGATTCTATCAAAGTTGTCTGCAGTTGCACAACCTACCAAATTCCTGGTCTGCTTACAGATTTCTTGTCCTTTAGGGGTCTAGAAAGGCCTATTTGTAAGGCTTCGACCTTCCTTCCGCTACTATTACTACTTTATTTATTTTTATATAAGATCCGTTGAAGTCTACACAATGTGTTTCTATGTTCTCAGAAGGTTATATCACTGTGGTTCCATTATAATAACTGAGGAATTGAAAAATTGTAAGAAATGCTCATGAGCGGAAAATTGAACGGATGCATTAATAATCGATTATTTTTAGGTATCGATGATTTAATCACATTTAGCGAGATTTCTTTAGAAACTATGAAAGAACTTATTACCGAGTCTCTGGTATAAATTCAATTTTTTTATCCCCATTAGACTAAGATAACGTATCAGGTAAAATAATATTAGCGTGTAATATTCGTTTTTTTAACTAAAGTATTTTGATAACTGTCATTGACCTCTGGTGCTGTTTTAACCGTATTTTTTTAAATGTATTTGTTGTGAATTAAATTTAGTATGGAAATTACTGTAAGTATGCATTTAACGCATAAGAAAAGAGAACGGGGCCAATTTGCTGCATAGGTATCATAGTACAATGCTGCTAACAAAACAAAATTTGCTTTACTCTCTCAAAATATTACTATCCGAATAAATTAAGTGTGTTTTGATTTTTCAAATGTCCAAAGCCAACATGATAGATATAAGAGCCTTCGAGTGTTTGTTTGCCAAAGCATTGTGGAGTACAAAATATTCCATTAAATGTTTACATGTTGTTAATTTACATATTTATTAATTCAAATTATTTGCAAACTCGTAAGTATATGCAAATTTTTTTACATACAATACAAAAAAATAATACATTTTGAGCCACGCAGTAATACATGTATCTCACGTTTGATTTATTGTATCCTCTGTTACTAGGGCTACCACCTCTTCAGATTTAATCGGGAGAACCCCGTAATTGTGCAGTTTCTCTCGATTCCCGATTTTAAAAGTAAATTGCGTGACTTCTCGAATTCAATGACAAAAAATTGGTAACCAAAATTAATTTATTTTTCTGTATTGTGTCGTATGTTGTAAGCTATTCAACGACAATATTAAAAGCAGATTCAGTTTTAGAACACTATTAGAGCTAGCAGCCCTGATTTTTAATTCTCTGGACATCTACACCTGCGCACTTTTATCTATTTTAAGTGGAATGACTTTATACACATTGTCTCTTTTCGCGTGATTTTTAATTCTCTGGACATCTACATCTGCACACTTTTATCTATTTTAAGTGGAAAGACTTTATAAACCGCGTAAAATAAACTAATAATATATCAACAATACATTGATAATTATTGAGAATTTAAATTATAGCCCGTATCACGGAATAATGTCTCTCGATCTCCCGACGAGATCAGCATAAGATGATTATCTCAACTATAACTTTCCGGAACTTTGAGGTGGTAACCCTTCTATTAATGTCTAAATGAGATAATATTTTTTTAAAGTTTATTTTCTTTAACAATATTGATTTGGGATGTTTTTTTTATCGAGATTAAAATATACAGTATTAAGGAAAAATATACAAAACTAAAAGGTTATTTACCCAATTCAAGAAGATTGTTGTTATTAAAGAAAACATATACACACATATTAAATTCAATATTTATTTAATTGAATTGTGTTTTGGTAAGTAGGTATTAGATAATAAGAATATTACTTTGTTACTGATTATATTTTTATATACAATCATTAAATTTAATTAATTAGTAAGTAGTACTTGGATTGTTAAATAAATTGTAATTTAATATTTAGACAGAAGCAATAATAATATATAAATTGTATTAAGTTTGTTCATTTTATGACAATCTTTCTTCTTAGGTGCAATTGATTTCTTTGATCTATAAATTATTATGGATATTATCAAAAGTATCGTGCTCAAATTAGAAAATCTTGTTTTGAATTGTTCTTTTTTCATGAACCCCCTGGCATGTACAGTCGGTTACAATATATATGGCCATCGATATGGCTGCTAGAATAGGCGTGATTTAAAATTAAAACTGAAATTAGTAAACGAGTGAGAATTATATTGTTCTCAGAGCAATATAAATTAGGTGTTTTCATACTAATATCCGTACCTTCATACTAATATCCGTAAACCTTCAATTGTCTTGTGAAAACAATTGTTTAAGATCAGTTTGATAATTTTTATGATTTATTTTGCTAAATTATCTATATCGAAACCCATAGCAAAAGGCCACAACGTTTTGAAATTAGTGCAGAAGGTACTTGTGTCTAATAAAGCCCACTTTTTAGGCCAATAAGGATCCAATTTAGTAAGCATTAATTATTTATGAATTCGATAATTTCAAAAAAGTGTTTAATCAATATTATAAACAGAGTGTCTCATTGAGACATCACTGATAAAAACGGGTTTGCTGTCTAATCGAAAACAAATTTGACTGGAAGTGTTGTTGCATTTTTGTCTATTGATGTTTCTGCTTATATGTTGGAAATTTCGAATTAATTTGTTCGTGTAAAGAGAAGGTTCCAAGTAATCCTAAAGTTTGTAGCGAGTACACTACAAATTCAACGATTACAATAACGAATTTTCATAACTGGGCTTTATTAGAATTTGCATCCATATCTTATATTGATTTGAAAAAAAAAATTATTTAAGGAATATCCTTGTTTCTATTGATGTTTATTTCTTAGAACTACGATATCTGGTGGCAATAATTAGAAACTCAGTAGTCGGGCTCAACTGTGATAGTTACATATGTGTTGCTAGGGTTACGTTAATAAAATAAACAAAAAAATATGAATATGACGTCATGAGTAACTTTACCAATAAATCAATAATTGGGTGTGTTTAGCCGAACTAAGTTCTTAGTAAGCTACTAAGAATAAGTATATCTAAGTTTTTGACTGGAACACTTATGTACTATTTAAAGTGCCATTGCCAAGTTAGTAAATGTATCCAGACAGAAACGCGTTGGAGTTGGATGTATAAACAATATCCAATGCAATTGAATAGAATAGTAATTAATTTAGGGTTAAATTTATGGCTGAAATTTTTTATGAAACTGCAAATTTTAAGCTGAAATCACATTGCCCAAATGAAACAAACTTTGTAAATTTACAATAAATTTTGAATTACTATTTTGTGCAGTAAATAAATAACCCATTCTAAATGTTTTCCGTATGTTTATTCATAATGTTTGTTTCTTTTTCTGCCATCTTCAAAATAAATTTAAAAAGATAAAGGATTTCGCAGTGTTTGTGTGGAAATTGGTTTCCGATCAATTTTATAAAACTTGAGAAAATATCCTATGAACACATCTGAAAATCTTTTCGATTCACAGGAATTTGAAGAATCCAGAACTGTCATTTCAATGGTTTTTTTACAAATTTCAAATTGTATATGTGTCTCAAAACTTTTGAGCGTATTGTATGGTTACAATTCAGATTTGTTTATGATTCCTGAAAATATTACCAATTTTTGTAAGTTATAGGTACTTTTTCGAAAACCGCATGAATTTGGCAAAAATCAACTGTAACAACATACATATAATTATACAGGGTGTATTATTATATGTATGTATTTAATATCGATAAAATACAATCAATTAAACATTGATAAATTCAACCAATCACTCAAACCTCATAGTGTAAGGAGGCGTAGCATCAGCAGTAGAGCGTGGCGCTTTGAGTTTTAAAGGCTCGCAGACGGTAAGAGGTCCCGTCTCCTTACACTATGCGCTCTGTGATTGGTTGAATTTATCAATGTTTAATTGATTGTATTTAATTGATATCTTAAAAATTAAGCGTCAAATATATATATAAAAAATTTTAAGCAAAAGTTGCTTATATGTCATTTTACATGTGTTGAATAATACCTCATCCATCATCGAAACATGCCATCTTTTATCTACAATTTATAGATAGTGTGGTGGAAATAGATTCATTAACAAATTTGAATCTGATATCGAAAATAATTTGAAATTTGAAACAGAAACTATTAAAATGACAAAAACTCCCATAAATCAAGAAAAAGCAGAAATTCAATTGTATGACCATGGAGACTATTGTTCGAGAAATATTTCCCCAAAGGTCGTTGAAATCTTAAAATCTTGTAGACAATTTAAAAAAAAAGTTTTTACAGTTACACTTGTTACGTATATAATTCCATTATAAACGTAAAAGTTATAAAATTTACAAACTTGTGTTCAACTTAGTATTTAAAAAATCTGATTAACTTTATAACTGAAGTTGGCACAAAAGATAAAAATACTAAAGTTTTGATACTTTGTTACATAAAGAAAATTAAAAGAATTGAGTAATCATAATAAAATACATTTAATTATTTACTTAAAAAATTTCCGAGAAAAATTTATATTATTCATTAATTAGAAGTTTTGTACAATAGTAAATTGTGTGATATTAACTCATTAAAAATATATATATTTCTTATTATTTTGTTGGAAACAACACACGTTTTTTTTAATACTTAACGACTCTTGGTTAACTTGAATTTCATTCACTAAAATATATAGTTTGATTATTACAAAACAATTAGTTATTTAAAAAAAAAACTAATAAATTAATTATAATACTTAATTGATCAAATAATAAATTAACTATGTGTTAGAAAACCATCAATAATCATGATATAAAATTTAAAAAATGTTCCAGCGAAGCTCTAGTTTTTAGAATGGAAAACGAGATCTTACCGGTGTTCCCGGTTTTCCAAGATCGCCTACCCGACCAGCTTCACCACGTAAGCCCATTGGACCCTTGAAAGATATTTCAAACGTTACTATTATAAAAACAATCATTGCTAAAAGATTAATACGTCAAATTGAATTATTCATAATTTTGATAATATTTACAAACACACATACCGGTAATCCCATTGGTCCTGGATCACCTTTTGCACCTTTTTCACCCTGAAATTTACGAAAAAAATTTTTTAGTGTCAAAACAAATTCTAAGATTTTGACATTAAAAGGTATAAAATTTTACAATTCTTATGTTAATTTTACTAATAAACCATTAAGTAAAGTTCACATAATATGAAGTTTCAAACGGCGGAGATCGCTAAATTAATAATTGGTTCGTACCTATTCGACAGTACGGAGTAGATCATACTTTACGCATGCGTATACGCAGTAATTCAATAGATTGACGTTAGAAATTGTCGAATGGTATCGGAACTCGGATTTCTGTCCTTACAAAAGATTAACAATTTAAAATGTCAAATACTAATTTCATTCTTTAACCAATCAATTATTATTACATTCTTCCTAAGCTAATGATAAATTATTGACAGTTGGCTAATACGACCTTATATTACTCTACGGCATACGATTTTCGATATCCGATTTTGCTCTACTACTTTAAATCAAGAATATACTTTCGATTTAGATATCTGATATGGACGGATTGTATGAAAGAGAAGTTAAGTTGCTAAACATATCCATGATCTACTTTGATGTGAAATCGTATTCGTTAATTCGTAAACGATGAAAGACGATGCCGACGTTGCGGTGGCTTCAATAAAATATTGCTATACTAGAACGTATAGCATATATAAACAATAATTTAGAACAATCATTGCAACACACTCACAAAAAGACAGTTACCGGACATATCCAGATCTTCTGCCCTGACTCGGTGATGCTCGCTAAGGTAAGTAAAATGAGAATGATCTTAGATATTTTGTTGAAATTTCCATTCATGAGCGGCCTTTCTAAAATTACAACACTTTTATTCGAGGTTTAATACAAAAACTATATTGCATTTATGATACCGGTCAAACCAGTGTACAGGACAAATTAGTTTATCCAAAGAGTAAGAGGTATAATTAGTTCATTCCAGAAAAAATGATACGTACTAGCTTAAAAGATTTAGACACAATCGAAGAATAATGAAACTTTCGATAGTATATTATGATACCTCACGTATACAACTCGTAAATTGGTAATGCATGAAAATGTATACTTACTGCTTCACCTTTAGCGCCATCATTTCCTCGATCACCTTTAATGCCAGGAGGTCCTTGAAGTCCTGGTATTCCTGGGGTTCCAGGAGGTCCTGGTGGACCCATTATCTAAAAAAAATTTAACAAATGAATATCTCTAGATACATGCTGTATTCAACAATTGAACATACTATTTCACCGTAGCTTGTATTTGGTTCTCCTGTCCCATCACCCTGAAGAAAAAAAGAATGGAATTAGTAAATTTTTTACATAAAACAATTAACATTAAAATGAAAAAGTAATTATTTCAAATATTAGTAAAAAGCATATAAAAATTAAATTACCTGTCTTCGTCTAAGTTTTTTGTATTTCTGATCAGGTGATAGCAGCAGCCGAAAAAAGAAGTTTGAAATTAGTGCATGCTTTTCAACGAAAATAACAATACGATTTATCTACGTTAACATACCGATTCTCCTTTATCGCCTTTTTCACCTTTTTGTCCAGGATAGCCAGGTGGTCCAGGTAAGCCTGGTGGACCCATTAAACCTGGTGGACCAATATCACCATATTCACCCTTTTCACCTTTAGGACCAGATTGACCCTATACACAGATATCTTATTAGAAATCATTTTAATACAAAGCATGACATTAACTTACTGGTAATCCAGGTGGACCTTGCGGACCAGGTTTACCATCCAAACCATTTTCGCCTGGTGGACCCATAGGACCAATTTCACCTCTTGATCCTTTAAATAAAAGCATAAATTAGAATACTATGTCTATAAATTCTTTTAAAAAAGGAAACCATATGATTCAATTCTGTGGAAATCGGTAGGTATATACCTGCAAGTCCATGTTCACCTCTTTCGCCTTTTTCTCCTTTAGGACCTGGATCTCCACTCTCACCCTTAGGTCCGGGTAGACCCGGTAAACCCCTTTCTACTGCCTCACCGTCCATACCCTTGAAACCCTAAAGACATATCAAATTTTACTGAAGCATTGCATAGCTATCTTTCCAGAATGTATCTAACACAGTTTTGATAAACATGCTTACCGAATTTACAAAATCTTTAGATTTTAACAAAAAAATTATTATTATTATTGAAAAATTTTTTAAATATATTTCATAAATACAAAAAAAAAATTTTAAGTATTCGAAAAAAATTTGAACTACTTACAAAAAATTAATACAAAGTCTACCTACATTAGGGTGCTTTAAAAAAACATTTTTTTAGGCTTATAGTGTTAAAAGGTAAAAATTCCTACTCAGAACTTAGTCGTTTTCCCATTTGAATAACATATAAAAAATATATTGTCGGTTTCTTTATAATAAAAGTATAAAATTTTTTTTTTTCAAAATCGAAGTACAGTATCTTATAGGAAATTAAATTCTCTATAAAAAATTTCCAAAATGTTTTTTTCGTAAATTTAACAGGAAATAATTTATGAAGCTTTAAACTATAATAAATAGTAAAACAATTTTATACAGAAAAACTTTTTTTGAACTATAAATTAAGGTTGATCGGACACATGTATAGGTAAAATCGGCAATGTATAGATAAAAATCTGAATTTTTGATATGTTATTAATTGCTAAAATAATTTTTTTTTAAATCTGTCGAAGGGTTTTCATGTAATTAACCATTAAAAATTGGAATTTTAACATGTTGTGAATAGCAAATGTTGAATGAACGCATACATTTTCGATAATGTTGCTCCACCTTCTATAGATTAAAAAGTAAAAAACTTCCACTTTTATAAATTAAATCTCGTATATTAAAAATTATAAAAAAAAGTCTGATGAAGAGTTTTTTAAATATTTTAATTAAAAAGATAAAAAATTCACGAAAATTTTTTTCAAATCATCAAAATAATCAAAATAAGACGATTATTTATTGTTTTTAGTAATTAAATAATTACATAAATCCAATTACTAGTGATGTTAGATGCTATCTAAATTTAAATAATTAATTTACAGATTAAAATTTTTAATTTCTGTTAAAAAGAGTGTTTCTGTTTATAATGAAATGTAATGTATTGTCCGGTCAACCTTAAGAATAATTATTTTTATTGCAATTACGATATTTTTTTTAATGATCTGAAATAACTTGTAAAAAGTACTGCTGTTGTCTGTTGTTCATCTTTAGTTCCAAAATCAGGAAATTTGTCAATTAAGGCGACTCCACGCTTAGCAATATCATCATTCTGAACTCAAATAAACATACGTTGAGTTTTTCAACTTACTATAGTTTAAAGCTTCAAAGCTTGTTTCCTGTTAAACTTACGACGATCATCAATCAGGTATTTTTGTAGAGAATTTAATTTCCTATAAGACGGCACTTCGATTTAAAAAAAAATAAATATTTTTTATACTTTTATTTCAAAAACAAAAATTTTTACACTAATTCAAATGGGAAAATGAATATTCTTTGAGTCTTTAGTAGGAATGAGATTTCGAGCTGATGTTTTAGGAGAATTTTTTTTAATCTCTAGAAGTAACTTTTAAGATCATAAGAAAAAAAATTTTTTTTAAAAAATCACCCTAACCTCCATACAGGGTGTCAAATTTTAATCAGGAAAATTGAATAGGCGATAGTTCTTCTAAAAATATGACGAAAAGTTCATATTAATTTGAACATTTTCGAGCTTGGTTTTCCAGATACAGGTTGTTAAAGTTAATTAAAAAAAACTTTTTTTTTTTCAAATGTCTCAAAACTTAGATGATTTCGATTACACTTAATTAATAAAAGTAAATTTTCTTTTCAAGGGAAAATTTTCATTTTTTCTCGAAGAGTAAGCAAAATAGACAGAAAATACTAAAGAGAGAAAAATTGTATTTTTAGTTACTCAATATAATAAAACTTTTTAACAAAAGATAGAACCGACGAAAGAAGAAAGTAACTGAAAAGCAAAAAATAATAACTTTGTAACAAAAAATTAAACCTTCGAAAAAAGAAAGGAAAAAATAAAAAAGTAATTTTTTAGTCTACCTAAGTCCTACACTAATGTAAATACCTAAATAATTTTGAGTCGCCGCCAAAAAATCTCCATCGAAATGGGCGGAGGGTGAATCTGATTTTCGGTTAAAAGTTAGACTAAAAAGTTACGTTTTTATTTTTTCCTTTCTTTTTTCGAAGAATTAATTTTTTGTTATAAAGTTATTATTTTTTGCTTTTCAGTTACGTCGGTTCTATTTTTTGTTAAAAAGTTTTATTATTTATTTTTTAGTGGCTTATAGTGTCATTAGAACTACATATGTGTGTCAAGTTTCAACAGAATCGGTTCACAGATGAAAATTCAGTGGTGAACAATCACTCACTCCCTATTTTTCAACCCTTAGGAGCGAAATTTTTTTTTCAAATTTATATGGTACCAATTTTGAAGTATACCGTATCGAATAAAAAAAGAATTATCGAAATCGGACTACTCTGTAAAAAGTTATGCGAGGTCATACATAAAAAAAATAAGGAGTGGACTTGAGAACCTCCTTCGTTTTTTTTTCGTCGGTTAAAAAAACATTCAAACTGCGCAAAGATATTGAGTGCTTTCAAATAGTGTTTACACACAGAACATATATTATGATATTTACGATATTTTTCTTTAGTGGAAGCGCTGGGAAGTCTTATTATTTATTTTTTTGTGGCTAAAATTTGAAATTTATATGAACTTTAGTATGAACTTTAGAAAAAAGCAGTGGTGTACTGAAATTTTCCTTTAAAATATCTAGTTAGGATGCCCCAGCTCCACGCCTGGAATAATTAAATTAAATCTAATTACATCAAACAAAGCCACTTTCTTATTACTAAAAACGTGCCAAGTGAATCGAAATCATCCAAAGACTTTTTGAGACTTTTTGAGACATTTTTATGTTTTTTTTTATTAACTTTAACAAGATCTATCTCGAAAACGAAACTTGAAAATATCCAAGTTCATATGAACCTTTTGAGAGATCTATCGCCTATTCAATTTTCAGGATTAAAATATGGGCAACCCTGTATGTATATTTAGTTGGGAAAAAAGTTAAAAACAAATTTTGGAAAATATTACACATAATAAAATTACCAAATACTTACAAGTAATAACTTTTTTTTCAGCGTGTGCGCACAACAGAAAAAATGTTTCAGTGTAGAAATTATTTTTTCAACATTAAAAACGTGAAGAAAGCTACTAGCTAATTATGTTTTGTTATACGGGTTAGAGTGCAGTAGTTATTTCTATAAAATTAACAAATGTAAAAAAAAAAACACTAAATAATATTAATTAAACAATAAATTAATAGAAAAAATGTTAAAAATATTAAATTAAATAAATGTTACAAAATTATTATTAAGCTATTTAAAAATGTTTACAGATGATGATACATAATGTCTATTTAAATAAACTTTTATTCAATTTTACCAACTTTTTTTTGAATAGACAGTTTATTTACTTAAAATGATAACAAAATAATATTATAAGATGAATATCACTACAAGAAAATATGCATTGATTGATTATTACCTATATAATCGAATGAACATAATAGTCTTTCAGATGAAATATTCTTTCAGATGTAATTTTCTGTAAAAAACTATGTTTTTTGACATTTACTCAAAATGGACGTCTTCCATTGAATTTAATCAAAAGTAAAAATTTGTGAGACAAAATATGTATGCAATTTTCTTATTAGGCCCGCCACACACGTTCCGGTATACCGGAGAGGTTTACCTGTACAGCGGAGCGTGTGTGCCAGCCGCTGCAAACCAAACTGCACAGGCGTATAGACCTGCGCAAGCGAGCGGAGAAGTATCGAAATTCAGTATTTACTACTTGCGCTGGCATGTAGGCATGACGGTGTGTGTGGGTCACTCCGGTATGCCTGTACAGTTTTTATGTTAGTTTCTAGTTCCATAAGTAGAGAGCGTCAGTCATCCATCTCTCGACTGAGTTAAAATCTTCCGGTTTGTCGTAACGTGTGGGTGCTCTAGCCTGCACAGGTATACTTTTCCGGTTTACCTGTGAAGGTTTACCTGACAGGTATACCGGAACGTGTGAGCCGGGCCTTATTCGTCCAAAAAATAAAAATTGAGCTACAGTCGTTTGAAATACTCGCAAAAATGCTTATTATTTTAAATTACTTTTAGCAATATAGAAATTTCTTGGTTTTTAATAATTTTTTGAGTTGTGTAAGGTTTTTAATAATTTTTTGGGTTGTGTAAGGTATCAGCCACTGCATATGGGTCTAAACCATATGCAGTGGCTGATTTACCGAGCAGGCAAGGTGGGCAGCTGCCTAGGGTGGCAAATGTTCAGGGCGGGCAAATTTTGATTATTTACACTAGATATAACGCTACAGTTTCTACGCGGATGACAATATAGGACAAAAATAGCAAATTTACAGTAAATCAAATCTAATTAAAACGATTGGCTTCAAGCGAAGAAGTTGGTTTTATTCCAACTCCTAGTATTTTCGACGATGATGTCAAAACTAGTCACGCGACCGATTACGTAGCTCATTTCAACGCTCGACGCCCGAAGTGGGACGGCAATTTTGCAGTTGTCTAGGGCGGCGAATTATCTTAATCCGTCGCTTCTGGCATAGACAAGCAGAGATAAAGAGACAATTTTCAAGAAGAGATAAAGTAAAAATGAGTATTTTACAAAAAAATGTGTAAATTATTTGTATTTTATATTCAGCTATTTTTTAAGATAAAAGTTACCTCACTCTCCAGATAACCAATACAGTAGTTATTTAGCTTCACTTCCATGTAGGGAAAAACTTACTTTCCTTGGAAGAGAGAACTAACTGTCGTAGAAAATGGCTTAGTATAAAGTACATATAATTTGTTTATATCCAAAACAAGTTTGTTGCTATTATTTACTTAAATGTTTGCTGCTTTGTCTACGTTTTTTTTCCTTTATACATATTTCCTATGTTAATGAGGTTCAAAATGAATTTGTCAACCGTAAAATTACGAAAAGATAAAAGGACCTGTTTTTGCGTACAATTCCACTGTAATAGCTGTAACTTGATCAAGTTTTAATTTTTTTGGACGAATAATAAATTAATTGCATATATGCCCTCCCTACAAAGTTTTACACTTGATCACTTTTTTTTTGTCCTACTTTTTGAGAAATTGTCAAAATACACATTTTCACAAAAAATCACAGTTGTACGAATTTTTTCAGGTAACAGCTCTAAATACTTATATTTTTATTGAACTAATATGTTCGATTTTGATACCATATTGAAAGAAATTTTTGCATAATTTTGAATCATTCCTTCTTTACGGTTTTGGAATAATATGTTTACAAATAGTAACGAATTTGTTACTAAATTGAGTAGTAGTAGCAATTAGAATTATTCTCAGCCCACACTTTTGAATTCCACTTTAAAAGTTGTGAACTCACCACTTCCAAATCTTGCCATCTTTTGAATGACCTTTGCTCTTTGCCACAATCTGAATGTATTGACAGATTTTAAGATGTTATCCATTTCTTTTGGCACCTGCCCAAGATAATATAAACTACTACAGAAGACATAATTAACTATTTTGTCACTACATACGTCAGAAATTCATAACTTGAAAAATATGTGGAAAATCAGAAATCTAAGTGTTGAAGTTGCAAAATAAATGTGCACGGGCGAAGTGAAAATTCGTTGTTTATTTACAAATGTTATCACATTATTATTTACAAATTTATTTTGTTTAATATTTCATTATTTCTAGAACAATATGTATAGAACATTGCTGGTCATCACCAAAAAAAGCTACAATATGACAAAGATAGTAAAAAACAATACAAAGATAACAGACTATCTTTTTGTATATTATATGTTAATAAATATACTTATATGGTTGATTATTGTGTGGATTTGATCAAGGTAATTTCAATTCACTAGTCTCAGCAAAGAAGTTTCACTTTAAGAGACCTGGTAATCCTACAATATTCTTACGTTTTTCTATGCGTCAAAAGTCTAGAATTCTTGAATTTTCGAATTAAAAGTCTTGCTGTGTGAGCTTATGCAATTATATATATGAAGCATTTATATAGGTTTAATCAACTACTTAACTTCGCAACAAAATGTAATTTTAGTTATTTTTGGATAAAATTGTATTTTTGTATTAAATATAAACAAATACAATAAAGGATAATTTTTATGATAATACAGGCGTTAATACATATAAATACCACCCACTTACATGAATAATATCATTGTGTTTATTCAGCCTCCATACACCTAGTTTGACGTAAGGTATATAGAGTACTCTATTTATATGCATGAGATTTTCACAGTCAGTAAGATATAGACCGGCAGCTCATACGTGAGAAATTATGTGAATGTTTTTTTGTATACTAATGCATTTTTCGTGAAGTATATGTATACGAAACGTGCCATTCCGGTGCACGGTTCAATGGAATTTTCGGTCTTTTCCAGTCTTAAGAATTTATAAATGGTTTGTGTGCATTAACGATAGAAATGTTAAATTTGTTTTTTTAAACAAATGTACTTCAACTGAGAGTTTTGAAAACATAATTTATGAAAAATATTCATTTTTAGTGTTTTCAACTTCGAAAAACAAAAACAAATATTTTTCTCAGAGAACATTTCACGTAAATGATTGTAATTGTTGTAATATTCAGTTGCCAGTTATCCAAATGGAGAAATGAAGTTGAAAATTAAAAGGGGTTAGTTTTGAGGATTGAAACGGAAAATTAAATACAACATTTTTTTAAAGATCATTCCGTGGGGTGACACTTAAAAACTTTTTGAATTCTTGCTTCACAGCGCATCTCTAACCGTATCGTTGAGCAAAATATGAATAAAATCACGAATATAGATAATCACGTTTAGATTGGAGGAAAATTATCAGAAAACAATTTAATTGTTTTTTAGTTTAATGTATTGCTAATTGCCTATGTGAACAAAAAGGTTTAAAAATCATTCTATACTGAATATTAATAATTTATATAATTTTTTTCACGGAATAGTTATTACACATAGAATATAAATAATATTAAAGAGAACTCTAGGATTTTTCGAAATAAATTGCGATTTTTTTGCCCCAATTTCCTAGATCAAAATTTTTTGTATTTTATAAATATGTATTTCGACTACAAAATAGTCATCATCAGTATGAATTAGGTCTGCACACCGTCACCAAATTAGCAACAAGTAACATTGCCTCGGATAATAATTACAATTAGCTAATTCATACTGATGATGACTACTTTGTAGTCAAAATACGTTTTTATAAAATCCATCTCTTAGCCATAGAACAGTTGAGACTTAAAATTTCAAGTCGTTCGGGTGCAGTTTAAAATATTTTAAAAACTTTGTTGACAATGTATCGAGTAAAAATTTAGAGAGAAATCTTTTTATAAAACATTATCTTAAAATAAGATCTAGATATCTTGGATATATATATTTATATATATATATATATTAAATCATTTATCGTTTTGCATTAGCAAAAATGAACACGTTTTCATGAATTTCCATTTCAAAACATTCACGCATTTTGCTCATGCATTTTGGTTTTAGACTGAACACGGAGCTCACGCATAAAAGCACTCATCCGATTTAGAAACTAATGTTATCGTTATGCTAAAAAAGATCAAAATTTATAGCATTAGTACAAACAAAATGTTCATGGTTGGAAAATATGAAAATTCAAATGGCCCGTCGGCCGCGATTCACGTAGATGAGGCCTAGTGCAGTGTCATCAAAAACGCTTATTTTTCATGACAAATCCATTAGTATTTGGTTCCACGTGTTAGCTACCGACCTATCAGTTGTGATGTGTAATGTTCACATAAAATATGCAATACATTCAGTTAAAATAACTGTAATATAGTTTCCATATCATACGAGTATTATACCGTATGTAATATTTATAGTAATATTAATTTTGTTTATATTTCATTTAAATATGTAGATTGTATGAGGTAGTTTTTAAGAAAGTGCTTAAGGATGTTATTAGTTTTATGTGTATTTCTGTTATAAAATTTACCAGTTTTGTATCCCGTTAATTTCCTAACGGATAACTTTTCTCATTGTGTCAACAGTCAGCTACGGACATTCACGTAATAACAGTAAGACGAAATGTATAGAGACGTCAAGACTAATATATAAAGACTTCTAGACTATCGGCCAGAGGAACGAAGGCTTAGACGGGTCATATTAACTTGAGATGAATACAATCGGGAAGACAGATTTAAATAACCAGGACCTCTTTTAACAGAAGACAATACAGACACCAGCTAACTCGAGGGTCGGCTAATGGCAGGCAATAAGTGATGATTTTTAAATTGAAAAGGGGAGACCTGATTTGGTTGATCCATATTTGTCGAATGCCAGAAAGAAGAGTGAAAAACGATGGATTAGAGAACGTAGAGAAGGATTTGCGAAGAATAGGAAGAAGAAGAACTACAATTAATCCAGACGAATGGAAAGTTCTAGTTAGAGTAAGCCAGGATCTCTGCTCTAAACGAATGGGTAGGTAGGTCTATGAAAAGGAAATGGAAAGATACAGAAGATTAACCTGACTCATTGGCAAAAATCGTAGAGAGATATACCTCTTAGTTGGGGTGCTTACCGGTCACTGCAGGCTCAAGAAGCATCTATCTCTCATGAGGTTCATCTATCTCCCTTCCTCCTGCTGGAAGAATTTCCTTTTAGAACCAGTATGAGGTATCAAGCCTTTGGCTCAAATGAAATGAGAGAATATGAGATAAAACAAGTAATGTGGAACTTTGTTGTGTGATTTGAAAAGAAGATAGATAGATTCAACAACGAGAGCTAGAGGAAACGAATCAAATATGGTAGACGATGGACGAGTATGAGGGAATAGGTATCTTAAGGGTCGGTAAAAAAGCTTAGAAAGGCTTACTTGCCAGGATTCGGCCTCCCCTCTACTACTACAATAAGGCCGTGGTTCATCAATGATTGTAGCCGTCGCATAATAGCGGTAGTAATTTTTCTCGTACAAATATAATACCTCTTTAATTATTTTTAATTATCAATTGAGCTATTGAACAATAAATTGAAAAAAAAAATCAATGCATATAAAAAATAAAAATCATAAACACTTAAAAAAATACAATATGCAAATTATTCGAATCATCTCATCAACATTGCATGCATGCAAATAGCAGCAATTAAAAATATAAATACTTTACGTGCTTCAAATAATACAAGAGAAGAAAAATAATTTTTCATGCAAAATAAACAAAGATGAGAGGAAAAAAAGAATCACATACTACGATAATAAATAGTGATAATAATTATTTAAAAAATAAAAATAAAATAATGAATTTTTAATTTGATGTTAATGATGTGGGGTAAATAGTAAAAAATGGGGCTAGGCTATGCAATTAACAGTAACGTTGATACATCCTTTTTTTTCTTAACTTAATTAACAAAATATAGGTCATGACTTTTTGCTTATTCTTGGTGAAATGAATAACTTAAATATAGAAATAGGAAAAAAAAGACCAGATAATTATGATTTTTAGTAGGTTATTTTAAACCTTTAAAATTGCAGAGAAAGGAAAATCATAGTAACAATCGGAATAAATTAAGTTGTTTTATTTAAATTCTTCAGTGATTAAATAAATGCAAAGTAACAAATATATGTATTTACATAATATTAAATATAATACATATACGTACTATAACGATCGATATAAAAATACTTTAAGATAACTGTTAGATTGAAGCGTTTGATGACTGACCTTCATACATGGACCCTTAACCCTACAGTTTCAAAAGGGGAACATTTGATGGATACATCAGCGCCACCAATCAAGTAGCGGAAGCGGTCTTGAATTTTATTTTAATGTTAAAAACACTTGAACATTGAAAAATAGATTACAGTTTTCATTAAAAATCAGAATAACTTTGGATCTACTTGGATCTATAAATTGACGAACTTAAAGCATTAAGGTAGTTGTGATACAATACTGTCAAAAAGTTGTGGAACGTTTGTGTATAGTAAGAGTGAAGGAACTTATAGTATACTTCGCCATAATTTTTGTCCAAGACTGTACCGGTAAACACGTTACACATACGATATATGTCTATACGTATAAACAAATACTACCTAACATTTTTATAAGTTGCAATCCGGCAACGTCAATTATATTCCGCCAGTTGATATACTGTTTGTTTGCATGTACTCGAAAAGTACAACGTATAGTGATGTACAGTGTTATCAAACTATATCTGTTCAGTATACTGACACGTATATTTATTTATAAAAAGCTTCACTTTGCTTTGTTATAACTAAACAATGTGACGATCTCGTTCTCCAATTAAGTGCTGTTTTAAAAGTTTTTCTCCAGTTTGAGACGGTGTCAAATTTTAAATGTGAGCGTATAACAATACTCTTAATAAGTGTGCAAACATTTGGAACATTCTATAATTATGACCATTAGCACGAAAACTACCTTAAGATTTTATTACACTTTTTAAATGATTCAATTCAAGTCGCAAAGCGCAGTCTTACAGATTCATTAAAGTGACCATACACTATTCAAATAGATTGTCACGCATGTGTGTTTGTGTGATTGGTAACTCAAAATTATTACAAGTAGCACCTTCCTTAATGACTCTAGTATGTGCTTCAATTTCGAACATTTTTGACGCCATAAGTAACCTTAGCCCATATATAGATACTTAGTCCATACGTAAGACATTTTTATGCGTTTCATTATTGTGTTCTTCAGTATCTTGATAATTTTTTTAACGAATTATAAAATATAACAGCTAAGACAAAGTAGAGACATAATTAGCTGGACCGCGAAAAAACAAAAGTTCTTAGATATCCCACGCTTACTTCACTTTCTTCGGTGCAATAGAAGTAATATTTCAGTTTCATTTATGTTTAAAATTTAAATTTAATTTAAGGAACATCGATACAACCCAGTCTAAATAGTGGATTCATTTTATTATTAATGCATAAAATACTATCGACACCAAAAGTGGTGTTCTGTTTTAAAAATTTTACAGTTAAGACCCAAGTTATTATCATTTTTTAAGAAACAGCTTTCAATTGAAAACATTTTCGAACACTAAATGGATTTGGTATAAATCGATGGCAAAAATTGGAAAAAAGAACACCTGTTTTGTTTGTTTATACCTAAGTTTGGTAAACTATGACGTCACTCGATATTTAATGACATGTATGGATTTTTTGGTGAAACAATTTAAACGGAAAAACTAAAATGTGATATTTGAAGAACTATAACTATATATATATATATATATATATATATATATATATATATATATATAGTTATATATATATATATATATATATATATATATATATATATATATATATATAAGAAGTATAATAGTACCATGTAGATTCAAAATTAGAAATACTTCTCCAGAAATTGGTATGATACTTATTACTGTAAGTAAATTGAAAAATTACTGGGGGCTTGTAGAAATTTTATATTTTCATAATTACCTATGATCTTCAATTTAATTTTTGAAATATTTGTTATGACATTTAACATCAGTTAATAGTCCACAGATTTTAATATTGGAGCATCTGGTGCCTTGGAAGAATAATTTTAGAAAGCAATATTTGTCTTGAACATATGCGATCATTGTGCAGTTAAATCTAAACTTAAATTATAATTCGAATCTTGATCGAGGTGTTTCTTATTTACGACTAGCAATTTTTTCTTGAAATTAGGATGTGTTTCTAGAATGACCTCTAATATTTGATATACTTAGTCGTACAATTTTAGAATATAAAATTATTTAACGAAAATTCAATTTTTCCAAATTACTAATTTTTTTTAAGAAAAGAATTGTATAGAAAATTTCACCATTACCATTTTCTCATGCAATAAAAGAAATAAAGAACTATGTGCAATTAAGTAAATTAATTAATTTCCACACCTTGAACTAATTAATTTGGCCATTGTTAATATCAATTATATAAAGTATTTTACAGGCAAATTCAAAAAATTATTTTTAAAGTCATGGCGTATATTTTCTTAAAACCAAAATGCTAAAAACTTCGGGTAAATTAGGGTATGAAAATGAGACATTTAGAAATTTATAATATGCATATACTTTACCCGTTTGCCACGTTTTCCACGCGCACCTTTTTCGCCTTGTAATCCTGGTGGACCTACGGGACCAAGTTCACCTTTTTCTCCTGGTGGGCCTAGTAATTTATTTTAATATATTTTTTTAATTATTGTAAAGCAGTTCCAGTAGATTTTATTTTAGTTTTGTTAAAAATAAAAATATTTGTCAAAGTCACAATAGAATAATTTATTACCTGGTGGTCCAGGTGGGCCTGGTGGTCCTTCAATAATTCCCGTTGGAAATTTATCACCACTGAGAGTTGTTGTCAAACCTCGATCACCTTTGTCGCCTTTATCTCCCTGAAAAAGTTATGAAATTACAATTGGTAGTCATTTCCTGTTTGTTTGTTAGACAAAACTCCAAATAAAGTTTAGTAAGGAAGTGATTAATAACACAACAATGTTAAATTTCTAAAACTACTAATTAGTACTAAATTTTAGAGGTAAACATTAGTTAAGGTTACTCCCAGTTTTGTTACTAGCCTGAAATTTATTAGAAATTATTAGTCAAAACCAAATTTCCACCAGAACATCCCGGTACCTAAGTATAACCAGGAAACATGAATAAAACTTACTGGAAAACCGGGGTATCCTCGATCGCCTTTTGTACCGTTCTTTCCTTGCAAACCCTAAATTTAATTTAAAAAAATAATCAAAACCAATCAGATAGTAAGTAGAACATGTATATAAGCCTATATAAAAATATCCTCACTGGTAAGCCTGGATGACCAGGTAATCCTGGATAACCTGCAGCGCCTATTAAACCATATTCACCCTTTTGGCCCTGTGAATTACATATAGTAAAAGTGAAAGATGACAATCTTAAAATATTCAGTATACTTACTTTTGGACCAGGTAAGCCAGCTTCACCGGATTTTCCGATGGGGCCTAGTGGACCTTGTAAACCACGTTCCCCAGGTGGCCCAGGTTCTCCTGGTTGCCCGACTCTTCCATCATGTCCCGGTAATCCTTCAGGTCCCTGTGGTCCAGGTGGCCCTGGTGGTCCTGGTTCTCCTGGTTCACCCTTTATAAATTGTAGTGCATTAATATCAATATAATCCAAAGATAATTATATTACTAGCTAAACGCATTTGATTTGAGGGAAATTTGGAGATACTCTTCGGTAATTCAAAATTTCCACAGACAAAAATTCTTGAGGACGCACGAACCTTGAATAACAACAATTTTAAACATCACATCAAGAACTTTTGTAAATTTGAAACGAAGTGTTTATTTACACGGAAATGTTTGTATTATTGTCAATGAAATGGAAGTGCATCTTTGTAAAAAACGTTGTTATTCTAAGTTAAAAAAATGATGCTCTTTTCCCATGATAACACAACACATATTCACGTATATATACACACAGCCTGTTTTAAATGTCAAATGCGTAATAATCTAAAAAGAAACTAAAAATTTTTAAAATCATGCAGTAGAATGTAAACAGTAGCTATTAGAAAACATTTCGGGAAAAAACATTGCGTAAGTAACAAAAAAAAAAAACTTTTTTGATTTGGTATGTGTATCATAATTTTCGAATGGCTTAGAGCCTTCTCACAATACGATTTATCCGTTTTAAACGACTTTCGACAAATAATATGGACGACATGACTAAATCATATTCATGCATTTCAAACACGAAATGTCATAATAAACCGATATTTGTTTTTTTGTTTCTGCTTCGATTTTCGTTCCAACAGAAATCACAGTTTTTTTCAGTTTATGGTTTAGTTCTAGAGATGTTATAAAGTCTGGTTTTTTAGCCAGCCAACTTAATTGTCTTCGGAGGCTATTCTTATTTTAAATACCTTAAAAAACCCATATTTTTAGAAAAAAAAATTTAAGACAAAAAATCTTTTCGTAAAACTCGAATCTGTAAAAAATATGGATTTCTATTTGGAAAAAAATAGTTAAATTGACATTCATATCACCTTGGAAATGATTTTGAACAAAAATATCAATAGAAACATAAAATGTTCCCCATTGAATCGTACAATTTTGTCCTAAATATTTTCTCTAAAACATTTGTATTTTTCGATATAATTATTTCCATAAAAGGGTAGGTACTCAATAATTAATCGTCCGTGTGAATGGAACTGATAATAAAAAGTCAAATGTTTTATTAACATTTCATTTGATGTTATTGGCGCAACGTTTGTCAATATTTAATGCATTTTAACTAAAGCATTTTACCTATTTGAATTAATAATCTAGTAAACTAGTAAAAATTTTCTAAAACTCAAAAGGCCAATCTGCGATGGAAAGGGTGAAAAGTAGAAATATTATTAAAATTCAAATTATTACAAAATTTTTGTTGTAACAATTTGAATTAGTTTTTTTTTCATGTGTATGTTTTTTTCTTCTTTCAATAATACACTTACTTTTAATTGTATAATTGTCTGTGCTGAAATATTATGACCAGCTTCTTGTAGTCCCTAGAAGTCATTCAAGTAACAACTATTTCATTTTTTGAAGCACATATTTTGAATGTGGGAAAATAAATAAGTACAGATTGGCTTAAGTTGATGCATCCCAAAACCAAATTACTTAATATGATTTTTTGATTGATTATTTTTATAAAATTTACAAATATTCATGCCATTAAGGCTTGTAGTAATCAAGGTTAATAGTTTTAATAAGAAATGGGTTTGTTCAAATTGATTTTAATCGTAAAGAACAAGAATGTTACATTTGAGGAAAACGGTTACCTATAAAAACAATGCCGCCAAATTTTAGAAATGTATATAGTAAAGTATTAACCAACATAAAAACGAAAAAAAGAGCGAGACTGTTAAATGTAGAAGATGATATGAGAGTCGCATTGCCATTTTTACGACCAAATATAAATGAAATTATCAAAAAACATCAAGCTCAAATTTCTCATTAAAAGTATTCTTATATTAACATGTAAATAATTCTTTAATAAACGTACTGTTGTTTTTGTAGTACATATTATTTTATTTTACATTCAAAATTATTATCATAAACTATTTTACACAATTGTATTGTATTGTAGGTAAGTAGGTATAGGTAAGTAAACATTTTTTTAAACTTATCTTTTTCTGTGAGCCTTCAAATTTTGAAATCGTTAAAAGTGTGCCGCGACAAAAAAAAAAGGTTCAGAATCATTGACTAGCCATTAGACATCGGGACTAGACCTAAAATAATCTTTATATGTGTTTACCGAACTTGTTGTGAAAGTAAAATAATCAATCAAAAAATAATTTATTACTATAGCAAACTGAAAAAACATTAATATATTATAATTAATTGAAAACACCCATGCGCAGGACACTACAAAATAAAAATAAAAATTAGTAATAACTAAAAATAAATAAATGTATCATTTTGATATCATTAAAAATAAGCTTTGTTTTACTTATTCCAGTAAAAACATTGCGTATTAGTCGAATCAATAAAGATTTAAACACTACAAGATCCTCTATATAAATCTTCCAAAAGAATATCGATTGATCTCAATACTTTTGGAGTTATCGAAATTCACCGTCAATCGAAATTTTGGACGACGTAGTATTAGCAAAAAGTGTTTTCTTAAATTTTGAAGTATATAATATTTCGAAAACGATCCCAAAATGACAAAAGTAATTTTGGGTATGAAATATACTCGATTCTAAACGTTAGATTTTTTTTCAGTATTTGGATGCATGCTTCCCTTAGTTATCTGGTAACTGCCAACAGTTTCATAATTGATTATAAAATATTCGGGGAAAATGAACGTTTGGTTGAAATTCCAAATCATTGCCTTTGATTTATAACGTAGGTTTCAGATCATATATACCATGATATCTTAGTATTTTCCTACATTGGCGGTGGGGAATCGAACCCCAGAAATAAAATATTCCTTCAGATACATTCAGCTGTCTTAACATAGAGTATGTGATAATATAATTAAAAGTCGAAATAAATTTGAAGTTGTTCGAATGTAGGGCGCTATTATCCCTTGAACATAGCTCATCGTTAACAAGGCTTGATACTTTGATGGGCTTTAATTTGATATAAAACTTTATTATTTTAGTGGAAGAATAAAATTTGATCCCAGTTCAACAATAAAAGCATCTATATCGGAGCTATATTTATGAGTATTTCGCAATAAAATCGTTCATTGATTCAACTATATATCAAAAACATGAATACTTAAATGTAATCAAAACAGTATCATTAAAAAACCCTTTCAAATTCATATCATTTGTTTTCTACAAAAGGATATCTATTATGGTTGCTTTATATATTACACAAAAACCAATTAATGTACCCAAAACACTAAACAACAATAATTATATTAAGAGGGTGAGTATTTATTATGAGGTGACCCATACCTTTACCGCCACTATTTCAGCGTATCCTAATGAGCCACCCCGAAGAGTGGTCACAGATCGCTTCAATCCCTGAAAGTTATATTGTTTTAGATCATTTCAAATATTATTTTGTGTTGACAATAACAGATTTTCAACTATTAATATATCGACAATTTAATTAATTTTGTAAAACATGTTAATAATATGTTTCTATAGTAACCAATCCGAATTTAATTTGTTTAGGAATGAGTTTTTTTTTTATTGTATAAAATGGTTTTTACCTTTACTGCCGAAAATACATCAAAACCAGGATTGCCAAGTTCACCTTTTTGTCCTTTTTCACCCGGTCGTCCCTGTAAAATTAAAGTACACGGTTAAATTTACAATTGAACATTTTTTTTATGAGAAATAGTTTAATTACATAAATATTTTAATTAAATGCATTAAAATAATAAATTTTTGAAAAAAGAATGATATTTTTGTGGCCCATAGTACTAGCGGTTTTATACAAGCGACTTCCCTTTTTAAAAATTTTATCGTACTTTGCGCCGAATACATTCGGTTTTGTTGAAAATGTTGAGAACAAAAGCTGTTAATATTTTTATAACGAACAAGTTTTATGCAAAACACATTTTTGAAGTTATATATGGAATCGGCACAAATTCATTGTAAAAATTTGAATAATGCACACTGCTGAAACCTGTAGTTCAAACTAGATCAAATAAATGAGAATAATCACTGACAAACGTTATCAAGCGTTCGGAAATTAAAAACAATTTGAGTGCGTATGCAAATGAAACGACCAATTGTTACTCGCGATTTAAATGAGTTTTCAAACTCAATCATGATGAATCGTTTAATGAAAACAGAAAGTTATTTTAACTGCTGTGGAATTTATTACAATAATTATTAAAATAATTTTACTTTTGGCCAAATGTTTCCTACTTTGATTACTCAAAACCAATTTAATTATTTGTGTTGGGATAACGTAAAACAGTATCGGTAAATTCGCCATTAATTTCTACATTACAGATTAAGGCTGGTCCGGCTTGGCTAATCTCACAGATAATCTAAGTATCACAAATATTATACCGTGTGTTTTTTAAACTACACCCAATCTGGAAACAATGTATGTATCTATCGCTGTCCATAGACAGAGCACCATGATACGGTGCACTCTGTTACTCATAGACATTTATAGAATGTAAAATATGTATTCATTGATATGTATACAGACAGTGATATTTACATCACTGTCTGTGCACAGTGAGCGATGATGTGGACAGCCTTAGTCTACCGAAACTGCACTCTACAAATGTCTGTGAATTTGGGTGTAAAAGAGTGCACCATATCATGGCGCGCTGCATATGGACAGTGATAGATGCACTACACAATGTTCCTGTTGGGTCTATGTTAATAGACATATTGAATACAGTAGGCTCGTTAAATTTTTGTCTGTACGGAGCAAGGATTATACTGTAACCTGGAAAAATTATTGGACACAATAAACAAATTGCTATATGATCATATAGCAAAATTTGTTTAGGAAAAACCTCACTGCAGACAATTTTTACTTTAGCTTACACTAGCCCATTACTACTAGTTAAAGCTACTCACTAGTATTACTACTAGTAAGTATAGACGTTTCGAATATGGAAGAAATTGCAGCGTGATTTTATATAAAAATAGCAGAATGACCCAGTAAAATTGGATAATTTTTGTACTTTTCATTGACGTAATCCTTTTCACTATGAAATTTCAAATTTTTGAAGTTAACCTTGACAAGAAATACAAAAAATGTTACCCTATTTAATACAACATAGGGAAAGGAAAACAAAATGATTTTAGTGACCATTTTATGTAGTAATAAAACACCTTGTTCTGATGCCCATATTATCCGTTATAAATATATTTTGTCCGTTTAATCCCGAATTTATAAATACACCCACCCACAAAGTTTCATATTAAAAAAAAAAAAAGAGATTATACAATGGTGGTAATTATTTTAAATATTCAATTAAAAAGTGTTATACTTACTGGATCGCCTTTAGGTCCATCTAATCCAATTGGTCCCTAATAAAATATTAAAAAATATGTTAATATATGATCATTATTAATTAATTTTGTATTTACAATATTTACAATTTTCATTATACACAATATATATTTTGTTTTAATTTTCTACAAAAATGTCTTATATGTGTTAAACAAATCAACAAATTTTGCATTTAGAAAATTAAAAAAAATTTTATACAGAATGCAACTAAAAAGTTCGGTAACCATTTATTTATTTATCATAACTTGAATATTCATCACATCTCTAATTGACACTCTGTATATTATTGGTTTAAAGAAAAATGAACCTCCCAAACTAAATAAAATAAAACTTATATATTATAAATATTATAAAAACTTATAAATTAAATTAAAACTTATTTTTAGTATAAATGCGAAAAGAAATCGTGCAAATAAAGAAATATTGAGTATGAATGTTAAAAAAGCGAAAAATGGTTATTCAGTGATGTTATATGATTAGAATAAATAAACCTAAAACAAGAAACAGAGTATTCATTTACAGTCCAAGTGGCCGAGCGGCCTAAGGCGTTATTTCTGCGCAGTATACCTACTTGGAAACTAGGAGGTTATGGGTTCGAACCCCGACATCGGCAATTTGTCAATTATTAAGAAAAATAAGGGGCGATTAATTGACTAAACTGTCGGTGTATGGGCAAGAACGAAGTAACCGGCTTTGCTAGTGAAAGTTTTCTGCAGTTTCTCTCATGAACTGCAGATGAATATCTGCATAGTTCCTATCATAGTCGGCTGCAGCCGCATATCCTACCAATTCCTAGTCTATACACAAAAATTTCTTCCACTCCACTCACATCCTCACATCCTTAGGTATCACAATGGACCTTATGGTCGTAGTGTAGCCTGTCCAGGGCAGCCTCTACAATCTATCTACCTATTCATTTACAAAATACAGAATTTTTATGAAATTCTTCCATATTAATTAATATATAAGTGAAATTGTTGACATTAGATTGTCAATGCTTGCTCACAGGGTATTGTAACATTAGTATCCTGTTACGTAAAAGACATTGCATAAGCCCACGTCCAAACAACTATTTGGTATCGATCTAGGAACAGTCTTAGAACAATTAAACAAACGAAAATATCAAATCATTTAGCACATCCCACGGATGTCTGCTTTATTTTCAAGTTTCGGCGACAGAAGTTATTATAACTGGATTAATTTGATAAGTAAAATGTTTAATAAAACGTTTTGGATGAAAGATATTTTCCTCTAAACGATGATCTATTAAAATTAGAAAATTCGCCCCCTTTACATAGATCATTTTTTTGTATTATAAATACTTATTTCGACTACAATGTACTCATCATCAGTAAAAATTAGCTAGTCGTACTTTACTCTTTGACAATTAGAAATAGATATAAAGTCGAGATCAACAGACAAAAATAAAAATAAATAGAAAATTAACTAGATTAAAATATAATAAATTTTAAATTATATTGAAATTGCTCTTGTTAAAATTTCCTTCATTCACATTTATTCCTGCTAATTTTGCTCTTATTAAAATTACTCTTATATTGTTGCTAATTTGGTGACAGTTTCACCAAAATCATTTTATTTGACTAGTTTCGGTACACCGGTTCCTTCTTCAGAAATAAAAATGAAATGAATTAAATATACAAAATTCATATATATATCGAATAGTGAATAGTATACACAAGAAAATAAGGTTTTATCATATTTCGTAATATAGATAACAAGTGTTTTGTTTTATTTACTCTCCGCAACCCTTGTTTGAGGATACTTAAAATATATTTATTTTTTGTGTACAAAGGTAGTGAAAATTTACATTACTCTTAAATATACAACAATCCGCACATGTAAATTCTTCTAGCTTATTTGAGAGGCGTTAACTGGGTAGATAGGAACTAACCGTGCTTGCAGACTTATTTTGGTGCCTTCAAAGGTACGGGTTAAGGTCTAACAACAAGGAAAGCCAATCGATAAAAAATATTTATAAAAGTTTTTTTAATGAAATTGAAAACACATTTTTGATTCATGTTTTACCTATCACTAATGTAATATAATTTATAAATTATTTGAAATAGGTAAAGATTCAGAAAAATCACTCTTCATGCCCCACCAAATAGACCATTGTATCGTATTGTGTACTGATATGACAAATTATGTAGCCTTTTCAATATTGTAGATAATCGATCTTAAATAAATAAATTTCAATGTGTTGAGCGTTACTTTGTGGAAATGCATAATTAATAATATCAAAAAAACGATTGTGTTTGAAAATGGCCGAAGTAGTGACCGAAACGTATGTAACAATCGGTTTTTAATAAACCTTCAAAACTTAAATGGATTAGATATTGTTGTAATTAATTTACTGGTAATAAATTTTTTTTTAAATTGAAAATAAAGATATCAAATGTTATTATTTTATATGAAGAAAAATAAAAAAGTACCTAAATTATAAATTTGATAATTTCATTATAAGCAGTAGATAAATTTTATTACAACATACATGTAGTATAATATATAAGTTACTTTAAATTGATATTGTATACATTTGGAGCAATGCCCATTTGCATATTGTTTAAAATTAATGTATTTGGCAAATATGAAATTGATCCTACATACTTATACTAGTAATATTTTATATATGTGTAGTAAATGTTTATATTTATAAGTTTAATATGTTAGTAAAGTAGTGTTGTATTACCCAGAAACCCTTTTTATAGTAGATATAAGAATAATACGAAGAATGTTTCAGAGAATATTGTCAATATTTGTAAAGGTTGGTATGAATCATAAAAATCAATATGTTATTTTCGCTGTTCTATCTATTATTTATTTCTTAGAAAATCCATTTTTCCATTTTACCTTTATATGTATAGTAATTATTATACTCTATGTATATCTATATGTCTATATATACATATATATATATATATATATATATATATATATATATATATATATATAATACTTATATATATATATATATATATATATATATATATATATATTATTAGTTTAGTCCCGATTGAGGATTGTAAATATTGATACAAGAAAAATATTTTTGGTATAACCTCATTAAGATCATTAAATGACCTAATTAGTCCATTTCCGAATGTCTGTTAGTTCACCTGTACGTCCGTATGCCTGTCCGTGAACACGACAAGATAAGAACGATAAGCGATAACCAGCTGAAATTTTGAGTGCGTGTACTAGGTCTTAGAAGTGGCTTAAGGTTTGTATGGGCAAAATCGGTCATTAATTCTCTATCTCGGAGGGGGGGGGGTGAGGGGATAGAAGCTTTTTTGCAAATAGTGGATCTAGAGCAAGTTTTTCCACAAGCAAAGAAACAGCGTGAAACTTTTTATAAAATAGGCAACTTATTAGGCATTGTTGTAATGATGTGTAAACTCGACAAAAAAAAGTTGTTGAAAAATAAATATAGCTGAACGTATCATCAATCTAGGCGTCCAAATATCAACTATTGGTTCTGCAAAAAATATGTAGCATATAAAATTTGCAAAATTGAAACCTGTATCATAGAATGACTGTAGTTCAGTATATGATACTAAGCTATTTTTTATGCAAAAGAACTTTAAATATCTTATGGTAATATGTATGAATGTCTTTGTAAATAAAAACTATAAAGACTATAAAGAAAAATTAAAATCCAGTGTTCCGAAGTTTAATTTCTGGTTGATGAGCTTATTATTTCATATTAATGTTAAATTCAAAAATTAGTGACATGTTTGTCAATATAGTAAACAATAGTTCTTTTATCCATTGTCTTACATAATCTTAATGGAATTTGACATAAATATTGTATTGCGACGACTAAGGGTGGAACCACACTTTAATGCTGAGCACGGTTCGTTCTTGGTTCGATCTAGGTCTTGTAAAATATTATCAAGTAAGAAACAATGTGTGCATTCATACTATCCGTAACAGTCAAGTTCCGGTCGAATCGAGAATAACAATATAAATATAATCGATCGGACCAATAGCGAACCGTGATCGGCATAATAGTGTAGATCCGCCCTAAGTATACACAAATAATAATATAAGCACAATGATGTTGACAACAAAGTAATACTCTCAATGATAAGAGAAGATTGGGTCATACGTCAGAATCATCTTTGGTGTAGCAGTAAGCACACCGTGCTAGAAACCCAAAGACACGAGGTTCGATTTCTGGTTGATGAGTTGATTTTTTTAAAATTATAAATTAAAACTTTTCAATAGAAACTAAGAAAAAAAGGTTGTTTTAGCCGTTGTTTTTTAAACTTTAAATCTCTCTTTCAACTTAAACGATGACAGTCATAAAGTGTCCATTTTTGGGAAGTGAAACATGAACCAATTTGGCTTATTCAGGAAATAAAGTAATTTTTTACTCTAGTACATGCCCTAGAAATTTCAGCTCTCTATCGCTTTTCGTTTTTGAGTTGTCATGTTAATAGACATTCAAAAATGTAATGATAAAAACACCATTAGTGATTATAATATTACCCATATAACATAATATATTACGTATTGTATATTATAGGGTTTAAAAAAATATTGACAAACCCTACTGAAACATACAGTAAACGAGATTGTATTGTATTTATAGAATATGTATATGCAGATATAAGCCTTTTATAAAATTTATTTTTGTTAAAAAAAAAATAAAATAAGAATATCTTAAAAATTGTGTTATAGAATATAATATAATAACTTTATATAATGTATATGTATTATATTATGTATAATAAATACACTGTATAAGAGATATAGATATATATTTATAGAATGTATATAAAAACGAACCGGGAATCCCGGAAATCCACGTAATCCGCCAAGTCCCTGGAACAGAGAATTACAAACCATTCCATTCTTATTATATATTTGTGACTACAATTATTACTATAGAAAAATGTATCTATCTATATGCTATAATATTATATTTTAATTTTATAGTATTGAGAAAAAAGGATATTATATAGAAAATATTTTTAACTATATATGATACAATTTTTATGATACCGACCGAGCAAGTGTGGCTTATCGATTGTGCACTATGAATCTCTTTTATTATTTATTATAAATTTAAATAAATTCAGGTAAAATGTACCAACAAGATCAAAGTGCCAGCAGTGTGGTTTAAAATAAACTAAAAATGGTTATTTATTAAATAAAACAAATATTTGATATTTTCATAACAATAATCTTAGTTAATCTTAATCTATAGTTTCGGAAACACAGTTCCGTCTTCAAAAAATATGTGATAATGGTCATATAATATAATCATTAGCATATATTCTCTGTAAAAGAAACTGTGTTTCCGAAACTATAATCAGAATAAAAAAGGCGTTACGCAGGAGCTGCGTAAACTTATTGAATTTCCATAGAATACATAAGTCTAGTCACAATTTAAGTCTGATCAAAATGAAATGTCTGATATCATTTTAGTATTTTCAAGGCCAATTTTATTAATAAATGACATACGTTAAGGGAAAAGAGGGACATAAAGATAGAAGAAAACACAAAATATAAAATATCCTTCTTAATATTGGAACAATCGAAAAATGTATAGCGAGTAAAGTTGTAGAAAATCAAGTTTGCTATAATTCATTACCTTATAATTTTTTCCAAACTCTAATGTGTACAGAGATATTTAGAATTTTAACTTTCAATCTTTAATTGTAAATATTTCTGTAAATATTAGTTTAACAGATAAATGATAACTAACAAAATTACAGTAAAACTTAGTACCTATATCTTAACTCCTGATAAATTTTTTGATTTTTCAAATATTAAGAGATATGTCAAATTTTGTGTTTGCCCCTCCCTCTTAACCCCCTTTCCCCTCGTCCGATTTTACCCATTATCGAACTTGATCTTTTGAATACCAAAAGCGCCTCAAATACCAAATTTCATTCCAATCGGAATAAAACTGTGACCACTACAGAGTCCACAGACACATAAACTTATATATATGTTGATATACCGTGTGTGTTCGAAAGCTTTTCCAATGAGAATCAATGTTAAATATTATTTATTACTGGCTGGCCGTGTGGTTACATATGAAGTCAGTCAGCACACATGTAATGAGAGTCATATCATACATACAATAATCTGGATAGTCTATAGGTATATTGTATGCGTATGGTTGTTTGTTTGTCATTTAAGAATGGGGATTTTGTGAT
Organism: Nineta flava; assembly: GCA_963920215.1. Classification (NCBI taxonomy): domain Eukaryota; kingdom Metazoa; phylum Arthropoda; class Insecta; order Neuroptera; family Chrysopidae; genus Nineta; species Nineta flava. The sequence continues at coordinate 31,925,078 of OY986040.1, read as the reverse complement.
GCACATACTAAAGTTAAGAATTCAATGAACATATTTAACCCAATCTCATTACATGTGTACTGACTGACTTCATACAGCAACCACACGGACAGACAGTAACAAATAATATTTAACATTGATTCTCTATTGGAAAAGCTTTCCAACACACACGGTATACATACATATATAAAAATTTTAACGATAGTGATTTTTTGACATCTAGTAGGTAGGATCGATGGACAATGGAAGAAATTTTTACGAAATTCCAACATTGGTACAAAAACAATAGCTGATTTCCTTTGGAGAAAATTCGCTAATATTGTTACGAAAATCTTAAATATTTGTTTAATTTAATAATTATAATCGATTTTCGTCAAGTAACAACGACCCATTTAATACAAAAATAGGTATCCTATTTATAAACCTTTCACCATGCCCCATTTCTATGTTCCTATGAGAATACTTTATTATTTTATAGCTATTTTATTTATCTCTATCAGTGTTCAACAATTTTCAACAATTTTGAAATGTTCAGATTTTAATCATACTTTATTCCGGTCACACAGGTGAATATTGCGGATAATTAGGTAAAACATGCAAGTATATATGATTAAGTGATGCTGCGATAAACGAGAGAAACGAGACGAGACGAATAGAATACTAATTTTTAATACTTAATTCAATCTTTATAGATTTTTAATCTGTAAAAATGTATTAACCTCAAAACAGCAAATCATTTTGGTTGATAATGATTGAATTTTGTCGATAGTGTTTATTATTTCAACTAAAATATACACACGTGAAAATATCAACTAACTGAGTTAATTGCTAATATATCTGGTATATACTGAATTTATGAAAAAAAATTCACACAAAAGTTGTTAATTTAACAAGAAAGGAACATTTTTTGTCTTGAAATTTTTGTTCTCTCTCTTACGGTTTCAAAGATAAACAGATTTGTCCATTTTGCCCAAACATGGTCCGATATTGCCCACGAATTTGACCTTACTTTTTAAGTCTAGAACACACATACGGAATTTCAGCTCGCTATCTTTTTTTGTTTTTGAGTTATCGTGTTTACAGATAGACGGACGGACAACTATGCCAATATGGACTAATTAGGTCATTTTATGAACATCTATACCAAATTTGTTTTTCTGCGATCACCCTGTTATATAATATATACCGGGTGTAAAAATCACATAAATTAGAAAAATATGCACGAGTCGAGACGAGACGCTAGAAAACTGATACAAGTCAATTGATTCATGAAAAACAACTGATACAAGTTGTTTTTCATGAGTAACATACCTAAAAATTTTTCAAAAACCTCAAAACAGATAATTATTAGTAATAGTTTTTTAGAAATAAGTTATTTTAAATACGATTATGCGAAATTTCATGAAATTCCCTGAAATTTTACGAAATTCCCTGACAATTCCATGACTTTTCCAGAAATTCAAAATTTCCAGGTTTTCCAGATTTTTCAGACAACTATTGACGATGGTCATTTTCAACATCTCATTCACCAGTCCAAGTAGCCGAGCGGTCTAAGGCGTTATGTCTGCGCAGTATGCAGTACTTGGAAACTGGGAGGATATGGATTTGTATCCCGACATCGGCAGTTTGTCAATTATAAAAAAAAAGAAAAAAGGAGCGGTTAATTGACTAAACTGTCGGCGTATGAACAAGAACGACCGGCTATGCTTGAGAAGGTTTTCTGCAGTTTCCTTCACGAACTCCAGATGAATCTCGGCATAGTTCCTATCATAGTCGGCTGCAGCCGCATATCCTACCAATTCCTAATGGACCTACCAATGGACCTTATGGTCGAAGTGTAACCCGTCCAGGGCACCCTTTACAATCTACCTATCTTCAACATCTAAGAGTTCTATTAGTATGTTTGATGAAAATTCACTAAAAGCTCTCTTTTAATCGACTATTTATAGAAAATGACATAATTAATATTTGAGTGTTAATGTGTATAGTTAATTAACAATAACACAACTGAAATTCAATAGGTGGATACCTTTTAAACTAACACACAATATTTTAAAACCATAAATGAAATTCAAAATACCAAGCACGTTGTCTCTTAATTAACGTATTCATGCTCGAATACAATTGAGGGCGTGTTTTAATTTCCTGTTCTCTATTACATAGTCCTTTTAAATGTATACTGACTGCACAGTTGACTGTAGTAGCTGCTTCCAGTCTATCTAATGTGTCTAGTTATTTAGTGTATCTAAATATAATGATATTTTACATAAACATTTGCCTTTTGCTATTTATAGTAACAACCACCATTATATATTGCATAGGAATTCTCTTTAACATGAGCGGCAAAACAAGTGGAACATCATTTAAAATGACAGAGAAAATTCAATCATTTTTTTGAGTGCAAAATATACCGAATTGATAAGGATTTAAATAAAAATTCGTTACGCAGGAGCTGCTTCAACTTAGCGAATTTCCTTAGAATACATAAATCACTTTCTAGCGGTCACAATTTTAGTCTGATCAAAATGAAATGTCGTATATGATTTTCGTATTTGCATGGCCAATTTTATTAATAAATGACATACGTCAAGGGGAAATGGGGGCATAAAGAAAGAAGAAAACACAAAATATAAAATATCTCTCTTAATATTAGAATAAACGAAAAATACGTAAGGAATAAAGTTGTAGAAAATCAAATTTGCTACAATTCATCACCTTATCATTTTTGCTCAAACTCTAATGTGTACAGAGATATTAAGGAATTTAATTTTCAATCTTAAACCGTCAATGTTTCTGTAAATATTTGTGTAACAGAAAAAATGATAAGAATCAAAATTACAGTAAAACTTAATACCTACAAATTTACTTCTTATAAATTTTTCGATTTTTTAAATATTAAGGGAGATATGTCAAATTTTTCCTCCCTCTATACCCCCCTTTCCCCTTGTCTGATTTTACCCATTAACGAACTTGAATATCTTGAACTTGAATATCAAAAGCGCCTATAATACCAAATTTCATTCCGATAAAATGAAAAAACTGTGAGTGCTTACATGTCCATAGATATATATATATAAATTTTACAGATGGTGATTTTTGATCTACTAGGTAGGATCGATGGACATTTGAAGAAATTTTTGCGAAATTTTGACTTCGGTACGGGACAAATAGCTCTATTTCCTTTCAGGAAATTCGATAAAAATGCTGGATTTTTTAATTTTATTTTTTTGTCATTAAATAATTAATATTTACATAACAATATGTTTTTAAAACTAAAGGTTTTCCTTGTTCATATTAAAACTACACGTCAGAAGACTTTGTTTATATTTTAATATAATCTACAATACTTTAACAACTTAATTTCAAGTTTTTAAATCACGCATATTGGAGAAAGAAAGAGCGATATAAAGAAAGATAAAAGGAATAAATTAAGACAAACAGACAGTTTTCCTTGTTCATATTAAAACTACACGTCAGAAGACTTTGTTTATATTTTTAACATAATCTACAATACTTTAACAACTTAATTTCAAGTTTTCAAATCACGCATATTGGAGAAAGAAAGAGCGATATAAAGAAAGATAAAAGGAATAAATCAAGACGGACAGACACTTTTCCTTGTTCATACTAAAACTACACGTCAGAAGACTTGGTTTAAATTTTTAATATAATCTACAATACTTTAACAACTTAGTAGCCCAATTTAATGATAAATGTGCGATTAACCAAATATCTACTATGTGTTAAATTCCAATTTTAGAAAACTAATTCCTAAGAAACTGGACATCAGGTATTTCTCAAAGAATTAATTAATTAATTAATGTTGATTATTAACAAATTAAAAATCCATCTAGTTATATTTACTTAGCCTTGATGCGCGTATAATCTTAAAACTGCAATTCTTTTTATATTTAAAAACAAACAAGCCAGCATGATTTCAATCCAGACCAGATTAATGACGACTACGATTTCATGAATCAAATATCATTAAGATCGAAGATGCTACAGTGAAACCGGCATAAATATCGAAATGAAACAATTGTTTCATTTTATAATATTTATATTATCATCAACTAACCATAAAATGTCCCATATAACATTGAACCGAATACTTTAAAGAACCAGTCTGGTAGCCGCGTTTGTTAAGGAGTTCTATACTTGGAACTGGGAGATTGCGAGGTCAAATTCCGGCGGTGGTAGAATGCCAATTATAATTAATGGGGGATAATTGGCTAAACGGCGAATGAACAAAAACGAAGTAACCGGCTATGCTTGTGAAGGTTTTCTGTAGTTTCCCTTGCCGAAGTTATTGTTCTAAATCTTGCCTGGGTCAAAAACTGACCATTTATTGTCTTTGAGTCTCGAAACACTTTTGATTGGGTCATCATATGCTACAAAAAAAATTCAAAATAACAAATAAGTCTTTAACGTTGAAAGCGCTATTGCAATATCCTTAGTTCTGTAATCCATATTACGATATGCTGAGTATATTTCAATATTGAATATATTGTCGTTGTTCATGCATAGGCATTATCCATCCAGTTATATAACGACCAGTGGGTTGATTTTATGTCCTTCTAAAAACATTTATTTTACCTCATCTTCCTGGTCGATCTTTGTATATATAGCGTTTAAATAGTTAGGTCTCTGAAGTTAGCCCCTCATCATAGAATTTCTAATTAAGAACGATACTACCATATAGGTCAGAAAATTGGGATAGTTGGTCAAGTATTTGCCATAGAAAATTTTTTAATGAATAACAAAAAAAGTTAATCATCACTTTTACCAAATAAAATAAACTTGAATTAATTATATGTCTATTGAGGTTGTACGGATGAAACGATTTCGTCAAAATTTCTTCAGATGTCCATCGACTCTACCAAGTATATGTCAAAAATGACCATTTATATAATTTATATAAATCTATATGTGTCTGTGCGCGTGAAATATTCAAAAAATTCAAACAAAAGTTGTTAATTTTAAAAAAAGGAACATTTTTTGTCTTAAAATTTTTGTTCTCTCTCTTACGGTTCAAAGATAAACAGATTTGCCCATTTTGCCCAAACATGGTCCGATGTTGCCTACGAATTTGACCTTACTATTTAGGTCTAGAACACACATACGGAATTTCAGCTCGCAATCCCCTTTTGTTTTTGGTGGTTGTAATACATATTTAAATTCAAGAATGTCGGGTTTGAAATAAATGAGGTGAATGGCTTGTTTAAGACATTTCTTATCAAACAGGTCATCGACTAGTTTGGCGTCGTAGCCAATATTAATGACGATTTGTGAATAATATTTAATTCTGAATTAAATTTATTATGGTTTAACACCAGCTTATGAATCAATAAAAAAAAACAGAAATTAATAAATTCAAACATTGAGATTTAATACTAAATGACCAACTAGATTTTTAAAATTCTCCACTCCTTAATACTTTTGTATGTATGAACCATCCCGTCCCTTTACATAATATTTTTAATTTATGTATAATTTCTTGATCTCTTTTCTTTTTGTTAAAATTTTTACATTTTGGTCATTATGCTATATTTTCTGCAGAAACTGCGTTTCAAAACTACAGTCCAAATAAAATTATTGTTAAAAAAATCTCAAATATTTGGTTTATTTAATACCGGATTATTTAAATTTTATATAACTTGGCAATAAGCTGTCAGACCTGACCAAATATGAAAAATGTCTGACGTATACGATGATGCACTTATTAATTCGAAATTCGTATGGTAGAGGTGATAACTTCGGAGACCGTAAATAATGAATAGTGTTCAGGCAATAACCATCATGTCCTTTAAAATACTGTTATAATTGTAATTAGTTCTTTTTTGTTTTTGTTTTTCATATTTTATACAAGAATTGTAATTAGTCAGTATTACTCTTAATGAAAAATAATGTTTTTTAATAGAGGGAAATATATCCTATATGTGCTATTTTAACTATATGTTTGGGCTATATTTTTTGTGGTATTAAGTACCTTCACAAGTTTTATATGTATAAAAATGATAATAATAAAATTATGATCTCTTTATTACTGTTTTATTTTATTTTTATGTATACTGTTTAACGTGAATTTTACATGGTAAATAAATGATGTTTTCGCTAATTGCTTTTAAATCCAGAAAATGTTGTGTAAAAAAATATACATAATGCTTGGGGAGTATTTTCCATTGTATGTATTACAATGAAACCCTGCGTTTGTTAATTAAGTTCATCATGATTTGCAATCGAACCATGGACTGCTACCTATCTATCTTAGAAACCACTGCCTAATAGAGGCAGTATAAATGGTAGGAATATACAACTATTATATTTCACATATATAATAGTTGAACAGAATAAAATTGAACAGATCTGAATCGAATCAGTCTCTGATTATTCTCATTTTGATTATTCTTCTTGTAGTAAATGTTTTTTACTATACTTCCATTTCTTTATTCACACTTAAAATATAAACTACTTATCTTCGTTTATAAATGAATCATTATACAGAGAGTTACAAAAGTGAGGTGTTTTATGAAATGTAAGGAAATTAACATGTCAGGTGAAAAAATTTTTACACGCGAAAAACCGCGAAATTTTTGAACTTAAACATTCACATTCTGCTATTTATCTCCTAATCCATACATTTTTCTTCGAAAGCTATTCAACACGTTTTTTGAGAACATTAAATTTGTGGCAAATTAAGCTCATTTGGAGCTCTGTAGGTCAATTTGTTACCGAGTTACGGCACTTTGAAAATAGGCCTGTTTTTCAAAAAATTGAAAATTTTAGTTTTAGATCTTTTTTGGACCGAAATTGCGTCGAAACCATTGGTCCTGCGATAAGAACTTGTAGAATATAACTTGTAGGAAATTTAGTTAGCTTTAAATAAAGCGCAAAGCGAAGTCTATAAGCCTATAAGTCTATAAGGTAAAATCGCATTTTTCCAGAAATGCTCTATAACCTTTCCTATCTATTGTTTTTGGGTTTGGTAATGAAAAAGAAGGCATGTAATCATTTAAAAAAACGTTGAAATGTATTTTAATGTAAACATAAATAATAAACATAAGTAATCAAAAGTATAGTAACTTAAACAATTAATCAGTCAATCAAATTAGACACATAGTCAAATAGGCCTGTCAAAATCAACAATAAATTAACAAAACATGATGTATCTCTGATTTTTTAGTATGTTGTTTGGACCCATATGTATACTCAAGTTTGCAACTCCCAAAAAGTTGTGGAAAAATTTTTACACACGAAAAACCGCGAAATTTTCGAACTTGTTTCAGATTCTGCTCTATATCTCCTAATCCATGCATTTTTCATCGAAAGCTCTACACGTTTTTTAAGAACATTAAATTTGTGACAAATTAAGCCCAACCGGAGCTCTGATATAGACATTTCATTTTATGTCTTCCCTTTGGTTTGCTTATACTAGCTACCCGCACATACTTAGCTTCCTTTTTTTAAAGGTCCCTCACACTTTGTTATATTTTCCAGTTTAATCATTAGTTGAGGATATTAACTATCTATCTCTAGGCACAGAGGACCCCTTTGGTCTAGGTACTATGGACCCACTTGCGGTACCCCTCTTTCAAATTATTATTAAATATTATCTACTAAACATATTTTTATCAAGTAGAAGTACATAATAACTTATTACAGAATATTGGTGATGAATATTAACAACAACAAAAAAGTAATGAAACTAATTAGTGGCGTATTCTGTATTAATATTAAAATAAATAATGTTGAATTAATACCTGCGACATTTGAAACAAATTATCTATTTTGCAGTAAAAAAAAAATTACGTTAATTATAACTGTAATTAAAACACAAAATTCTTTGGAATCATGACTGTTATTTAATGTATACACATGGTCACAAAAGTAGCGAGCCATTTTAAATCATAAGTTTTTTTATTGATTTGTTCCTTATTAATTTGGTTTTGGAAAAAAATCATGAATAAAAGTTGTTCATTATAAATATACATACAACTTTTATTACTTTCATATATTTTCCCAAAACCGAATGAATAAGGCACATTAAAAAATTTTGAAAAAAGAATTATTCGCTAATTATGTGGCCCATGCCTATAGTAACAAGTTATGTTGCTGTACTATTAATTCTATGATGAAAATCAATAGAAAATCGATATCGAAGAAAACTTCAACAGGTTAAATTTTTATAAACTAATTCAATTTGAGTCAACAAAAAATTGTCACAAATTGTAATACTAAATTATGTATAATGTTGACTGTACACTTGGCATAAAATTTGTTGACATTTTTTTAAATTTTATAGTTGATTTGTGCTTTATTCATTCGGTTTTCGAAACAAATTTTCGATGAACGTATATTTCTAATGAACAACTTTAATTCGAAGCATTTTTTCGAAAACCGAATCAAATAAGGCACAAATCAACTATAAAATTTAAAAAAATTACATCAAGTTTTGTGGTCCATTGTACATATGACCATAGCTGTTTGACGTCAGCTGTTAAACTACATTAATTTTATAAAAAGTCAGTATTTATATACAGGATGTTCTGAAATTCATTCAAAAAAACTATACCACGGTGTAGAGCTGCAAAAAACAAACAAAAAAGTTTAATACAGTTTTTCGATTGGACGCTTATTTTTTAAAATATCAATTAAATACAATCAATTAAACATTGAATAATTCAACCAATGACAGAGCGCATAGTGTAAAGTAACGGGGCCTCTTACCGTCTTCGAGCCTTTAAAAGGTAAAGTGCCTAGCTCTACTGCTGAGGCCACGCCTCCTTACACTATACGCTCTATGTGATTGGTTGAATTTATCAATGCTTAATTGTACTTATTTGATATCTTAAAAAATAAGCGTCAAAACGAAAAACTTTATTAAACTATTTTGTTTGTTTTTTGCAGTTCTACACTGTGGTATAGTTTTCTTGAGTGAATTTCAGAACACGCTGTATAACTAGCAATGCGCCCGGCTACGCACGGTAGCACTAATTATCAATAGCCAGATGACACAAAATTGAAAATATGACACAACATTGCTAAAAACCAAACATATCACAGGATCATTCGCTGGGCTAATCTGAAGATTGCCTTAAAATTTCAACAAAATCGGTCCAACCGATTTGTAGCCCATAGAGAACATACATACGCACATCGATTTATTGTATATATAGATTTTGCTCAACCACAAACTAAAATATATGAAGACGGAAGGGTGGTCAAATTAGATTCATTAAATAAAAATTAGCCCAAATATTTATATAAAGCGGCAATACATATGTTGTAAATGAGAAAATAATCTACAATGTCTGCCGGATTTAAAATTGTGTAAAATAGTGTTGCGAATATTACCATCCGCATCTAACCTTATAGAACGGACTATTAAGTCATTTTCATTCAGACTTTGTATCCAATTATATATTATATAATTGTATATATGCTAATTAGTATTCATATATCGTAAATACGCCTACTTTTTTTAAAATTAAATGTTTTTAGTAGATATTTGTTATTCTATATTTTAATAATAATTAAAAAAACTTTCTTTAATAAGCACACAAGCTCGGTTCTTTATGGAGATATTAGAGATTTCAATGTTAGCACTGGCATATTTGTTATGGATTATTACAACAATTATTAATTTCAGAAGCATTCTGGCAATGCACATTTTTGGAATCGTATTTGCAAATTAAATTTGGAATTACAAGAATCATTATTGGGATCGTATTTGCAAATTAAATTAGGAATTATTTGAATCATTATTGGGATATGATATAAAAGGGTGCGACATCGGGTGGGACAAATTTCAACCAATTGAGTAAAATATTCATTAACGTGTAGAAGTTTTTGTATTTTAAATTTTTGTATCCGGTATATGTATAATATATATTGTTATCTATATTATTTATCTTGATACTTATGAGAGTATATTAAGTTTAGTCCCGACTTTGTAACGATTGAATATATTGATTGTTGCAGAAAATTAAGCCCGTCTGTCCGTAGACTCGATAATTAAAAACGAAAACAGATAGCGAACTGAAATTCTGTGTCTGTTAAAAATGAAGCACTACACGAAAGCACAACGAATTTTCATTGTTAAACAGTATTTAAAAAATAATGAAAGTTTGGCTGCTACTGTTCGCAAATGTCAGATTTTTTTTCTTCAAATTTCAAATTTTCCTAGATAATGAGATTTAACACCGTTGGATTTCTTCCTATGGGGTTATTTGAAGTCAATGGTATATTTAAACAAGGTTACATCCACCTGTGCATTAAAGAGGGAGATTCAACGATGCATCAACGAAATTTGGCCATATTTATGCAAAATGGTCATGGAAAATTTCGACAAAAGAGTGCGTATGTGCCAGCAAAGCCGTGGGAACCATTTACCCGTAGTGCTATTCCATACAAGTGCTATTCCTATCCTATGTACTTTATGTTTCAATAAAAAATATATATAATTTAAAAAAAAATGTGTTTTGTATTTAATTCGAATCTTGCGTGAATTATGGAACAACCTTCATATGTGTACCTACTTAGAAAAAAAACAGGTTTCGCAACGTCGGGTACAGCTAGTATTCAATAAAATATTATTTTGAAGTGTGCTAGTGGAAATACTAGCCAGAGATACGTTTTTGGTAGAAACTGAAAGGTTTTTAAAAGCATGGTATAAGGTGGTAAAAAAAAAGGATAATTATAATAATAGTGAAATGAATAAAATGATTTTTTATGTTCAAATCTCTTTTTTACGTGTTCAATTGGTTTGCATTTTCCCAACATATATAATATCATTTTATGCCTAAATCCAGTTGGACTGCATATATTCCTTTTCTCTCAGATAAAATCGACAGATGATAATGGCAGTAGAATATCTTTGTTTACCATAATTGCAACGAAGTTTTATTTACTTATAGTGTATTTTTTTAAAATATTAACAAAAGCACAGATTCCCATAATTTACTCATATAAGTTTCAATTTATTGAAATTTTTATAATCATACCAGAACGCTTCTTCAATATAATAGTATACAGGGTGAATTTTAATCCGGAAAATTGCATAGTTTCAAGCTTTGAACATTCCTTCTTATTTTTGAAAGATCTATCGTCTACACAATTTTACGGATTAAAGTCATCCTGCATATAATTTTTTTATAATTTGTTAAATCATGTATTAATCATGATTGACTAAAGTTTCGAGTTTTTCTGACGTTTGACTTTATTCCGAAATTTATTTACAAGTATTTTGTATGTATCTTTGAAACAAAGTAAATTAAATTATATAGGTGCTAAAATTTACTATTTAAAAAAAAAGAAGTTTAAATTATAAAATTATTCCTAATATTACAAACTTTCGTTTGAATTCAATTTTGATAGTAAATAAATTTAATTATAAGTATACATATTCTATTCCAATGTTGAATTGAATGATATAAGTTAAAGCCATTTGTTAAACTCTGTGTACAGAATTCGTCTAATATTTCACTTCAGAATTTTTGATTTTAGAATAATTTTGAAATATTATATTAAACTTGTAAATAAATTTCTCAAAATTAAAAGAAAACATTGAATTTATGATTTTTTGTTTGCTTACCGTAAAACCCCGTTCGCCTTTTTCACCTTTCGCTGCCTGTAATATTTATTAACATTTAAATAACTTTTTTGTGAAAACACATTACGTGACCGTGTTAGTTAGTATTTTAGTGTATATTAATTCTTTCACCGACATTAAAAATTAATCCATGGCTTCCTTAATTTCATACATTAATCTACTGATCTAGCACCTACTTAAACTTTTAGTATTAATTCTCTGTAATTAGTGTTAAAATTAATGTGCATTAATATACGTTAATATTTGATGGAACAATAGAAAAAGTATTTTAACCAATAACGAAGAGTTTTCGATTATTGTCGCATTAATTATGTATAGAGTAATTTTGATGCGGAAAGTTTTGATGGCTCGTCGCGTCGTGCCATTCAGCACGCCTCGCGTCTCGTCGGCGCTTTCCGTCTTGGCGCTCCCGTCTCAATACCTATAAAGTGTGTAAACGCTAGTTGAAAACTCTCAATTTGTAAATTGGTTTTTTTAGTTGGTTGTTATACTGAATATTGTGGTTCTTGATTAGATATGCGCATGGGCAATAAAACTTTTTTTTCTTAAATGGCAACACTTTTTACGACTAATAATTTTTTCCATATTTTTTCATGAATTTTGATGGTTTAATCGACTTTCTATGTTCAAACTTGGCGAAGTTACAGCAATTTAACCTAAAACGGCAAAATTTCTGCGATTTCGAGTTTTTTGGCTGTAACGATTAAAATAATGATCCTAGAGACATGAAAATCTTTTTAAAGTTTATATTATAGGGTAATATTAAACGCGATTAATATTTTAACTGTATAAATTTTATTTCAACTTTTGTATGGATTAATAAAATTTCGATTTGTTTAGTTTCACTTGAATAAATAGCCTTAGGAACATTTTTTTTTTTTAAATTTAAAATTTACGCGCAGCATCATGGCCATATGCCTCTCTCTATATTAGTAAAATTACAGGTGAATTTTACAATAATTAATTATATGTAAGTTTAATAGCGTGTACATGTAAAATATTAGTAAATTTGGTTAATTTATTACACTTTATCTAATAGTTTGGTTTTTTAAAGAATTTAAATAAGTTATTAAAATGTTTATTTAACACTCAAGATATCGAGTGTTTTAAATTAGCGTTTACGCATTATATATAGTGCTCAAACAATATATTGATAATCTATAGTAAAACTCTAAAGTGATGAACACTTCATCATTTGAGCTATCATTTCAAAATTTTATAATTGATAAAACTGATAAAAATTGTTTATTAAAGCTGTACTAACAAATTTTATTCGAAACATTTTTCCATAATCCGAATAAATCTATATAAATAAAAAACATAAGACAAAAATCTATATAAATAAAAATTAAATGATGATCGTTGGTAAGCGCATCCCTTGAGAACGGCTAGAGTGATTTGGCTAATAAAAAAAAATGTTCGTAATATTACGAATCAGGTTTTTAGGGAAAGAAAAATAGAAAAAGTTTCCCAGAAAATTGGAAAATTCGGTGAAAACTGAAGTGCTGTTTTTTATGGGATTTTTGGACAGAACTATACGTCTGTCGGGTCAGCTAGTCAATTATCAAATTTTGAAATGATAGCTCGACTTTTGACGCCATTTGTATTCAGTAGACAACTAACGTATCTGACAAAGCAAATTAACAGTATTGTAAACGTAAATATATATTTTTAATAGATCATTAAAATATATTTCTTTCGTAAATAATTTCATAAAAATAAATTAATTATTTTATTAAAAACAACTATCTGAATATTTGTTATACTTTTATTTTCACTTCGATCAGTTCAAAATTATTTCAATTACATAAATTTAGATATTTCCACATGTCCCACGGAGGCTCAATTTTTTTTTTAATTGGACCAAATTTGTTAAAGGTTTTCCTACTTCCGTTTGGTTGGTATTTGCCTAAATAAATACATTATTGTTTAAATTTATTTTTAAAATTTTGAATTAAATTTGCTGATAAACTTCGAAACGGATTTCCTAAATCTATTTCTGCAATGGATTGTTTATTGTGTTACACTTAAATAGGACTAGATTCCGTTTCAAAAAATGTTTTCCTTTGTAAGCTCTCCTACGGTTTACCATTATTTCAATTATTTATGGGTTCATGGGTAATTTCCGAAAGAAACGCGGCAATGTTTGCAATAAACCTCATGTAGATATACGGAGAGTAGTTATTGCAATATATTTTCCCCTTTAAACTCAGAAACTTTTGTTTGAAACATTTTTCAATTATATACAATCAGTTAAACATTGATAAATAAACCAATCACAGAGCGCATAGTGTAAGGAGACCTTACACTCTTACCGTCTGCGACCCTTTAAAAAGTAAAGCACCACTGCGCACCGCGTTATAAAATTTTAAAAACATACTAAGAGAAAACTTACGAAATAAATTTTTTCAACCAATTTTTTTTTTCAATTTACTTTGCACTTACATTCTTACATTTTAGTTTTCGCTATTTACTTTATAAATACCTCGGCTCTTTGGATATCATCACTTTTTAAGGAGCAACTATTATATGAAGTATCTCCCCGAAAACTCGGCCCTTTTTTACATTTATGTTTTTGATCGGATATCACTACTTTTTGAAATCTTAATATATATAATTCTTCTGTAAGTGTGTTTTTTTCGCCTAACTCCTCTTAAACGGCTGGACCAATTTGGATGAAATTTTGTGTGTATATTTCAATGGGTTCCTGGATGGTTTGAAAACACAATTGGACCCGGAAGGTGGCGCAGCTTTGGTATGTCACCAAAAACTCAGTTTTACTTTTGGTATAAGAGTCGGTGAAATTTCTCTGCTGATGATGATACACATTTAAACAGGCAAGGTGTTTGTGTATGGCCTTAAAGGTTCAAGCCTCAGAAAAAATATATGCACTGTGAAATTAAAAATGATTAAAAAGTAAATTGACATTTGTCATATTAAAAAGTAAGTCAGAAAAGAGAATTCGTATTTCGAGGCACAGTTACAATATTTTTTTATTAAGTATTAAAATTTTGTGGATTTGTGGGGGGAAATGCCAAATATCGTAAGCATCACTGTTTTACAATTAATTGTAAGTATAAAGTGTTAAGAGAGCGGTTTCTGTTATATAAGAAAAGTGTATTTGTTACAGAAACAAATAAGCGGTATGGAAAAACATTGCCACAATTGTGGGATGGATGCCACGACAAACTTTGCAAAAAAATGTTTTTTGTGAGCATTGCAATAAAAAAATAACACTAAGATTTAATTCGACAATGAACATCAACACTCGCTGTATTGAATGCGACTCCATTATTATCATACCCCAAAACTTTAATCATTGTGAAATTTGCGGCTTGGATACTTCCAACATAGAAGACTTGGAAGAAATAGAAGAATTAAATAATTAAGACATAGAGACAATAGTAAACAGTGAGTTATCAAAAAATGATGACTCATCCGTAGATTCGTTAGAAGTAATTATGGAATCGCAAAATTAAAAAAATGAAAATTTAAAATATCGTATTTAATGTGAAGCTGCTATTCCGGGCATTTGTCTCTCATTATTGTTGTTTTTTTTTTTACTTTAATGTAACAAAAAAGTTAATGTAACTCGGTTAATAACTAAACACTTTATTAATTCGGTACGAAGTTCGCCGGGTCAGCTAGTATAAGTATATATATAAATTTATATATATATACATATATATATATATATATATATATATATATATATATATATATATATAATAAACACTCTGTATATTGATCGTTTAAATACAATTAAAATAAATAGTAATTACATCTTTATTATATTAATTGTATGTGTGTGACTCTCTTAAGTAAATATATATATACATATATATACATATACAAATATATATATATATATACATATATATATATATATATATATATATATATATATATATATATATACACCAACACACTTTGCGCTTATATAATTCTAATCAGTGGCGTATTGCGTGTTGTTGGTATAAACTTCTTCAAAATTTCCATCTATAGTCAAAACTAATTAATTTTCTCGCTGATTTACTTAACGATTCCTGAAATCTTTGGATCCAATGGTATTTGATAGTAAGTAAAAAAAAAACAAATCTGAAAACTGACCAATAATATTACCATTAGTTTTCTACCCGTCTCATAAAATGTTGTTTATAGTCCGTTTTACATTTATGTTTTTGATGAGAGACGATAATTCATTATCCTTGCTATACTATTATGCCAAAGCAGACAGTATACAATAAAAGTAGTTAATAGACCAGGAGATGGTGACAGGTGACGTTCTCCTATTTTATACCGCATGCCATTTTAAGGCTTGATAATTAATCCTAAAATATGAAAGATAGACGGGTTCTTGGCTTCCGCACGCTTGCACGTCATACGGAAAAGCGCTTTTCTTTTTGTTGTTAATTATTTGTGTTTTTATCACGGAAAATCTGTACTAAAAGTTTACAAAGTTTCCCGAGATTTTTCACCGTTGGTCTTACGAGGGGTGCATGCAAATTTTCCCAGAGTGTTTTTGTGATTAAAACTTCAATTCTTTACATCGGCATGCAATTTGAAAACACGGAATTTCTCTTTAATTTTTTGCAGTTTTTCGTAACCCTTTGAGCCCTTTCTGCCGTTGCAGATTGCATGCCATCAATTATTAGAGGTTCAATTTGTTTGTACTACCTTATGTTAAAAAGGCATCTAGTATAATATCACGGAAAAACACAAAAATTCTCAACAAAAAGACGACGTCATAAGCGCTTGCACGTCATAAGCGCTTTCCTTATGACGTGCAAGCGTGCGGAAGCCAAGAATCCGTCTATCTTTTTAACCCGACTTCAAAAAGGAGGATGGTTCTCAATTCGTCTGTATTTTTTTTTTTTAATGTGTGTCCCTTCAGAACTCCGACATTTATGAACCGATTTTGAATTTTTTGTTTGTTTTAAAGGGTTTGGTTTCCCATTGGTCCCATTGTCACCAAATCGCATTCTGATGAGGGGATCTCCGGGAAATCGAGGAAAATCCTCATTTTATATGTGATAACCGATTTCTGCGAAATTTTTTATTTTTTTTTGAAAGGGTATACTCATTCATAATGGGAAAATAAAAAAAACCGATGCCAAAAAAAAAAAATTTTTACAAAAAAAAAAACAAAATGCTTGTAAAAAAAACTGAAAATCTGTTATAAAAAAATGCACTAAAAATTATAAAAAAAAAAAAAAAACAGATAAAAAAAAGTGTTATAAAAAATGGACTAAAACTTAGCTGGTCGTTTAGTAGGTCTACCCATATGTAGACAAATTAAATCAGTTATAGAACTTCAAAGTCACTAAAAAGCGAGAAATAAAACCTATTTTGACAAAATGGAAACCCGACTTCAATAATCAAATATTCTATAACAAGAAATGCACTAAAAGTAAAAAAATAATTGCATATTCTTGTGCCAATTTTAGTTCACGTAAGCAAACTTTTTTAAATATATATGTACAATAATTGTTATTTTTGGAGGCGGTGTCCAAAAGTTATGTGAATTTCTCTATACTGACACCGCCTCCAAAAATAACAATAATTGTACATATATATTTAAAAATTTTTGCTTAGGTGAACTAAAATTGGCACAAGAATATGCAATTATTTTTTTACTTTTTAGTGCATTTCTTGTTATAGAATATTTGATTATTGAAGTCGGGTTTCCATTTTGTCAAAATAGGTTTTATATATTTTAGGGTTAATTATCAAGCATGCGGTATAAATTGGGGGAACGTCACCTGTCATCATCTCCTGGTCTATATTGCCACAAAATATACTACTCATTTTGAATTGTTCACGTGAATCAATTTATCGACCATTATTTTGAAATACTTAACTATATACTACTACAGCCATTATAGTGAACAGTATCTTCCGTATTTTGTTCGATACGCCACTGAATTATTATAATATACTCAAATCTCTAACTAAAATAAATTACTGATGCTGTATATATTTATAAGTAGATAAGATATAACCGATAATTATATTGTGATGGAATATTTTGAATGACTATTATTATTTATTCCTTAGTCAGAAGTTATCACTGATGGTCAACAACATTGTTTTTATATCAAAAGCAATAAACATCACACTTTGTGTATTAGTTTAGTTTAAAATTTTAGTTTAGCTACAATTGCTATAATTGAAGAGTAATATTAATTAAGGTAAGTGACTATTAACATTTATATTTCTTGGATACATAGCATATATGTAAGTTTTGTCGCAGGCTTTAAGGGGATGAAAATATTGACCGTAAACAAATTCGATACAGGATTCCATAAAGTCTATTTAGTTCATTTCCGGATGTCCATATATATGTCCGTAAATGCGATAATTAAAAAACAACAGTAGATAACAAGCTTAAATTACTTGAGAGTGCTCTACTTCGAGTTCGTGAATGGATTCAACTTTTCTAAACAAAACAGGTTTATTTCATAAAAAAAATCTGAAATATTGTTCATACGGTCAATATTTTTGGCATGAATGCGGGAAGAAAAAACACCGAAAAATCCGGTCGATCCTGCGGGAGATTGCTTGAATAAATTTTAATCATATATTGTTAATAATAATTATTATTATTATAATGGCGGTTTTACATCCGTTTCTGAGACTCCATAGTCTATAACAGTGGCCACTCATATCATTATTTTTTTAACTTTTATAAATTTTTATCTATACATTAATGATGTGGGTGGAGGACAAGGAATTTGTATACCTGCTAGGAATTGGTTGGTTTGATTTTGATAGGAACTATGCCGATATTCATGTGGAGTTCGTGAAGGGAAACTGCAGAAAACTTTTACAAGCATAGCCGGTTACTTCGTTCCTATCCATACGCCGACAGTTTAGCCAATTAACCGCCCCATTAATTTTAATTAACAAACTGACACCGTGGTGAAAACTAGACCGTACTAAATAGACCGTACGCCCACTTGGACTGGTTAAAGTATGATATAAGAATATTAAAAGTCTTTTTGTAATATTTTAGTCATTTCAAAAGAACGGAAAAAATCCCAACAACATCCCAATGGCATTAATTACATCCAGTTGGTCCATGGATATTTTAACAGTTATTGTTGGTGTATTATCATTTTTATATTTGTATTTAACTTCAACATATAATTTTTGGAAAAACAGAAATATACCATACGAGAAACCTACATTTTTATTCGGTAATTTTTATAATGCAGTGGCATTTCAACAAAATATTACCGACTATTTCGCAGATCAATATAAAAAGACAAAGGAGAAATTTTTTGGTTTATATGTATTTCGAAGACCGTATCTGTTAGTACGTGATCCAGAATTAGTAAGACACATATTGGTAAAAGACTTTACTAATTTTATACCCCGAACTACATCACCCACACATAAAGATGATCTCTTGGGTGAATATAATTTGTTTTCAATGAAAAGTACCCATGATTGGCGTTTTTTGCGATCAAAACTGTCGCCAATATTTAGTACTGGTAAATTACGTAATATGTTTGTATTAATTAATGAAAGTGCGGAAAATTTGAATGGATATTTGAAAAATCGTGTCCATCAAACGCTTGAAGCAAAAACAGTTTGTCGAATGTATACATCAGATGTGATTGTATCAACAGTGTTTGGAATTAATACAAATTCATTTACGGACGAAGAAACGGAATTTCAGAAAATTTCTAAAAAGTTTTTTACATTTTCATTACAACGTGCATATGCGTTGATGTTTTTCTTTTTTGTACCATTTTTATCCAAATTATTCCGATTAAAAGTATTTAGTGAAGAGGGAACTCAATTTTTTCGAGATATTTTTTGGAGTGCAACGAAATTGAGACAAGATAATAATATCAAGCGACCGGATTTAATTGATGCTCTGATTACATTAAAGAATTATGGTACCATTAAAGATACTGATAGCAAAGAACAAAGTAAAGAAGTTATCAGTAATCCATCAAAATTGAGTAAGTTTCATACAATTTAATAAAATTTTATTTAAGTTCATTGGATAAGTTGTGTTGAAGAAAACTGACGAGAGCAATAAATATACGCGGTGTGTCAAAAATGATGATGTAATCCTTTAATATTCGAAAACTCAGCTCTGTAGTTCTTTTGGATCAAAAGTTACAAGGGGACCATTTTTGACGTTAATTTCGAGAATATATAATGGCACACTCACAGCCGCCGGTTCGTTTGGTCACCCTCTTAAACTTTTCCACACGCACTGTCGTGCTATATGATCACTTATTCTATCGTTTTTCTCTAAAACTATACAATCAAAATGGGATAAATCTCTGGATAAAGGGTGAACGATTTTTCATCTCGTTAAAATAATATTGTTAAAAACATATTTAACTAATGGGATTGATAGTTTTTGACAAAAACATGGCATGACCAAAGAGCACCAGAACTCCTCGACTTTCAGCACCTGATTTCGAGTACTTTGATTACAAAACTTTGGAGATTTATAACGGTTTTGTTCCTTAGAGCCACTTTTTAGTTTTATACATAAATTTTATACTTTTTATTTTAACTACAAAATATTAATGATTTACTATTTTAATTTATTGACTATTTAAATTTAGGGGCTGATGAAATGAAAGTTTATGGGTTTCTATGTTATAGGTTCTTTTTAACATGTTTGCCCAGGAATAGTTACAATTGTTTACATACCGTGAAGAAATTCAAACGATAAATTAACCGAAAAAATTTAATTCTTATACAATTCAGATTTTTTTTATTTGAAAGATAATACTTAAATGCACTTAGAAAAAGCAAACTTTTCACCACATCGTTTAAGTGGTATAATTTATTAAAATTATGTAAAATTTAAAAAACACGGGCTATTATGAGTGCCTTTATTCAATAATGCCCGAAATTGATGATTTGTAAAAAATCGGCACATTTGACCCCAAGGAAAAAACTTTTAAATAGATACAACAATGTTTGAAGCGTCTATCGGCAAAATTTTAAAACGATGTAGCACATAGTTTTGGTTAAATTTTTTATTATTGAAATTTGGTTTCTGACTTTTTTGTTACTTGTTAATCGGAAATCATGTTCACTATGGAGAAAATGCTCAAAAACTGATTTATAATTAAATTCACAACATTATGTATAAAGAAAATTCGTTACACAAGAGCTGCGTCAACTTAATTCAATTTTTGACTAAAATGTTATATACTTTATACGACCAACGAGAAAGGGGGGGGGGGAGGCTTAGGGAGAGAACAAAAAAAACAATTTATAGATCTATTCAATTTTGATACCTAATTAAAAATATCTTTAACTGATTAACGTCATTCTTTCCAAAAAATTCATTTAAAATTATAAAACATTAAGTAACCATGGTGATAGATTATGGTATTAGTCATTATAATGGGTATTGTATTTAAAAATGCAAATATGCAAATATTTCTGTAAATTTTAGAGTTATAGAAAATATGATTAGATATTGAATTGTAATAAAATTGATTTACTACAAATTTACTCATTACAAATTTTACCATTTTTCCATTTTACTAATTTTAAGAGAGAAATCCAATATTTCATGCCGATCAATCTACATATGATATATATATATATATATATATATATATATATATATATATATATATACCATTTTTGTATATATATATATATATATATATATATATATATATATATATATATATATATATGGATGTACAGTACAAAACCATTAGCTCTTCGAAAATTCGCTAAAAAACTTATTATTCAGTTGTTATTTTCAATAATGCGCGCCAAATATTATTTATTATGTATAATATATACATATGTGTAGTAAAATAATTATAAGATATGAAATATTAAGAAATAAATAATGTTTATAAATTTAAATTTTAACCAGTAAATAAATAAGTCAAAAGTAGTTCAATTAGTCCAATTATTTAAGGAATTTATAACAGTTAAAATTCTCTAGTGATATCATAAAACTGGTCAAATTAGTTTTTATAACTTGCACTATTATAATTATTTAATTATATAATACATTAATTAATTTTAAACAATAAAATACTATTCTTAAAAATCTGAATTTTGCATTACATTTTTTGTTTAATCAGTTGTAAAAAAAAAGTTGTAAACTTGTAAAATATTCATTTGACCTCGCAAAACAAATAACATACTATATTAACTAAAAATTTCATTGAACAGAATTGGATGGTGATGTATTAGTGGCACAAATTGCCTTGTTTTATGCGGCTGGATTGGATACATCTTCAAACGCCATGTCATTTACTTGTTATTCATTATCATATAACCCGGAAATTCAGATAAAATTGCGTAAAGAAATTCAAACAGTATTGGCTCGAAACGGAGGAAAATTAACTTATGAAAGTATAGGAGATATGAAATATTTAGATTGGTGTATTAAAGGTTTATTTATTAACTAATTGATTTTGTCACATGCTGAAGTTAAATAAATAAAATTTATTTTTTAGAAACATTACGATTATATCCATCTTTAGGATATTTAGATCGAGAAGCATTAGATACATATACATTTCCTGGTACAGATGTAACAATTGAAAAGGGTACACCAATTATAATTTCCTTGGCAGGTTTACAAAGAGATCCAGAGTATATTGAAAATCCTGATGTTTATGATCCTGAACGATTTAATGATGAGAATAAAGATAAAATTCCACCGTACGTTTTTATGCCATTTGGTGAAGGTCCTCGAAATTGTATAGGTACGTTATAATTCCTCTTCAATATATTTCTCTTTTTACACAAATAAGTTGCATGAAAGCCTTCAATCGATTGTTTTACTGAGTAAGCGCAGTATTGTTTTTTGTTAGTTTTTATTATTATCAAAATAGAGACTGTTTGCGTATGGTATACTCTTACCACGTGACTGACGGGTTAACAAACAAAATTCACAATACATTTATAATTTTTGAAAAGTTTGGCATTAGGTTCACAAAAAAAGCAATCAAGAAGAAATTATAGCTTTCAAAACACATGTGATTGGTTACTTAGATCGATAACAGCTGTATAATTTTTGATATATTAAAAACTTACACGTGTAAAAAAGGGGCTATGGTATATTACAGTTGATTTGCAAAAACCTAATACCTTATGGAATCTTATGGATGTTAGGTGGGTTATTTTTATTAAAATACTGTATCTTAACAGTTACACCGTTTTGACTGTTTCACAAGGTTCAATATATACTTTACATCTCCTAATCAATGTGAAAATTTGTGCGCATATTTAGTGCTCTTGTCCTACGCAAAATTTCTGTGAGATATAATATTTTGCTGAAATATCACTAAATATTTTTTATTCTCCATAAAATTAATTTGACGATGCAATAATGTGGATTTTTTCATCCAACTAGTTTCTGAAATTTTTTGAGAATTAACTAATTTTTTTATGTCAATAATATTTTACTGGTTTTAAAAATTTTGCATCATTTTTTGGAAAGCAGTATATCGTTTCAAGTGAAGCACATTTTATATGTTATTTTCGTACATTTAGCGCAAGTATATCTAAGTGTAAAATACTATATTTATATTTTTAGTGAAAGTAGTCTTCACAATGAGAGTGCAAAAAGCTAAAAACAAGGACGTGATGGTTTTTTTTTATATTTTCATTTCTTTAATATTCTTCTTGACTCTTAATTTGTTTGTTATATTTCTTAATTTTGTTTTCTATTTTAACAGGAGCACGTTTGGGTTTATTAATGACAAAAATAGGTTTAATCAACATTTTAAAAGATTATGAAGTCATTACTGTTGATAGTAAACCTCTATTAGAACTGGATCCCAGAGGTTTCTTTACAGCTCCTAAACAAGGCATTTTTATTCAATTTAAACCGGGAACTGTGTATACGAAGTAATATCATTTAATAAATTACATTTTTATTTTAATTAAATTTCTATTATCGAAACAAACCCAAGTTATTATTCGATGACATAAAAGTGAAATCTTTAAGATTTTTTCATTGAAAAATATTTATATAATTGTAAAAATCTGATGACAAGGTCGTAAGATATGTATATGTTACAGTAAATGTACACTCTTGGGAAATGTACACTTTTACCGTAAAATGTGTACATTTCCCAAAAAGTTAGGTATATGTGAACTGAATATAATGTATATGTACATTTCCCGACAAATGTGTACTCTTGCCTTCTCGTTTTGGTAAATGTATCCTATTACCTTCATGTTTTAAGAAAAGTTGGAAAATTTTGGCACGATTACGATAAAAATATGCAAGATTCCAACAGAGAGAGCTAAAACATGATGAAATTAGATGATAAAATATAAACCCAACCCAACCAGACCCAACCCAACCAGGAATAACCCAACTCGACCCAACCCAACCAGACCCAACCTAACTCGGCCCAACCCAACTCGACCCAACCCAACCAGACCCAACCCAACTTGGCCCAACCCAACCAGACCCAACCCAACTCGACTCATATCGATATCTCTATTTCGTATTTTGCGATTTCGTATTTTGTATGCTCACATTTATCAAAACGACATGGTCTTTGTGAATTCAATGTACATTTCCCTTCTTTGAAATTGTAAATGTTAGTTGAATGCACATTACCCAAACGAGGAGGCAAATGAGCACATTTACCGGAAAATGTGTACATTTGCCGCAATATCTACTTTTACCGTAACATATATACAGACTAGAATTCCACCCAGTTCAATATGGAATACAACACTTGGATTGAATTGAAGCACATTGGATATATTATTACGTGTTATTACAACAGATCAACTTAAAAATAAAAACCTTCGAGGCTTGAATGAAGAAAATCAAGTTTGGAAATTTTATTACGTTTTATTAATAAAATATTTATAAAAAAATTCGTTACGCTGCTTCAACTTAGAATATTCCAATGCGAATTGCCTTAGAATACATATATCACTTTCTAGCGGTTACAATTTTAGTCTGATCAAAATGAAATGTCGTATATGATTTTAATATTTGCATGGCCAATTTTATTAATTAATGACATACGTCAAGGGGAAAGGGGGGGGGGGGGCATAAAGTAAGAAGAAAACACAAAATATAAAATATCTCTCTTAATATTAGAACAATCGAAAAATGCGTAAGGAATAAAGTTGTAGAAAATCATGTTTGCTACAATTCATCACCTTATCATTTTTGCTCAAACTCGAATGTGTGTGTACAGAGATATTAAGTAATTTAATTTTCAATCTGAAACCGTTAATATCTCTGTAAAGATATCTCTGTTTAAAGTAAAACTTAATACCTACAACTTTACTTCTTATAAATTTTTCGATTTTTCGAATTTCGAAAAATCGAAAAATCTATAATAATATAAAATCGAAAATTTATATATATATATATATATATATATATATATATATATATATATATATATATATATATATATATATAAACATATATATATATAAACATATATAAATTTTACAGACGGTGATTTTTGACATCTACTAGGTAGGATCGATGGACATTTGTAGAAATTTTTGAAATCGGTACGAAATATTTGAGTAATTATTGAACGAAATGTTATTTTGTGTTTGACATAAATACATGAAATATATTTTTTTGTAAAAAATTTTGATTGTCGTTTCCATAATAACTATAAACTATAATCGTTATACATCGTTCTATTTTGGCTATTAATAAATTTAATTTTTGCAAATACTAAAGTCATATCAGATATAATATTTCATTTTGATCACACTAAAATTATGACCGCTAGAGAGTGATTTATGTATTCAAAGGAAATTCACTAAGTTGACGCAGCTCCTGCGTAACGCATTTTTTTATATTTTTTTGCAATGCTTCCAATAAACAATTATTTCATACAAAAACTGATTTCGTTTTCAATAATTCTTCGATTACAAAAAATTGGTCCCATTAAAAATATAAAGTTGACGTTCAAAGGGACCTATAATGCTTAGTTGTTATTTACCACATTTTAAGGTTTATTTCCCGTTACCCAAAGCTAATATTTTAGCTTAGTATTCAGGTTAAGATGGAGATATCAATTGAATCTAAAAAGAATCTTCAATAGCGTTTTTCTTGGTTTTACTCTTTTATCTTGAAATTAAAAAACATTGCGTAGTAAAGTCCTAACGCCCTCATATACAATCAAACCATTTGCGCAGCTAGTTGTTGCACATATCGCTTGACCCTGTATGGCATGGATTGAGATATCGCGCAATGGTTTGAAGCAGTTGTTGCACAAATCGGTTTGAAGTCATCTTCATACACGATCAAACAATTTGTGCAAAAACCTATTTGCGGAAACAATTTGATGATGTATGACATGGATTAAGTTGTTGTACACTGAAAAAAATCGGTCGGGGTTGGTTTTTGTTGCGCAACATTTCCGCGGTTTGAACGTGTATGGCAGTGTTTGACAAAATGAAATGAGGTTTGCACAAACATGATATTGCGCAAACTATTTGATCCTGTATGGAGGCCTATTATTATTATTATTGCACAACCCTCTTGCTTGACAAGCCACTTAAACGTGTATGACAGTATTTGGCAAACTTTGACCGAGTGAGAATATACCAGACCGACTGTTTCTCTTTCCGTTTTAGTTTATAATTCCCCGGCAGAAAACCACAAAGGCGATACATCATGAAATTAGGTTTGCACAACTTGTTGGAAGGTGTATGGCCCAATATTTGTGCAAATATGATGTTGCACAAACACGATGTTGCGCAAATGCACAACTGGTTTGATCGTGTGGGGTTTTTATTAGAATTCCATTATTCGGCTTTGAAGAAATAAAAACTTGGATATTATTTCGCTGCTTCCATTTACGACAATATATATTAGAAAACATGCTGATACATTTTTATTTTTGTCTTTCCAATATAAAAATCAAAATTTAAAAACACGGCGTAGCTTTAGGATGTCTAAGTGCTAAAATTAAAAAAATATAAATTTTCATAGGCGGACTGTAGATACAATCTCATAACTACTCTATTACACTTTTTGCGGCTAATTTAATTAATTTATATAGTTAATGACAATGACATATGTACAGAAAATAGTATGAAAGATGGCAACGAATAATGATTGTAAAATTTTACAAAATGAAAGCTAAGATACACAGCGCAAATAGTGGAGAATGGATACGAAAAAAATGTATCATTGAAATAAAGACTATGTTGATAAATAAATAAAAAATTATTATTTATAATACCGGAAATCCATTCTTTCCAGCAGGACCAGTTATGCCCTGGAAGAGACCGGAAACAAAAAGAAAAACAATAATGTAGAACAATCTCTCTCTATCCATTGATTTTATCACGGATTCTACTTGTTGTGTTGTAATATGTTTGTTATTGTTCTGACTCCTGGTATGATTTCGCGTGATGGTGGTACTACGATGGTATCATATGTTTCACATTGTGTCACATTCTTATTATCGCCGTGTGTATGTGTGTACACAATTCAAACAACAACACATATTGCCATTGTTTAAATATAAATAACAGACAAACAAACAAAACAATATTATCAAAAACAAAAAGTATTAAAACAACATATGTGCAAAAAATATTAACGTAAGTTTGTTAAACAATTAACGTAATTAGTTAAACAAAAAAAAAAACAAATTGGTTAATTTAAATTTAAAAAAAATTTTCTATGAATTTTTGATTCATTTATTCTGAATCTTACCGGTGGTCCAGCTTCTCCGTTGTCACCTTTCTTGCCTTTTCTACCACGTTTTCCGGGTAGACCTGGAGGTCCTGGTGGTCCTAAAAATAAAATTCAAAATTAGTATAAATTAGTTTAAGCGAATTCTGATAATGTTAGAATAGTTGTATTTATCATAGACTTTTGCTATGATTGGCAATTCCGAAATAATAGACACACAATTTCTTTTTTTAAAACAAGCTTACTTACTCCCAATTTTTATCAACACATTCATCAAATTTCTATTTCAGGAAATACTTTCAGATTCCGTCTCGTGTTTAGTTCGTTCCTTAGTACTATGACATCTGGTGGCAATTTTTTTGAAACAGAGTAGTTAGGCTCAACTGTGATAGTTACATATGCGTTACTAGGGTTATATTAATAAAATAAACAAAAAATTAGTATTTTGTTAACGAAGCTCTTTTGTTTTTTTTAATGAAAAATATAAGTAATTGCTCTAATGTAGCCTGACTAAAGCCGTCAATTTTAAATACCGCTTCGGATTCGCACCGACTTGGCAGAGTCAGATACTTTTATGTTGCTCAACTTAAAATACAAGTTACAGTAGCATTTCCTTTGAAGGAAATTCGCTAAAACCCGCAAACTTCGAGGGGGAGTTAAAGTATTTATTTTTGACACAATTACAAAAGTCTATTTCATATTTATTATATTTATAAAATAAACCAAGAATGAGATAGATTTCAACACCAAATTTTATTAACATTGTAATCTTATCCTATACGTATCAAACAAAGGTATTGTTCTGGTTAGAATAAATAGTTATTTAAATGCTAGTTTTTAATTGAAAAATTAATTTAGAGCTACCTACGTTGAAAAGTTTTATAAGGGTAGTATATTTCAGTGTGGAAACATAAATCTGATTTTAACTTTATCTGTTGTGTAAATATTAAAGGTAACACACAAAAAAAAATGTAGTAAAACTTATAATTCTAATAAAATATTAAGATTTAAATTCGCTCAAACTGTAAAAAGTATGTAAGAACTTCTAATAATGTTTTTATATTTCATTTTCGAAGAAAAAAAAACTTCAGTTCTAATTAAAAAGTTTTTTAAAGTAAGTAACTTATTATCTTATTATAATTATATACAGTAGCTATTATACTGTATGTGTTCATACAAGGTGTCTCGACTGCACCAAAACTTTAACGCTAATTCGAACTAGAACCTTGCAAAAAGGTTCTGATATCAATGAATCCACCCACACATAAGAAACTAAACAACGAAGTCTATATATACATGTAAATAGGTTCAAAGTACGTCCTGATATGTCGCTCCATTCTTAAAATATTCGACACGTAAGAGCTACGTAGACTAGGTCGAATTTTCTCAGAGGAAGGAATTATAATTCATAACAAATTAAGTTACCTTTGCGAAAATTTTAAAATTCATTTCTATTACATTAAACTCGTAAATATTTTTATAAATATCATAGAATATAAATTACTATTAGATAAACTGAGGTTAGATAAACTAATTTCCTACAACTTTACTAATTACACATTTTTCCATTGGAGTAATATTAAGAGAGATATTCCTAATTTTGTGTTTGTTTCCTCCTCCCTCTAAACGCTCCTTTCCATCTGCTAATTAACTGCCCATTAACAAACTTGACCTTTCAAATAACAAAAGACATCGCATTTCAAATTCATTCCGATCGGAGTAAATCTGGCCTAAAATGCGCGTACACACATATATATATATATATATATATATATATATATATATATGTATATGTATATATATGTATATATATATATATATATATATATATATATATATATATATATATATATATATATATATATATATATATATATTCACTAAAAAATGGTTTCAGATCAGAACAGTTGACTGTTCAGTGCCAATTTAGTTTTCTTTGGCCAAAGATAATAATAATAAGCAAGAGAGGTACCGCAAATGGGTCCCTAGCAAATAGACCAAGGAATTCTCTGTGCTTCCTTGACAGCCAGACGTCTCCGGGTAAGAGGTGCTATTGTAAGCAGATGAATCTATAGGATTCTCCCAGGATTGACGGATCTATTGGCCAAAGATTATAAAGCAACCTCATCTACGATGAATATTCTTCGACAAAAAAAAGCATTATTTCGAATTAAACATTATGGTCACCTTAAAGATTATTATTAGATGTTTTACGGGTTTTTAGATAAAAGTAAAACAATCATCAATGTGCGACGTTTCGTCTCGAATAGGGAATATGCATGAAAATTTTTTTTCATTTGAATTGAAGCATGTTTACTTGACAAATATCAAGGTAAAATTACTTTTTACATAACTTTAAAAATAAGCGAGATATGAATGATTGAAATTCCCGATTAGACAAAGAGGGTGATAGCCCTCTTGATATGTTATGTGACGTCATATTACAATTTCACCATTTAAAATACACGTAAAACTCCGTTTTTAGTATTTTTGCAAGAAAGAGACAGATAATAATCTTTAAAAGCTTATAGCTTCCTTAATATTTGTCGGATTTTAATTTCGTTTTTAAATATTATTACAGTATTAACAGTATTTTCATATTCTGAAAATAAATGTGAAAAAAAATTTTCATGCATATTCCCTATTTATTGATACTTTCTCAAGCAGCTAATATAATATGTGTAATTAATACATCCTTAATGTTTAAGTTATTAACTTATTTAAGTAAAACTAACCTTGGCCAGTTCAATTGTATGTCGAAATTTAAACATTTAAAAAAATCACATGCAAAATTAGTTAGAATTAATTATTATTTTGTATACGTATACAAATTTATTCTATTTTAAAGATATAATTATAAATTTTATTTCAATGACCATGGAGGTAAAAAACATGATTCGGATTCTCTTTGATATTATTTTGTACCCTATAGTTAAATACCTAACGGTCAATTGATAAACCAGTGATGTTGAACACTAGGTGGAACTGATTAAATAAACGTAATTGTTAATCGTTTTTATGTAGTTGTGATATTTGTAGTCTATCTGGTCTGTGATTGAAGTATTTTATAAAGTACGGTTCAACTCTTCGTTAAAAACGTCTTTCACCAGTTTAAATTTATCACAAAGATTTTATGTATTTATTGGCAAAACTTTTTTTACATATCTTTTACAATAATGCGGTTATATATCGCCTGGATTGAATGACCGCCTTGATTGTCTTCTTAATGAAGTAAGAATAATGTAAGTCAGTAATCGTTTGTCAACAAGAAAGCCCTCAACAGAATATCTGGCAATTTAAATATAAATAAATACTCTATAAATAAATGTAAAAAAATCTAAAATGTAATTCGATTAACAAAATTATAAAGATAATTTTCCTATCGGGATTGCTTTACCAAATTATTGATATTTTAGTACATTTGTATGATGTCTTTGAGAAAAATTTCTACCGGTTTAATAAACTATGAATAAATCGTTTACCAGTCCTTAGACTATTTTGAACACTCCATACATATCTTTGCATTATATATAGCCCATTTTAAACATATTTTTATGCTTTAATATAAGCTAATTTAAAATTAAGCATCTCAGCATTGAGTTTTAGTCCGAAGGTTTGTGGCTTTTATCTTTCAAAACTTGATTAAATGATACGAATTGGTATAATATCAGACCCTAAAGTAAATTTTTGACAATAAAGCCGTTTTTTCCAATTATCTCGAATTGTATGACATTTATCGCAAATATATGTCAGATAAATTGTATTTGTAAATGACAATATCCTTACATAGTATAAAATAAAGTCCCCCAGCCGCGTCTGTCTGTCTGTTCGCGATTTACTCAAAAACTATTACACCGATTTTTTTTTTCGGTGTAGTAGTTTCGGATTTCATGCTGTTTTCACCAATGAATAGAGCGGTTCTCGAGGAAGGTTTTAGTATATAATTTATCAAGATTTTGTGTACATTAGTCCTTAAATATTATAAAAATGATTCATGAGGAAGGTATAGTATAATAATAGTTTTTGATTTTCATTGATAGATGGCAGTGAAACTATATTCCTATACATTAGTTCATTAAACTTACAATAGATGGCAAGATATCAGTGGTGTATATAAGTGGAGTAGAAATTATTATTTTACTTGGTTATAAGGGCGTTACAAAATTTTAGCTGGCGAAGCCGCAATGTGTAATGCAAGTTTATGATAAACATCATAATTTACGAGATATTTAAATTTTATTACCAGTCAAAATGTGATATTGAACTCATCCAATTTTTTTATTCTTTATCCGGTTTGTACCTTTTTTTAGGGAAAATGTCACCTCACCGAACGGACTGTCACCTGATCATATTCGTAACTTAAATTTACGATTAGCATAGTGTTGTGAAATGACGGTTACCAAAATCACGCGTAATATTTGTTAATTCAGACATTTACTTTATTAACTTGTTATTGAGAATTGATCTGAGCGTGCGGGGCTTAAAAAAATATGGTTGACTGTTGTGTAAAACGTAAGAATAATCTATATGTATGTATGTATAATGCAATGTATGTATGTATTTATGAATGTATGTATGTATGCATATTCGAGTCAAATCTTGCAAGCACAATTAGAACCACTTCCTCTTATCCTACGGAGTTGAATTTTTACATGTTGGTTCAGTTCCGATGACAATGCATTTTTATGGTAAGCATGACAAGAATTGACAAGGGGAAGAGGGGGTTTAGAGGGAAGGGGAAACACAAAATATGGTATATCTCTCTTAATATTGAAAAAATCGAAAAATACATAAGAAGTAAAGTTGTAGAAAATTAGTTTTACTATAAAAAGCTTGTCATAAAAAATGTTTTTTTAATAAAAACTTATTTATATGCCAAATAATAATTTTTTTTTAAATTTTGAGTTAGAAATGACAATTTTTTATGTTTTAAATTTATTGACAGATAATTTATTTCCAAAATTTGGTTAATGCACGTATTTTTATAGAAAATATAAAGTATAAACTCTATTAGAGATATGGGCCGGCTGTAACTTACACTGCACACTTAAACTGGTTTCTCATTTGGTCACCAGACGTCATGACCAAAGTGGTCAGTTATGAATACGATTTGAGAATCGACTCCACAATAAAGGTTGCTATGAAAAATGTACACTTGGTTATAATAATATGTGATCAATATGGCGTCCAGTAAATTCAGTTTGTATAACACTACACTAGATTTAATAAATTAAAAACAGATATCTTCTGAAGTTATGCAGATAGCCGAGTGCCTTTAGCCTCCTGACTATATACATCCTATTCGTATACAATTTACGATGTATCCTACTGAAGTCATGTGATCAGATTATATTTTTGTTCTTCAAGTTATTAAATATTTTTTAAGCTTCGAAGAGAGTGAAATTAAAATTTTTTAATATTCATTCTAACGTATCGTTGCATTAATCAGTAGGCACCACATTTTTTGAAATATGTAGCTTTTAAATTTTAAAAATTTCATTTTTCTTGGTTGTACTGAACAATTTATTATTTGAAGAAATGAAAAACATTAAATTATTTCCAAGCCTACTCTTTTAAAATTTTAACCCGACTTCAAAAGGAGGATGGTTCTCAATTCGTCTGTATTTTTTTTTAATGTGTGTCACCTCAGAACTCATGTCATTTATGAACCGATTTTGAATTTTTTTTTTGTTTTAAAGGGTTTGGTTTCCCATTGGTCCCATTGGCACCAAATCGCATTCTGATGAGGGGAACCCCGGGAAATAGAAGAAAATCCCCATTTTATATGTGATAACCGATTTCTGCGAAATTTTTTATTTTTATTTTTGAAAGGGTACACTCATTCATAATGGGAAAATAAGAAAATTTTTTTTAAAACCGACTTTTTTCTCTATGCTGACACCGACTCCAAAAATAACAATAATTGTACATATATATTTAAAAATTTTTGCTTGGGTGAACTAAAATTGGCACAAGAATATGCAATAATTTTTTAATTTTTAGTGCATTTTTTGTTATAGAATATTTGATTTTTGAAGTTGGGTTTCCATTTTGTCAAAATAGGGTTTATCTCATGTATTAGTTTGTAATAGTTTGTAATGTACGGTGCTTATGAGCCATGTTTGGGAAATAAGACGTTATGTTCAAAATATCTCAAAAACTAAAAAAATTTGTTGTAAACATTGTCATTTATAAATAAAAATGGTCTGACACATGTTTGCGATAAACCTCAAAGTTTTCGAGATATTTGGAAAAAAGTCATGAGTCTAGGTATAACATGGCTATAAGCAATTTTTGAAGAACACATTTTATCCACTTCATGCAATTGTATGGATTTATAAATTTCCAAATGATTATCATTCAGATGAATGCAGCACAAAAAAGTAATAAAAAATTTTTTAGAACGATTTACTAACGTATGTAGTTAGTATTTACTTTACGAACTGCAAACAAAGCTTTGTATTTTAAGTGTTAAATTAAAAATTTCAGAAAAATCGTTTATTGACTTTTTGTACAGCATTAATTACATAGAGATTTTATACCCGGTATAAAATTTTACAACCGGTATATATAATACTGGCTTATATCCGCCTCTTCGCTTGCGTTTATTTTTATATCCTCCGTTATCGTAGCGAGTAAAAAATATATTTTTAAGTATAATCGTAAGCTTTTAAACATAAACAGTTTCACCAAAATCGGTCCAGTAGTTAATGTGATGCTCGAACAAACAAACAAGCAAAGAGACATTTACAATTTTATAATAGTAGTATAGAATATACACAATAATCTAAACTTTAAGAGCCTGTGAAGTTTTTCTGCGCATGCCCCCAACAGAGTTACGAACAGCGACTATGAAGTTTGGATCATCGTGGCTTTGGCAGGTAACAGATAGCATAAGTGTATAAAATTGCAACTAACTTCTGTCAAAGTATGAAGCGTAATTTTTTTATATTTTCTTCAGGATAATATTAGAAATCACGACATTCATTGCCAGACACATTGTATAATGGCAATCCCCCACCGGCCCCAACGGACACCCTTTAACTTGAATAAATTGTAATTCTACCAATTTCGTTATAGTATAAAAGCTGAATTTTATATATGTTACTTGGGTAACTATCAAGAGATGTTTCCTAAGTAGCCAGACAGTTTCGTCAGTTCCAACATCTTGCCAGACAAAGATGACGGTCAAGCGTAGGTGCGACTAGAGCTAAAAAAAGGAATCAAGATCGTGAATGGGAAAAATCAGATTGGGTTTCCTCCGACAGAGCAGAAAATATCCAACTTGGAACCGTAAGAAAAAATTAAACGACAAAAATGTTCCTTTTGTTAAATAACTTTTGTTTGAAAAATTTTTCATAAGCTCGGAATAGGCTGGATTTTTAAGCAATTCACTCAGTTAGTTGTTATTTTCACTTGATTATATTGATTTAAATAATATTAAAAAAAAATTATAACGAACAATAATCGCATAAAATATTCGTTGGTTTGTATATTATGCTGATAAAACTGTCCATATAATAATTATGTGATGATCCCTAAGGACATTTTATTTATAGACCAACTAACCAAACAAACCAACAATGAATGTACACCATGTCAACACACTGCAGTTGATGTCTAATACCAACCATCTCATATTAGTACGGAGGCTAGGCTACAAACTCAAATGAATCTTTTCATTTTTGGTTCAAGCAATAAAATGTATCCGAGAATGATTGAATTTTTAAGTGTATTGACCCTATCACTTCTCTTGTCGCTAAATTCTATTTTGCAAACGGTAAGTGATACACAGAAACTTTCACATGCAAAGTTGTTATAAACATATTATACAACTTCCGTTCGAAACATTTTTTAAAAATCCGATTGAACTCAAATTGTTTGATTGACAAAAGTCGAATACACAAATCTGAAAAACACTTTGCCATGTAATACTATATATATATAGTATATATATATATATATATATATATATATATATATAGTATATATATATATATATATATATATATATATATATATATATATATATATATATATATTTTCATATCAAGCATTTGATGTCAAAAAAAAATGTTATCATATGTTCAGACATATTCCTTAAATGTCAAAGTAAGTAAACGCTAGTCGCTTCCGTTGGTATAACATAACCGAAAGGCAACCATACTAACAATGGAAATAAAATAGACGCTAGTTTACAAAAAACAATTTGAAAAATATGTTAATAGTAAATAAACAAAATTAATAATACAATGGCATCAGAAATGATAGTGAAAGATCATATGCATAGTACTACCATAACATCTAAAGTAGCTCAGTTGGTAGAGCATTGGTCTAGAATGCCAGAGGTCGTGGGTTCAATCCCCACCCCTAGATGTGTATGATTTTTCATATCAAGCATTTGATGTCAAAAAAAAAATGTTATCATATGTTCAGACATATTCCTTAAATGTCAAAGTAAGTAAACGCTAGTCGCTTCCGTTGGTATAACATAACCGAAAGGCAACCATACTAACAATGGAAATAAAATAGACGCTAGTTTACAAAAAACAATTTGAAAAATATGTTAATAGTAAATAAACAAAATTAATAATACAATGGCATCAGAAATGATAGTGAAAGATCATATGCATAGTACTACCATAACATCTAAGGTAGCTCAGTTGGTAGAGCATTGGTCTAGAATGCCAGAGATCGTGGGTTCAATCCCCACCCCTAGATGTGTATGATTTTTCATATCAAGCATTTGATGTCAAAAAAAATGTTATATATATATATATATATATATATATATATATATATATATATATATATATATATATATAAATTCATGTATATATGGGGTGGGAAGGCTAGTTTAGAGTGAGGGGGAACATACAATTTTGAATTTCTCTCCTAACATTAGTAAAATCATCATAAGTAGAGTTGTAGTAATTTATGGTCTGGTCATATTTTCTGTAATTCTAATGTTTACAGAAATATTTGCAATTTAAATATAATACCCATAATATTATTCAAAAAGAGTCCTTCGGCTGTGAAAATAAGAGAATCGGTAAGTTTATGTAGCTTCCACGTGATGAATTTTATTTTCAAAATCAATAATCGAAAAACAGGTTTTTGAAAGAGCCGTGTCACAAAAACTAAATTATTATTGGTTTCGGTAGAATATGTTAAAACTCCTCACACTGATATCTCCGAAATTATTGGCCTTAAATTTTAATTTTATATTAAATAAAAACAGCCTCGGTGTATTACAATTTGTCGCTTAGCATCCGCACTATATATTATGCATAAACCAATTTAAACCACTTTAACATGACATCCTATTTTATAGAATAGTGTTCAATGGATTTTTGTACCAAATTTTCCATTGCTTGATCGAAAAATATAAAAGCCATTAGAATTTGTCACTTAGCCTCCGTACTATATTATACATAAACCAATCCAACCACATCATATTAATAATAATGCAAGTGTTATTGTGTAGTATTTTCACTTCATCTAGAAATGATCATATGAATCAGTTAAATAGTAGATATAAAGGCTATGGGAGAAATCGATGGATATTATGTATAATATAATGTATGATATTATGACGGCGACCTTTTACATCATTTAAACATTAAACACGTGATTAATGTCATTTTACTATATTATTCAATGTGTCTATAGAAAATAGTAAGTCTATATTATATCTAAGTTATATGTAAAGTAGCTAAATGAATGAACATTCATTGTACGCACGAATTTAAAAACGATGAACCGACTAGACCAGTGGTCGGCAAAGTGCGGCTTCAGAGCCGCATGTGGCTCTTTGGCTCCTTAAGTGTGGCTCTTGCACAAATATCCACGGAAGGCGCAATAATATTTTCATTTAAAAAAAAACTTGGTAAGAAAAAAAATTCGTTACGCAGGAGCTGCTTCAACTTAGCGCATTTCCTTAGAATACATAAATCACTCTCTAGCGGTCACAATTGTAGTCTGTATATGATTGAAATGTCGTATATGATTTTAGTATTTGCAAGGCCAATTTTATTAATAAATGACATACGTCGAGGGAAATGGAGGGGGGGGGGAAAGAAGAAAACTCAAAATATAAAATATCTCTCATAATATTAGAACAATCGAAAAATGCGTAAGAAATAAAGTTGTTGAAAATCAAATTTGCTACAATTCATCACCTTATCATTTTTGCTAAAACTCTAATGTGTGCAGAGATATTAAGGAATTTAAATTTCAATCTTAAACCGTCCATATTTCTGTAAATATTAGTGTAACAGAAAAAATGAAAAGAAACAAAATTACAGTAAAACTTAGTACCTACAACTTTACTTCTTGTAAATTTTTCTACTTTTGTCGAATATTAGTGGAGATATGTCAAATTTTGTGTTTTCCCCTCCCTCTAAACCCCCCCCCCTTTCCCCTTATCCGATTTTACCCATTAACGAACTTGACCTTTTGAATACCAAAAGCGCCTCAAATACCAAATTTCATTCCGATAAAATGAAAACTGTGACCGCTAAAGTGATTTGGTATTTGAGGCGCTTATATATATATATATATATATATCTGTAATCACTCTAGCGGTCACAGTTTTCACTTTATCAGAATGAAATTTGGTATTTGAGGCGGTTTTGGTATTCAAAAGGTCAATTATCATAGAGCAAGGTTTCCTCTTGCTCTATGCCCCCGCCTTCCCACTGACCTATGCCTTTTATTAACTGACCTATGCCTTTGATTAAACAATAATTGTGACCGCTAGAGAGTAATTTATATATTCTAAGGAAATTCGCTAAGTTGACGCAGCTCGTGCGTAACGAACGTTTTTTATAGTGTATTCCTTTGAATTTTTTGAATGTTTTAAATCATATTTGTTTTTCTGATTAAACAAAAAAAACCACCTAACATAGAAAGTTTTATTATGAAAAAACCTACATTAACGACAAACTTTTTCAAAATCTCATTGTTTTGGCGTTCTGGTTTTACTGCAGGAGCTTTTTTTGGCTTTTTCAAACATTCTTACGCTTGAAAAACAAAAAAACATGTCAACCGCCATATTGAATATTGATGCCAACTGACGCTTACGCGTACATGCGATATAATGCCAAAACGAACGTCATTTTTCAGAGTAACCTAAGCGTTCATATACCAAAATGAATACCAATGAACTATACTTATAATCGTGAGCGCTGAAAGCGTGTAAGTGAAATTAAATAAATATATTCGAAATACATTAAGTTATTATATTAGAAATTATTTTAAATATTGCCGAATTTGGCTTTCTACCGACGAAAGAATGAGGTACTCAATTCAACCTGTATATATATATTTTTTTAATGTATGATCACGCATAACTTTTTACAGAGTTGTCCGATTTTGATAAATCTTTTTTTGTTGGATGGGGTATACTTCAAAGTTGGTCCCATATAAATTTGAAGAAAAAATTTCATCCCTAAGGGTTGAAAAATAGGGGATGGATGATTGTTCACCACTAAATTTTCATCTGTGAACCGATTATGTTGAAACTTGACACACATATGTAGTTCTAAAGACACTATTGCCACAAAAAATAAAAACTTTTTAACAAAAAATAGAACCGACGAAAGAAGAAAGTAACTGAAAAGCAATAAATAATAACAATAATAACCGACTCAAAATTATTTAGGTATTTACATTAGTATAGACTAAAAAGTTACTTTTTTATTTTTTCCTTTCTTTTTTCGTAGGTTTAAGTTTTTGTTACAAAGTTATT
Organism: Nineta flava; assembly: GCA_963920215.1. NCBI lineage: Eukaryota > Metazoa > Arthropoda > Insecta > Neuroptera > Chrysopidae > Nineta > Nineta flava. The sequence continues at coordinate 31,886,072 of OY986040.1, read as the reverse complement.
ATTTTTTGCTTTTCAGTTACTTTCTTCTTTCGTCGGTTCTATTTTTTGTTAAAAAGTTTTTATTAAAAGAAAGTTTTTATTAAGAGATAAGGCAATATAAATGTTACAGAGGCATATTGAATCATATTGAACCATTGAAATTGTTTTATCAACATTACCAACTTTTTTTAAAGAGACCGCTGTTTTTTTTGTGTGTAAAAATACAAAGAGTATAGCTCAAAGAATTGAATGCTTCGAAGGGATTTGTTAGTTCTTACAATAATTATCCACCATTAAGTATGTATCACTGTTTTCATTTTTATGTTTTCGAAGATTCTGCGGTAAAAATTTATATCACAAACATACAATTAGATTATATAAATTTTCCATCAATTTCATGTTAATTAAAAATTCATTGTGTAAGTATTTAAATATTATCTTATCTAAGAGTTATACCGAAATCTAAAGGCCTATTGTATTTACCGGAAAGTTAGACACAAAATGTCTTTATGTGTTAAAAGCAATGATAGGGTGCTAGTAATTCCTTCCTTATATCATAGAAATAAATGATTGAACGGTTCGTTAATGTGGAATAATACTAATGTACTGAAATACATTTCAAATATGCATGTTGTATGCGACAAACCGAAACAAAACATAAGAGCACAAGCAAGGACACAGACAATTTAGTTTTATTCTTGGGAGAATATATAGGATGGCTCAGGGAATACACCATTTTTGTTGTGACTGTAGGTACTGTAGGCAATGAATTGACGTAGAGAGTTAAGAGAGATGTCTATTTCTTATTCAGGGTATGCCATTTATATAAATTGTAGTAATTGCCAAATTATCAATGGTCAGTATATGGTCAGTTGGCATAAAGAACTTCTTTAACTGTTTTTTCTTCTTCAATCGGTAAGGTATAGCTCCATGCCAAACGATGTTGAAATGACGGCAGGATTGAAACAAACTACGGAATTGCAGTATTTTCAGCTGGCTGATTATTTCGAGTATACTGGTTACGTGAAAATGACTAGTCCAAGTGGCTACTTGAAAACTGAGAGGTTATGGGTTCGAATTCCGACATTGGCAGTTTGTCAATTATTAAGAAAAAAAAAAGGGGGCGGTTAATTGACTAAACTGTCGGCGTATGGAAAAGAACGAAGTAACCGGCTATGCTTTGAAAGGTTTTCTGCAGTTTCCTTCACGAACTCCAGATGAATTTCGGCTTAGTTCCTATCATAGTCGGCTATCCTGACAATTCTTACTCTATACACAAAAATTTCTTCCGATCCACTCAAATCCTCACATCCTTAGGCATCACAATGGACCTTATGGTCGAAGTGTAGCCCGTCCAGGGCAGCCTCTACAATCTATCTATCTACGTGAAAATAACAATTTATAATTATATGTGTCCCAAATCTCTGATTCAATTCTTTGCCAAATATGTTTCCTACAATAATGGGTATTTTTCTGGATTACTCTGTATAATATTTTATACAAGAAGAATTGTGTGTGACGAGGGGCATTAAACAACTGTTATGTGTTTACATGTTCAGATATAATGAGTACAGAGATACGAATATTGAAATATTCAAAATGTACTTGTGGTTACCGGGTATTTCAAGTATTTGCTTAGTAATTGTAAATGAAAATACAATTTCGAAAAGAAATTTATAACAAGGTTCAAGATATTACTCCCTTAAGAGTCATATTATTAAATAGAATCTCTGAAGAAATTGGGACAAGAGATTTTGGTAAAAAAGTGTTGAGAGTTAATGCAAATGTGAACGCACTTTTATATAATTTATTTTTTACCATTCTAGCCTTAAAGATGATTCAAATGTATTCGTTCAAATAAATTGACAACTTCGGCAAAAACTAGAAGGTCATTTTCCTTGGGTACGAGATATATAAGGAATAAAGAAGAATAAGCAGACAACAGCGAAAAAAAGAGGAACAACACCCCTTTATTTATACAGAGCTTTTTTATTTAAGGGACATAACTAACTTTAAAAACTACGCTTTGCAGGAAATTTGAGAAACTGAAGTAGAACGAGAATTTCTTCATGAGACTAGACTTTTTTTCCTTATGGGTCTAGCATAGATTTACAAACATATGGAGAAAACTTCAAAGTACTTCCATACAAACTCTGTCGCCTTTAATTATTAAATAATTTGGCAGCTTAATACATTTCTACGACTTGTAAGGCGGGGATTTTTGAGTATGAGATTCATAAATAAATACTATAACTAACATACACACAAAATGAGGAAAGATGCAGTCCGGGTTAGCGCCGTGGATTTCTCGTGAAAACGACCCGCATATGGTCCTTAGACGTTTGGACTGTCGCTGGGTATAGTATGCCCGATGGGCCAGCAATATAATCTCTTTGAGCCGTTTTTCATTACCTTTTCGTTCGTCTCTGAACTTGTTCTCCTTGGATTCCTTTCGATTCAAGCTTTACTCAGACATGCTTTTTCCATAGTTTCAGTAATATTTACCGATTTTGATACCGATTTATGATGGATTCCGACGAATATTTGTTATGTTATTTTGCACCTAGTAGTGCGTCGCAAGCTCTTCCACATGACGCCTGAATCAAAGTTCTAGCTAAATTCGATTTGACGCTACACCAATTTTTAACTTTTCAGGAAGCTTACTCGTCACCGTTCACAGGCAAAACAAATACAGTGCGACAGCCATATGTAAAGACATGATCTATCTATTGTGGGCTCAACTATTGTAAACGCAATATTAGTCTCGAAGTTATTGTCGATTGAAATCGGACGATATTTTCTCACACAAGAGTTTTCGACCGAACGTCAGTATAACGAGCGAATAGACATTTTCACGTCAAAATGTCGTCAAAAGCATCGGTGACCCTGAAAAGTATAAAATCGATTTTATTATATCGATCAGTTCCGATTATTTCGCATATGTTTCACTTTCAATCCCACTTTTAGAATTGATAGGCGTATTTAAGCCTTATAGTATTCTGAATTTAATGATATTTGTGGAACGGTATTTGAAACAATAGTCCTAAAAAATTACAGACTATAATAATAGATAGATTATAGAGGCTGCCTTGGACAGGCTACACTTCGACCATAAGGTCCATTGTGATGCCTAAGGATGTGAAGATGTTAGTGGAGTGGAAAGAACTTTTGTGTATAGACTAGGAATCGGTAGGATATGCGGCTGCAGCCGACTATGATAGGAACTATGCCGATATTCATCTGAAGTTCGTGAAGAAAATTACAGAAAACCTTCTCAAGCATAGCCGGTTACTTCGTTCTTGTCCTTACGCCGACAGTTTAGTCAATTAACCGCCATATTTTTTTCCCAATTGGCAAACTGCCGATGTCGGGATTTTTTCTCTTTTTTTTCTTAATAATTGACAAACTGCCGGGATTCGCCAGGATTCGAATGTTGGGATTCGAACCCATAACCTCTTAGTTTCCAAGTAGGCATACTGCGCAGACATAACACCTTAGACCGCTCGACCACTTGGACTGGTGACTATAATAATACTATTGCATACAATATTCTTATACAGTATTTTCGAGGGTATGAATATAGCTCGTGTTATACATCGAAGCTTTGACTGGAGGCTCATTGACATAATGGTTTCAAAAGTAATGCCATATCAAAATTTTCATCGTACTTATCAAATAGATTGATACTTTCTGTAGCAGAAGTTAATTTCTATTGTGGCTTTATATATGGAAACACTCTGAAAACTTAAGTGTTTATGGAAATTAGAGACAAACTTTATTATCGTGTTATATACGTACAAAAGATAGAAGAGGGTCTGTTATTGTGTCGATAGTATTTATCGTCATGGGAGTCGACGCCGTCGCTTCTACAATTTATATATATATATATATATATATATATATATATATATATATATATATAAGAATGAGAAATGATTAAATAAAACTTTACGATTTCAACGACCATCATTTGCATACACACAAATGTAGAAAAATATTTAATCGTTTTATTAAAATTTTGAAATATACAAAAAACAATTCTCCGAATAATTATGGTTTGTATCTATAATTTTATTTTTCGTGTAAAAAAAATTGTATATGATAAGATTTTCTTTCGTTTTTATACCCAGTATATTGTAAATAAACAAGATATATTAAGTTAAGTTCCGACTTTGTAACGCTTGAAAATATGGAACGCAGAAAAAAATTTTTGTTACTGGTGTTCATAAAATTACCTAATTAGTCCATTTCCGCATATGTCCGTCTGTCTGTCTTTCCGTCTGTGAACACGATAACTCAAGAACGAAAAGAGATAACGAACAGCAATTTTTTTTCTGTGTTTTAGAGCAAAAAAGTGAGGTCAAGTTCGTTAATAGGCAAAACCGGAAAAATAAACAACTTTTGTTTGAAAATTTTTTCCATTTCTCATTTGTGCTCAAAAGTTCCGGGAAATCCAAAAAATATGCCCATATTTAAAACTATAAGAGATTTTTTGTAAATTGTGGGACAGTTCAAAAATTGTTAACAACTCAAACATTGATATATAACTCAGTCTAAACTGGGTATTCAAACAATTAACTCAGTTAGTTGTTACATTACTTGTTTTAATTAAGTAAATTTTGTTTGGATTAGTATACACACAATTTGAAAAACATGACCTCGACTCAAAATTAGTGAGGATCTGACCATGGGTTTCGTGGATACGTCACGGAAATATAAATTGATCGTAGAGTTACAATCAACAACGTTGAAAAGTAAAAAAAAATTCTTTATAATCTCATATGTTGATAGGAGGCACACTATGACCTCAGAGGCACAGAATGACCTCGCTTTAAATTTACTGATGATCTGACCATGGATTTCGAAGATAAATCACGGAATTACTACACGCTTGATATAAACTCAAAAATATAGTAGGGATCAGATATTTGATCTTTGAACGAATATAATAGTGGAATTATATATTACGTTTTAAAATCAGTCACTAGTGAAAAGTGAAAAATTAAATATTTAGAATGGAGACCGTTTTATTCGTGGACACTATGGAGAGATAGTATATATAAATATGTATATATATATATATATATATATATATATATATATAAATATATATATATTTATATTTTTAATAATATTGAGATTATTCCCGACTTTGTAATAGTTGAAATTAATGATCGCAAAAAAAATATGTTTGTTATGGGTGTTCATAAAGAGACCTAATTAGCCCATTTCCGTAAGTCCGTCCGTCTGTCTGTCCGTCTGTGGACGCGATAACTCAAGAACGAAAAGATATAACGAGCTGAATTTTTTTTGTGTGTCCAAAAAAGTAAGGTAATTAATGAGCAAAATCGGACCATGTTTGGACAAAATGGGCAAAACTGCCTATCTTTGAAACCGTAAGAGATATAACAAAAATTTTAATTTAAAAGAAATCTCTTATTTTTCAAATAAACAACTTTTGTTTGAAAAATTTGTCCATAAACTCAGTATATACTGGGTATTCAAACAATTAACTCAGTTAGTTGTTACATTACTTTTTTTTTCATTTTAAAATTTAGTTTACGATCGTTTCGGTTCATGTCGAAATTATTTAGACTAAATAAAAAATTTAAATAATAAAAAATTAAAATTTTGTTAAAAAAATAAATACAACTTCACAAAAAAGGATTTTGAATTTCTATCATCCCATAATTTTTGATAAACAATATCGATTTAATGATACTCAAACATCGTTTTGACTATAAGAGACCAACTTTTTAAAAGTTATATATAATGGAAGAAATTAATAAATTTTTCTTCTTAATTCAATTTTGAGAGTCAATTTCTTTGTTTATACATGTTTCTGGTCTCCATAGAGTTTGAAAATTTATTAAATTTTTCAAAAACATAATTGACTATTAATAATCGCTTATAGTATAGTATATCAATTTGTAGCTCAATCAACAAATTAAATGTTAATTTTCGTTAAGTGAATTATTTGCAAAATAGAATAAATAATTTTTTATTAGCATATTTGTTTTGGAGAATATGCCAATCTACTTGAAATTAATTTTGTTGTTTTGTTAAGGATGTACGAGCGCTGATGTGTTGTCCATTTATAAAATTATTCAAAATCGTATATAGTACATTCATAAAAGTTCACAATAATGTTTATTATTTTTTGTCGTAAGTTAAATTAAAATTTAATTTAGGCCCGTCATACCGGGCCTAACAAAAAATATATTTAAGTAAACATCCTGAGATTTCGGGTAATTACGCTACCGCCAACAGAAATAAAATTTACCTGAAATCTCAGTTGTTTTCTTAAATATCTTTTTTGTTAGGCCCGGTATTCTATCTTTTTTCTTAAGCCCGTCATACCGGAATTTTATTGGATCAATCTCTTTATTAATATTTCTATTTTCTATTGCGTAGATTTTTTTTATCCGTCTTATTTTGTTCCAAGTGAAATTATCAAAATATGTCAAAATATGTGTAAAAATATGGGTTTCTCCATAAGAGCAATGCATTAAAACTCGAACTTTAACATCAAAGAATTAGTTCAAGATAATTGATTTAAATATTTGACAAATGCCTATGGTATTGCAATATATAGCTTGTATCATAAGCACCGTATTTTATAGATAATTTACAGAGAAAAAATTATTCACACATCAAATACAAAATGTGTTCACACTGAGATATCATTGACGAATAAAATTCATTATAATATCGTACATGGACGTTTCGTATGAATGCTCTATCATGAATGCACTCATCCAATTCAATTAACCCCTTGTGCATTAGTCACGAGTCTATGTAAACTTATTTTTACTTTGTGAAACAATCACGAGTCTGACTCGTGTAAACTTATTTTAACTTTGTGAAACAGAGTCCGACTCGGGTAAATCTGAATTTACTTTGTTTCACAAAAGTCTTAAAACAAAGTAAAATCTTTAAACTTAATCAAAGTAAAGTCTTCTTGCATTACATGTTCCTGCGTGTGCTTCGAAAAGTATCCTTCGTTCTTCGAAAATTTTGAGTGCTTCGAAAACTATCACACACGGAACGACTATTCGTTTATTTTTATTTTACACTACTATTAATAGTAAATAAAATTATCTATTTTGTTGTTTCTCAAATTTTCTTTTAAATAATTATTTAAGGCACATAATTTATTTAAACAATTAAAACTACAAAGGGTAAAGCAAATCATCTTTTATTTATTAATCAAAGCTACTGTTCAAATCATCTCTAAACGGTAACCTTCGACCTGATATGGCTCGTAGTCTCTCTATCAACCAAACAGTATAGCAATTATTATTAGGTTTATGGCACGGTACTATGGGCCACAGTAGTATTGTCTGTGTTTCAAGATTGCATAATCATCGGTTTTGAGAAAATGTTTCGAATAAAAGTTGTTGGTATATTTATAATGAACAACTTTTATCCGAAGCATTTTTTCGAAAACCGAATTAATAACGCAATTCTAATATTTTGAAATAATAACGCGACTTTTGTATCCAAAATTACCATCTATAAAAACGTCAATTTCATCTTTGTTGTAATGAATAAAATTTTGCATTTTTGTCACTTTATTTAAAGAGTCAAGTGATCAAACCATCGACGTCCTTTAGCCATACCTGCTCTTCGTTGGGTAGATCTTAACTATCTCTTAGATTATTCAGTATTTATTTTGAATAATTATTATGCTTTTTTGAACTCTATCGATACAATGTCGATCAATCTTTCGGTTACGCCATGATAAAACTTTTAGTAAGAACTAATTAAAAATTATTTCTATATGTTATAACCAAATGAAATGTGTTATAAAAATGTTATGTATATGAAGGATTTGTATTTTTACATTTAAAAATATTGCGTAGGTCTGTTTTGTTCCATTAATATTTTTTGTACAAAAGTGAACTCTCGAACAATACTGAATAATGTTTTTACTTATATATTCTACAGCGCAAATATTCCAAGCACATAGACTTCAAAAATATCGAGTTTTAAAATAATATCTTCAAGAGTTTTTGAAATATTAATCTAAGGAAAAATAACGCCAAATAGCGTTAGATTGCGACTAAACCATGTCGAATTCGAAAAAAATGCTGAATGGTTTTAGCTTATTTTGGTGTGTAGAATATGCTCCTGTATAGCGATTTTTGTATCATTCTGTGTATATATGTACAGGGTGTCCTGAAATTCAATCAAGAAAAAACTATACCACAGCTGGAAAAAAAAACAAAAAAGTTTGATAAAGTTTTTCGATTTGACGCTTAGTTATTGAGGTATAATTAATTAAACATTAAAAAATTCAACCATTTTGTGGGTGTCGCTACACTTATTGAGAACTCTAATTGTCGCTACTCTAGCATGACCGCCGTACTCCACTACTGTGGCCCCAGCTGCTTACACTATGGGCTCCGTGATTGGTGGAGTAGGGTAGCGTCACCCAAAAATGTAAATGTGATTAGTTGAATTTAATATTAATGTTTAATTAAAAACTAAACGTCAAATCGAAAAACTTTATTAAACTTTTTTGTTTGGTTCTTCCAGCTCTACACTGTGGTAGAGCTTTCTTGAATCAATTTCAGGACACTCTGTATATATATATATATATATATATATATATATATATATATATATATATATATATATATATATATACGTATACATATTCGCTTTATATATATATAGCGAATTTCCTCAAAATAACTACCGAATATAGATATTGTGTATTCATATCTGTATTTAATCTAAGTTGACGCAGATCCAGCGAAATGAATTTTTTATATCCGACATATAATATATACCGGGGTATATGAAGATTAGTTCCGACTTTGTAACGGTTGAAAATATTGATCGTAGGAAAATAATTTTGGTATAAGTGTTCATAAAATTAGTTATTGAGTTTCCGCAAAGTTGTCCGTCCATCCATCTATAAACACGATAACTCAAAAACGAAAATAGATAGCGAGCTGAAAGTTCGTATAATGGGCAAAATCAAACCATGTTTGGGATAGAACAAAAATATTTTAACTTTTGCTTCAGTATATATCGGGTTAAGTAACTCAGTTAGTTGTTATTTTCACTTAATATGATTTTTATTTAGTAAATTTCTTGTTTAGTAAATTATAAATAGAAGCGCTTATTAAAAATTATCTATTTACTACAACTTTCTTGTTAATTTTTATGAAGCCAGTTTATTTATGTATTCCAAAAAATGTTTGATGACTTTTAGGTGGTTTTTTTTTTTTCCAAAGTAGGTTTCATGTGGAATAAATATGATGTAGCTAAAACAATTCTAATATTATTATTTATTTGGTTTATACATTAACACCAAATATAACAGACATGTAGTTTGTTTTTGATTTAATAGTTTTCTATTTAAAGATTCAAATTGTTATACTCCAAAACAAAAAACATTTTAAAACAAAAAACAGGAATAATAAAAATAAAACATAATCATATGGTGTGTTGACGTTAAGTCGTGAATATGTATTTGGTTTAGGGCTTTTTTTTCCATTGCCTGGTCGTTAACTTTTATGACCATCCATTTATTATCATTGTCTCTAAATACATTAGTTGCATAAAAAAATACATGTACGAGAACGATGGCGCTATACTATTGCAGGTTTTAGTGTTCCGTAACATAAAACTTTTATGCGTCATTTGTCGGATCAATATTATAACGATGCTATATTTAAGGACTGCGGTTAATTATACAAATAAAAGGTTAGTAAAAATCGTATGCTTTGAATAAGGATTGCAATAATAATTACTATATCGGTATACTAGAATGAAATATGAAAATGCATTTACAAAACCATTTTTAAACTGTTATCAACACTCATTACACTTTATCAAATTTATACAATTTTGATGACAATACAATAATATCTAGATAAAATCATGGTTCGAAATAGGGATATTCGTGGATACTAGCAAAGGAAATGTTGCAGATATGCGATTCTGCATTCACAGCTGCGGAACTTCCGCATTAATTATAACATCCGCATCCACAATAATCAATGCGTTTTTCAGAGTTTTTGCGGATGCGATATTTGCTTGATTTGTTTATCATTTTTGATTGAAAATAATTCACAACGTGTTATTATATGGATGTTGTTTTATTTATTTCAACAATTTATATTATTGTTTGAGTGTTTCGGCTTGAATAATCTATTTGACAAGTGAATCAACAATGCCACAACCGATGCAAGGTGTTATTTAGTCTTATTTTCATGTCCGAGATAAATCTCAGTGTAAAATATGTAATAAAACATACTCTCGCAAAGGCCTTACAACCACGTCTTTGATGAATCGTCTAAAATCTATGAACTTGGAGCAGATTAGCCTGTTTCGCGCAAGATTAATCTATGAACCTCTGCAAAACAGAGTGACACCTGAAAATTTTAAATTTTCATACGAAAAATTTCAATATCATATAAAGATTATCAAAACTTATTACCATCTTTTTTCTTCATTAATATCTGCATGCGCATCCGCGGATGTCAAAAATTTCGCATCTGCAACATCCCTGGTTCGAAACTATACAGTTTTGCAATACAAATTTGGTAGAGGCATTGGTAAAATATGAGAAATTAAATTTGTTAGGCTAAAAATAACTTAGATACACTAAACTAAACTAAAACTACAATATGCACTGCTTTATTAAAAGTTAACTAATACAGAAAATTAAAAAAAAACTAAAAATTTCTTTGAAAAGACTATGATAGTTATATTTCACTACAACCCTGCATATAATTGATTAACCGTCTTATTTTAAGCTCATCAATGCAATATTTTAAACAATGATAGTAACATGTCTCTTGTATCGTGTGGACCGATTTTTTACATCTATACAAGGTAGAATCGATGGACATTTGAAGAAATTTTGACTTTGGTACGCGACCAATAGCTCTATTTTCTTTCAGGAAATATAATATATATATATATATATATATATATATATATATATATATATATATATATATAAGTCCTTTACCATTTTTTAATCAGACGTACAGGTAAATAGTTATGAATTAAAATAAGTAACCAATCAGTGGCGCGCACTGGGTTACGACAGACACAAGTACATGCATTCCCCACTAACATACATTCAAACACTCACTCACACACGCTATTGGGCGCCTCTAATTGGTTACTTATTTTAATTAATAACTAATTACCTGTACGCCTGATTAAAAAATGATAAAGGACTTTTAGTCTCAGAATTCAATTTTCTATCCATACCTTCAGTTGTGTTCGTGACTTACGCGCCATCCTGTATAATTAGATACTTATATATATTTATTTAATACATATTAAAAATATGAATAATTCTAATGGAAACACCGTAATTGTAGGTAGCATATGAATAATTAAGAAAAGGAAACACTCATTTATTTAGTTCAAGTTTAATTAAAATTAGCATCAAACTGTCTACAATTTTATAAGATGTGTGTGGCAAAATATCAAATACAAGTGATTTGATTGAAAGATTTCAATCTTCAACCGTACCATGTTTGTTCCGTCACGGTGAGATTTTATTTGGACTTCTGTACCTAGCAACTAAATTTGTTGTTAATTTTAAATGTTCTATCTTGAAGTGACGAATTAAAATTATTATCATAATATATATAATTAAAAGATAATATTAATTTAAATGAATTTATCTTAATGTGACAATTCGTAATTTAATGTGGTACTATAAAAACCTCTTCGTTAATATCCATAAATTCCTTGGAACATTAGAAAATTTTAGATTAAATTTAAGTATCATTAGTATTTTTAAATGTGACTTTGAAATAAAATTATATTAGTAATATTTCTGTCAACTATCGTTTTTGGTGTCCAAGTAACCATTTGGTTTCAATGGAAATGAGACAACCTTCATGAAACTTCAACCAATAAAATTTAGCGTTATAGAGCTGAGATTTCTTTTTACGTGTGAATTATAACTGAAAAAGTATCTCGTATACGATTTTCTGTTTTGTCATTTAAATACAGGTAAAATGAAAAGAAAAAAAATTATCCTTATAATTAAAAACAAATGTTTTCCGCTAATAAAACTTTGCCGTTCGTTCTTGGAATAGGATTGAAGAATCTGAAAGTATATTTGGGAAGGTAGTACTTTTTATATCGAAATTTTATAATGGGTTATTAGCAAAGTTTTCTTGGGTAAACAGTTTAATTCTTGATTCTTCCCGACCGAGATTTTCGGGATTCCAACTATAAACCATGTATAAAGTTGTTGAAATGACTAAATTCTGTACTATTACATCCCCGTAAAATACAAAGTAGCAAGAATTTAACTTTCTGCCCATTAAGACATTTGTGCAGAAGTCATCATTTCCCAAATTGGAAAATTCCCAATTTCGAATTGGCTTATTATAAAGTAGGACAAAAATGTCGTTATCTCCCTCCATTGGTCTATTCATAAAGCCTGTTATATAACGAAACGATACAGGTCAAAATTCTTGACCGATTTTGATTATTTTTTTGACCGTTTCATTATCTACCCGAGTATCAATTTTTCAAATTCTTCCAACAAATTAACTTTTATCAATTTTAGACAAAAACATTACTTTAAATTATGAAAAGGATGAAATGCTGGGAAGTATACATGAGGTCCAATTCAAACTAAACATTAAGTTAATAAAAATAAATGTGATATGACCTTTTTTGTTTTCATCAATGATTATTTAAAATTTTACATTTAATAGTATAATGGATTTTCTGCAAGTACCGACCCGACACGTTCAATACAAAACTTACAGTTATTTACTTTGAAATAAAACAAAATAATTCATTCAATTATTTATAAGGTGTTTCGATGATAGCTCATTTAATCCCTTTTCTTCTTATTTTGTATTATTTTATTACGATTATTTCAAATTTAAAAAATGTTAACGTCGGTCGGATCGTAACAGGAGTTAATTCTCAACTGCAAAAACTTTTGACAACGACCTCCTCCCGTAATTGTTTCACAGGGGTAAGAAACTTCTTCCCCTTGATATCTATCCAACCGTTCAGTTTATTGAACAAGTTACTAAGAAATTTTGTAGGAAATAAAAATCTTCAGAGTTTAAAATTTTTTCGTAGCGTCAATAGTTTGACCAGAAATGGCGAAAAATAAAACGATTGGGACACCACAAAATGACTTGACTTTGTGGCTACATTCACTTTATTTTTCGCTATTTCTGCTTAAATTATTGATGCTCAAAAGAATTGTCCAAACAAAAAATGTGAGGATTGTTCTTTTCTATAAAGTTTTTTCAAGAAACTGAACGGTTGGAGAGATATCATGGAAACTAAGATTCTTACGTCTGAAAAGAAATGCGAGGAGGAAGCGGAGGTACCAAAGTTATTTTCACGGTTGAAGATTAAACTCTCTAACGATCCTACAAGGTTCACTGGACGTTAAAATTATTTCAAAGCTAAATCCTTGATGTACGTAAAACCTAATGACACTATCTTCTTTAACAGGAACAATCAATTTTTCTGTTTCTCTAATAGTCATAACGTCAAATCTTCGCAAACGTTGATAATCTTCTGGTTTTTTATTTGACACCATACACTTGGAAGATTTCACTTTTTGAATCATCCCTGTATCACCCATGCTGGTGATAAACTGAATATTCCTGTCCATTAGTTTTAATTTATCCATGTTGAAATACGTAATTACTAATTAAACACACTTGACTGCACTTTTGTATTAATTTTCAATTTCAGTCTTTATTAGTTTTCAATTCTAAACTCAATTGTAAACAATCGCGCTCTGTAGTAAGCTGCGGCAGAGTCGCGAGCTCTGATTGGTCAGCGCGTGTTTCTGCATGTACAAGTCCGTACATGTTTGATCTTGCTCCTTGCGCCCTGTTTAATGTAACTTTATTATCAAATTGCACAACACATACGTAGCAATATGCATAATGACCAGACAATGTGATAAATAATGAAGTTTAAATAAGTATTAATTACGTAGCCCGTTTTGACTTTTCATTATTCATATTGCCCGGGCATTATAAATAGTGCCCTGATTAATCACTTGGTCCATAACAAATATAAACCTAGAGATATAGTCTATGCATATGAATTTATAGTTTTGTGGCACTCAGCAATTTTATTATATGACACCATAAACAAAAGTAATAAAATATATCACAACAATTAAAACACACAAGAGGTAATTTGTAGAAAATTATGATAGCTTATTTACATTTCCCCCGAGTTGAAAAGTATTATACATGTATACTTTAGTATGGTACAGGGATTAAATTTGAACTGGTCGATAAAGCAGTTAAATTTTTCATAAAATAAATAATTAATTTTTAAGTAAAAAGGAATATTTTTGATAATAATACAAAAGTTTAAGAAACTAAAACCCGGCTACGAAAAAAGTATATTACATATTTTGGAATCTGTGAATTAAAACCTTTCATTTGATACCAAACTCGATACATTTGTGAAATTTTTTTTGCAAGCTTATATCCACCTCATTCATCAAAATCGGATGAGTGGTTTAGGCGCTGCGTTGGAACATACATAAATACAAACATATATAGACTGCTAAAAGCATAACTCTTCCTTTTGGCGTAGTCGGGTAAAAAAGAAATACAATCATAAATTGAATATGAAACCGTTTTTTATATTTGTTGCTTCTTCTTGGCTGTAAACCCGTTCTATCTTTCAGGAAAAACTTATTTTTTAATGAAAAAAGCCCTTTAGTTTGTAGTTAACTAGCTTAATTAATATGCGACAACCAAATGAACTGAGTATTGAATTTCAAATGAAATATTTTATCGATTTTATTATTATTTTTCAAATGAATAGGCAATAAAAAATATTTAATAATAATTATGTTATGTCTACTATGAAAAATGTTACGATTTGGATAAAACATTATATTATTCGAATATCCTCTGTCAAAGGTGTTTTCATATTTCACTATGCCTGTCTGTATTATTTATGTTAATTAAAATTTATTAAAATTTGTTTTCTACTATATATTTTTTGCCATTAGATTTTAAATGTTTAATTACTAATAAAACAGTAATTTTTGTTGTTGATTTTTGATTTTTCAAGGTATCTGTAGCGGTATCGCATTTTCATTAAATTATTATTATAATTTTATTTATCATTTTTATCTGTTGCTTAACAACTATAACTTCTCTCTTTTATCACGGTTGCTTTGAATGTTAACAACTTTGATAATTTACATATAAATACATAATATGTCATAATTCAATCTAATAAAGATCAATTATATCTTTAACACTTATTTATTATTTATTTAAATAATAATTATTTATTATATTAATCTAATTTCTTCAACAATTTGGCGCCCCCGGGAAAAAGTAAGCGAAGAGGGTGGTAAATTAACATATTATTAAAGAAAAAAATTTCCAAAATCTTCCATCACATGACTATTGGATAATTGGATTGGACGAATTTAATATTGTAATTCTTACAAAATATAGCATACCACCCACCAAATTTAACAGATAAGTCTTTTATTTCTGTTATAATACTTATTTTTACTTTACGCTTATAACTATTTCGATTTCTAAAAAAATATTTTTATTATTTTTTTTTTGACATTTCATTTTTAATATGCCTAGAAATCGAAATGAGTTACCGAATTTAGATGCATCTACAATACATCTTCCAAATTTACAAAAGCTTCCACAATTTAATGTAACAGACATTGAATTATGGATAATTCAAGTTTCTCGTTTCTTCATTATTCAAAATATTATTGATGATGAAACTAAATTCACGCTAGCTTCTTTAGCTATACCTGAGGATTACACTTCTCATGTTAGAGATATTATTGTAAATCCACCACAAGAAAATAAGTTTGATACACTCAAAAATATTCTAAAGGAAACTTTTGGACTTTCTCGTAAAGATCGTCTAAATAAATTATTAAATTTATCTCAAAAAGATTTCGATACTCCTCAATTATTATATAATACAATGATATCCCTATCAAGTGGTCTAAATCTTGATTCACATTTCATTCGTGAATTATTCATTGGTAAATTAGACACACAAATTCAAATTCAACTTGTCACCGTTGACAATAATGTTGATCTGAAAACTATTGTTAATTTCGCTAATGATATTTATAAATTGAATTCTGTATCTAATATCAGTTCTTTTCCTATTTCAGAAATTCATAAAACAGATAATTTTATGTTAAATAAAGAATTAAATATTCTTAAAAATAAAGTCACTGAACTGGAAAATTCAAAAAAGTCACCTTCAAAGATCCAATATACTCCAAAAACCAATTTACACAAAGTTCAGGTGAAGTCTGTGTGTTGGTATCATAATAAATATGGTACCAAAGCACGTAAGTGTGTTTTTCCTTGTTCTTTTTGTAAATTAAATACTCCATGTATAAATTCAAATAAAACTTCAAAAAAATTCTAAGAGCTCCTGTTGAGTTGGTCAGTAGCTCTGTCAATAAAAAAACCCAATTCAATAACACAACATCATCATCGTACAACTTAATCTTCATGTACGATCTCTTACATGAAGGTACTCGATATTTAGTTGACACTGGAAGTTCACTATCTGTGATTCCAAAGTCGTATTGTAAATCATGTAAATTTACAAATTTACCTTTTTCAATTATTGCAGCAAACAATACTAAAATTAATACTTTTGGTACTTCTGAAATTTTTCTCAATTTTGGAAATGATTTGGTTTTTCGTCATGAATTCATTGTTGGGGATGTAATTCATGGCATTCTAGGTTTAGATTTTCTAAAGAAATTCAATTTGAATATCGATTTTAAAAATCAAACATTATTAAAACCTATTAATTCATGCGTTGAAGTGATCTCACTTCAAAATCAATTTACGGAAATCTTAAATTCTTTTCCAAATTTAACCAAATCAGAAAAATTCAATCTTAATGCTAAACATAATACTCGACATCGCATTGTGACAAACTCTTATCCGATATTTTCTAAATATCGCAGGCTATGTCCTGAAGAGTTGTCAGCTGCTAAAAAACATTTTCAGGAACTTGTAGATTTGGGTATTTGTAGACCTTCGGATTCTGAATGGTCATCACCTCTTCTCATGAAAAAGAAACCTGACGGTTCTTTTCGTGCATGTGGTGATTATCGTCGACTGAATTCGATCACGGTACCTGACAGATATCCAATTCCTCATTTATATGATTTCAATGTGAAATTAAATGATAAAAAGATCTTTTCTAAAGTTGATTTAAAAAGAGCTTATTATCAAATTCCTGTACACGATTATGATGTCGCGAAAACTGCCATTATCACTCCTTTTGGTCTATTTGAATTTTTGAGAATGCCTTTTGGTTTACGCAATGCAGCTCAAACCTTTTCTAGATTTATGGCAGATTTATTCAGAAATGTAGATTTTGTTTTTACTTATCTTGATGATCTATTAATCGCGAGTGAAAACGAAGAAAAACACACTCAAGATCTCAAAACTGTTTTCAACATTCTCAATGAAGCTGGAATTTTAATAAATTCTTCGAAATCTATTTTTGGTGTAACAAAATTAGATTTTTTAGGACATCACGTAGATTCTGAAGGAATCACCCCTATTCCTTCCAAAGTTGAATCTATTTCAAATTTTCCTATTCCGAACGATCAAAAATCACTCCGAAATTTTCTTGGGATGATTAACTTTTATAATCGCTTTATTCGGAATTGTGGTGACATTTTAGCTCCATTGAATAAACTTGTTGAACACGGTAAAACTTCAACGAAGTCAGTTATTCTTGATGAACGTGCAATTTCAGCTTTTAATTTAGCTAAACAAAAATTAATTGATGTTGTTAAATTAGCACATCCTGTTTCGAACGCTGAAACTTGCATTCTCACTGATTCCTCCGGTACTGGCATTGGTGCAGTTTTGCAACAAAAAATTCATAACGTCTGGAAGCCACTCGCTTTCACATCAAGAAAACTGACAGACACTGAAAGACGATATAGTACATTTTCAAGAGAATTATTAGCTATTGTTTTTGGCATAAAAAAGTTTCGTCATTTCATTTCAAATCGAAATTTTTTCATTCAGACTGACCACAAACCTTTAATAAATGCTATTAATTCTCGTAATGAAAATTTATTAAATCGTGATATACGTCATTTAAACTTTGTCAGTCAATATACAACTGATCTTAGATACATTAAAGGTAGTGAAAACATTCCGGCTGATTGTTTATCTCGAATTAATACAATTTCACTACCTTCAGGTATTGATTTGATTGATATTAAGAAGATTTCTGATCACCAGAAATGTGATCCTCTTCTTATTAATTTGTTAAAAAATCCAAAATATTCTTTAGAAATACGTACTCCTCCGAATTCTCTTTTTAAGGTTTATGTGGAGACTTCTTTGAAAATTCCCAGAATCTTCGTACCTGACATTGATATAGAAGATGTATGGAAAGCTGTCCACAATCTTGGTCATCCATCAATTAGACAAACCTTGAAAAAAGTACGCACATTCTTTTTTAACCCTAATCTTATTTCGCGAATCAAAAATTTGACTCGATCATGTCCGATCTGCCAATTAAATAAAATCACTCGTCACACTAAAAGTGATTTTATGCCAATTGAAGAACCAAGTATCAAATTTTCTTTCTTACATTTAGATATTGTTGGACCTCTTCCTCCTAGTGAAGGATATCGGTATATCTTCACTATCATTGATCGTTTTTCGCGTTGGGTCGAGGCTATTCCAATCAAAACTATCACGTCGGAAGAAATTATTAACAATTTGATTGCTTCTTGGTTCTCGCGTTTTGGTTTACCTACGAGGATCACTACTGATCAAGGTAAACAATTTCAATCACATATCTGGAAAGATTTTTTGTCTTCTCTAGGGATTAAGCATATTTCCACTACTGCTTATCACCCTAACAGCAACGGTATTATTGAACGCTTTAACCGGTCTCTCAAAATTTCTTTAAATTGCTGTCAAAAAAATAATAACTGGTACAAATTTTTACCTTGGGTTCTACTAAATTTGCGCTCCTCGGTCAAGGAGGATATTAACCTTTCTTCTGCAGAAATTTTATATGGGATTCCTCTACGATTACCATATGATTTCTTTTCAGAAAACGTTGATACATATCATTCTGTTCAACAATCTACTCGAGAGTTGAAGAATAGAATGATAAACGCAAAATTTTTCTTTACCAGACAGTTCACCAACAAAAATGTATTTTTACCTAAAGATTTAGATTCATCAAAAAAAGTTTTTATACGCGAGGATCATGTCAAACCTCCACTATCTTGTAATTATAGAGGTCCTTTCTCTGTTATCAAGAGATTTCCTAAATTTTTTGTTATTGATATCAATAACAAACCTACCTCTATTTCGATTGACAGGCTAAAACCTGCATACTTTTTTCAATGTTAATCTTTTCTTAATTTACTTTGTATTTAATTTTAAGATGTACATCAACTATTAAAGTTTTTTCCGAGTGAACAAGGTTGTTTTATGTTACAACCTTTTTCTAACCGTTTTTCTTTATTAGTTGATGGGGGGAAGTATGTAGCGGTATCGCATTTTCATTAAATTATTATTATAATTTTATTTATCATTTTTATCTGTTGCTTAACAACTATAACTTCTCTCTTTTATCACGGTTGCTTTGAATGTTAACAACTTTGATAATTTACATATAAATGATAATATGTCATAATTCAATCTAATAAAGATCAATTATATCTTTAACACTTTTTTATTATTTATTTAAATAATAATTATTTATTATATTAATCTAATTTCTTCAACAATTCATACCGCTACATATCTACCAAACCTAATATATATATATATATATATATATATATATTTATATATATATATATATATATATATATATATATATATATATATATATATATATATATGCATAAAGCCAATGATACTGAAAGAAATTCAACAACTTGGCTTGAATAACAATCAGTTCTCATTTGCAAAAAAAAATTCATAGATTTATAATGAAGAAAATTAAAACTTCTTCTGCAAAATGCATAAAATGCAAAATGAAAAAACATTGAGATTGTAGATTTATCCAGAAACCAAGATAAATTATACTAAAAAAAGTCGTTTTACCTGTATGAAGACATTACAAAATACTCAAAAATAGAGACAATCTAAACCAAAGCAACAAGCTTGATATTCATTATAACTTCTCGCTCTGAGAAAATTCGTCGTGTCTACGTACCGAATTTTAAAAAAAGAGTACATTATTGATTCCTTCAATGTTCTTAAAAATGACTAGCATAGTATTGCTTAAAGACACTTTGCTCAGAACTGGGAGGTTGCTGATTTGATCCCTAACCCGTTTTGTTAATTGACTAACAAAACGGTCTACACCGGTTTAAACCAGTGACGGTTTTCTGCAGTTTGCTTTCACAAATTCCAAATGAATATCGGCACAGTTCCTATCAAAATCGGCTGCAGTCGCACAACCTACCAAATTTCTAGTGTGTATACAAATTCCTTTTTCCTTTAGAGGTTGGTAAACAAGGCATAGAAAGGCCTACTTTCCAGGCTTCGACTTTCCCTCATTACATTGCTTTCGTATGAGAAATAACTTATATGCTACTTACTTGACAAATACATATTTCTTCACTATCTAACTGTTAGTCTTCTCTTTGGCTTAAAATAACTATAAATTGTGAAAATGTGTCTGATGCTCGCTCATATACATTTAAATTGTTGAACCAATTTTGATGAAACTGTATTGTATATATCGAGCAAGAATTGCTTTATTTCTATTCTTCGTACTACACAATTTGAACCGATGTAGATGATATGTTATGATAATAATCAATAAAATGATAACAAATAATACAAGATTGATATAAACTGAATGCATAAAAGCTTTCATAATTGACACATTGTATTTGTAAGAATGATAAGCAATATTATCAGTATTATTATTTTGTTATACTAGTTTGTATTCATGTATAAAGGTTATTGGTTTAAACCTGTCAATTTAGTTTGATATCTCCTCCACATACAAACTTACCTATGCGGTATTATCATCATTGTGATCAATATGTGTGATATGTATCTAGCTTTTTTTTGTTCTTTATACATTATTGATGATGTATACGTGTCTTGATTTTCAGCTTTATTTCAGAAGAACCTGGTGTAAGCGGTACTCGACCTCAGTACACACACTCACATACAATACCTCACTTGAATACGAAAAGGCAGTTTCTGTATCCAAACACGTCATAAAATTATAATGAAAATAACAACTAACTGAGTTAATTGCTCGAATACTCTTATATACTGTGTTTATTATCAGTACATGAACTGCATATTTTACTGGTCGCATGCACGTATGTGTAAAAATATGACTTGTGTTGTATAAACAAAGATACTATATCCATGTGTGAAACACTCCCCCCACCCATGCTTTTGTAATATACTTAAATATGTTAAAGTTTAAATTGTGGTAAACTTTTTACTTAAGGGAGAAATGTTTCAAACCAAATTTGTTTATTTAAAAAAACAGATATTTTTTGGTTTTCAAACTTTTACTCCATCTCTTTCGGTTTTAAAGGTTAAATTTTCTCCAGCTCGAACACACACATACAAAACTTCAGCTCGTTGTCTGTCTTCAGTTTTTGTTCTTCAGTTATCATGTTGATAGGCGGGCATGCGAAATTGAACTGATTACATTTTTTTAATACTTATATTAAATTGTTTTTTCCCTAAACAACATTTCGTTACAATGGACCATAAAAAATACTTAGACAATAAATTAGATTTTTGCCCGATGAAGTTGAAAAATAATTAATGAAACGTTGCGAATATTGAATCAAACATCTGATTTTATGTTGTCCAAGTACCCAATAAATAAATAATATTTATATTGTAACAGAAACGATTCCAGCAACGGAATAATTCATAAATTTTACTAATTTTAATCGTGTTTTGGTAGAAAAATAATAACATTTTTGAATTTGTCCGTTTCTTCTTGATTTTTTTATTCTTTTAAAATCCTTGACAGCTAAAATATTGGTACGAAAAATATCATCCAACACAATTTGGATGAAAAATTACATTGCCTCTTATTTAAAAAAAAAAAAAAAAAACTTAAAAAAGTTTTTTTTCCCAAACATTTGCAGTTGTAACTGAACAGGCTATATATTACAAATTTGGGAATTGTTTGTTCCTTAATAACAATGAGTTTTGTTATTAGGGAAAGTTTTTTCATTTGTATCAAAAAACATACCATAGAGGAAAATAAACACATAGATTAGACGTCTGTTTTTCACGTTTGTAAAAGTATTCGGATAAGAAAGACAGTGGCCTATCAGATCTTATGTCACAAATAATTGTTGACAAAATTCACGTCGTCAGTTAAAAATAGACAAAGACAGCAGAATAGAAGCATTAACGCACTGCACATATAAACTCCATGGAATTGAGCTTAACTAGCTAGAAAATTACCAGAAACTACAATTCTGATGGCCGGCAGAACGATTTACGAACTTTTAAGGTGTCATCAGGTATTCCTAATTTATCCAGGGCTCTGATATATCAACCACTCATATCATTTTTGTGATCACTATTCAATACAGTTTACGCTGCAGTTTGTATATAGAAGTCATAAGTGGGTATTTATGTCGAAAGAAATACATCGCAGCATACAGATTCCGTAACGATGAAGTATACAGCTTGTATACTTTAAAATAGACTTTATAGCTTGTATACTTTAAAATAGCTTATAGACTTTAAATATATATTTTAAAATAGACCCAATCTGGAAACAATGTATAGTGGATCTATCGCTGTCTATATGAAGTGTAATATGATATGGTTTACTTTGTTACACTTATATCACATTAAAATCTTGATACGTTCTCACCACAGACAGAAATAATGAACTACAAACTGCTATATCTCTCTCTTCATTTTTTTTGGGGGTTCGTTATCATTGTGGCATTCTTTACAACCAGTGCCTGTAGATAGAGTGTAGTTTGGATGTAACAAAATACATAATATGATGGTATACTGTGCATAGACAGTGATGGATGCACTATACATTGTTTCTAGATTGGGTCTTTTTAAAAATACAAGCTGTATAACGTTTTACCTACTATGATGTACTGGGTGTCTATTTCAAAATGAAAAGTCACTGTAATGAGGACGAAATTGGAATCATTGATCGTTTATTTGAGAGCGTAGTTCGTAGTATTTTTGTTTCTAGTAGCACTGGTTTATGTTTAATTGAAATTATCAATCAACATTTATTGTGCTAAGGTATATAAACGTGTAAGCAGTATTTTATGTAAGCAGTTTGTCCTGGCAGCCACAAGAAACAAGTTTTATACAACTACTTTCTTCACTGTAGAATAAATTATTATTCAAATTGATTGAAAATAAATTATTTCTCCCGAATTACGTTATATACGTTTTAAGATAGAAAATAAAATTGATATAGGTAACAGGAAATTGTATCAATGTCGTAAAATAAAACTCGCAAACTTACAAATTCGCGGTGTTTTGTTTAAAGCTTTTTTTAAATGAAGAAGCCGAGATGTTAAGAAATCTTACATAAAAGCAAACCGTGAATTAGAAGAATTGAATTTCAGTAATATAATTTTCTTATATTAATGGTACGATATCCTAAAAAATTGAACTTTTTTCTTGAAAAGTGGAAAATCGTGATATACATTAACGATAACAAAAGAGTTTCTGTTTTTCCTAACTAACTCAAAGGATTATATAAATATATTGAAGGATATCAGGTTGCGACACTCACATTTTGATAATGACTCAAATAAAATTTTGATTCCGAGACTCAGTTATGATGTGAAACATATCCTATATACCAGTGGTGGCCAACTTTTGTGTGTATAAGATCGATCTACTTTTTATCTTAAAAATGTGTCGCGAGCGATACGTACATATGAAAAAGTTGTTATAAAAATGCACAATCAGGAAAATTTATCATGGAAAAATGATATGAGATTTAAGACTTGTTTTTTGCTAACCTATCAATAGCTTGCGGGAGTGCACCTCATGCTGAATCATCCTGTATATCCACTTACGTAAATAAACAACATATTTATTTAACGGGGCAAAATTCAAAGACAGATTTAGAATTTACTTTATTGCCTTAAATTTTATTGTCTCTAACCAAGGAATCATAATTAGGTTTATATTCTGACAAAGATTATGATAATGAATCTTCAGTACAGGCATTAGTCAAGACAGAACGTTGTTAGGCTTTGTAAATAAGTATGAAAATGCCGATTCACGCAGGTATGTAGACTAGAAACACAAATAAATATATATATATATTTGGTGGTATATATATATTCTTCAAATTTTCTGGTTTGTAAGATTAAATTAGTTTGTACAATCATAATTTCATTTTTAATGACCTTTTGTTCCATATACAATATGTTTGGAATTTTTTGGCCAATGTGTAACACTTAAATCATTTTTAAAAGAAAAAATAAAAATTCCACAATTCCTTTATTTCTTCAAAATCTTGAAATCATCCTCAAATTCTTCAATTACTGTCAAGACATGGCATGCGATCGACCAAAACTGGCTTCGAGATAGATCGGTCGATCGCAATCGATTTGTTGGCCACCCCTGCTATATACAATAGCAATGCATAATCATATACAATTCCCATTTTAAACACGAACGCCTCTGATTACCGACTGCATAATCTGAAATTTCATTTCACTCTCCATATAAAATCTTGTATAGTCTCGCAATAGTTGCTTTCACATAAAAAACTCCTTGTTGCTTGCGATTTTCATTTGTTTTTAAATTATGACTGCATATGAAAGTATCATAATTGAATGTGTTTAGAATGATCGTTTCCTTGGCTTTCTGTTGCAAACCATTGGCATTTACCTAACCGCGATGGAACCCACTGTATTTTTTTCATTATTTATCATAAATTCATATGTTCTTTAGAAATAAATAAATACAAACAAAATTGAAAAAAACATGGTCCATTATTTGTAATCAACTTCAAAATCAATTAATTTTCATTAAAATTTGTATCGTCTTGTGTGTATGTTAATTATTTTTTGTGTTTATATAAATATGCAAATCAAATCCATAAACTTGTTTCTGTTTAAGATAATATAATACGAAATAATATTGTATAAAAAATGTCCACAAAATTTACATATTCTTTCGTTTATATAATGGGTGATTCATTTTGAGGTACTTTTTTCAAAACTAAAAAAAAAACAAATTTATCGGTTATCTTTATTATCATACAAAAGAACCATTCTTTACATTTATTTTTTAAAGATTATCTCTTTCAAATGTTGTCCGTAACTGCGGTTAACATAGTCCATTCTGCATTTCGAGTGGTATTTGGAGAATAACGCTTACACGTACGAGTAACGCTTAACGAGTAATGTTGGCTTCCAGATGCTCAATCTTACGCGGCTTATCCATATAGACTACATAAAGCCCCAAAGGAAAAAGTCTAGGGGTAATGTCACAGGATCTAGGCGGCCAAACTCACCGGTTCGAAGCGCGAAATTAATTGTTTACCAAATTGTTATCGCAATAAAGCCATAGATTCACGTGTTGTGTGGTCCAATCTTGTTGGTACCCAATGTCCTGGACATCACGGTCTTTAATTTCAGGAAACAAATAGTCCGTTATCATGGCACGATAACGGTCGCCATTCACAGTTACGTTCTCGTTTTTGAAGAAATATGGACCGATGATCCATAAACCATAAACCATATGAAACTATAGTTTTGTCCGGATGTAATGGGAGCTCTTCAATCTCTTCAGATTGTTCTTCAGACCATATACGGCAATTTTGTTTGTTGACATATCCGTTAAGCCAGAAATGTGCCTCATTAGAAAACAGTGGATTTTCTTCAAGCATTTCAAGAGCCCAAAGACTGAATAAGAACCGGGCTAAGTATTTCCATGATGAAATGTCAAACTATACTGAACAAAAATAACATGATTAACACAACAAAACGAACAAAAATACCATAGGTTAACACGACTCACGCTTCATCTGTCAAAAAATCCATAGACAAAAAAGTACCTCTAAATCAGTGATTATGTAAAACTAAAAAACGTTTTTTATATTTATACTAAACAGTAATTGTGTATTTCTTGGTTTTTATTTTATTCTTTCCTTTTCAGTAGTATAGCGAAAAATACAACAAATCATGTATCTAGACAAGTGGAGTCTGTAAAAAACGATAGGCATAAGGTTTCTAAAGTATAAGATAGGTTATACGTAAATTAATTTTTCGTCGGAATTTGATTTGATTACCAAGTTTACATACTCTCATATAAAATTTATTAACCACCGACGCAAAAAGATAGGTAGTAAGTTTAAAACCTATGCTTGTCTGTCTATCTGTCTGTGGCCTAGTAGCTCTCAAACGCGTGGACCGATTTGAATGCGGTTTCTTTGCGGTGGTTCATAGCTATGTTTGATAAAATATGTTCAGTCGTTTGAATATTATCAGCTCTTTTCCAAGATGATGTTAAGACAAGTTGGTTTTTTAACCCGACTTGAAAAAGGAGGATGGTTCTCTAGTCGTCTGTATTTTTTTTTAATGTTTGTCACCTCAGACCTCCGTCATTTATGAACCGATTTTGAATTTTTGTTTTTTGTTTTAAAGGGTTTGGTTTTCCATTGGTCCCATTGGCACCAAATCGCATTCTGATGAAGGGATCCCCGGGAAATCGAGGAAAATCCTCATTTTATATGTGATAACCGATTTCTGCGAATTTTTTTTTTTGAAATGGTATAATCATTCATAATGGGAAAATAAGAAATTTTTTTTAAAAACCAAAAAAATTTTTAACAAAAAAAAACCGACCCCAAAAAAAACTTTTTAAAAAAAAAAAACAAAATGCATGTAAAAAAAACTCAAAATCTGTTATCAAAAAATGCACTAAAAATTAAAAAAAATAAAAGGTATAAAAAAAAATACACAAAAGTTAGTATGTCGTTTAGTTAGACAAATAAAATAAGTTATAGAACTAAATGGAATGAGAACTTATAGTCACTAAATGGAAAAAAAGCGAGAAATAAAAAATATTTTGACAAAATGGAAACCCGACTTTATTTTTGGAATCGGTGTCAGCATAGAGAAATTCACATTAATTTTGGACACCGCCTCCAAAAATAACAATAATTGTACATATATATTTAAAAATTTTTGATTAGGTGAACTAAAATTGGCACAAGAATATGCAATTATTTTTTTACTCTTTAGTGCATTTTTTGTTTTAGAATATTTGATTTTTGAAGTCGGTTTTCCATTTTGTCAAAATATTTTTTATTTACATATAAATTTGATGGAGGTTCCTTTTATATTTCATATCATTGCTAGGAGGGTTTTTTTAAATTTAACTTGTTTTACATTAAAACTTATCTGAGTAAGCACGCAGTTTTAGAGGACAAATTATTGTTTTATGAATTCTAAGGGAAATAATTGATATGGGAAGTCAATATTGATTGCTAATTGAAATTTAGTTTACCTGTAATATGTCATTATATTTAATTAATATACCCAATATAATAACAGTGTTACCTATTGTTAGTATCAATAATTGAATAATAATATCATTAATATTAAACAAATACATTGCCTAATTTTACATATTATCTATGTAGAATAATTTCTATATAAATACGTTGTAGGCATTAAACGTAATCCATCATTTTGTTTAATGACGACATACATTTTGGCATTTGGCTTGTATTTAGCAAGGATACTGCTTTGTTTTTATTTGTATAATTGTTTCAAGATCGTAGGTAAATTGGAATGTAACCCTTTGCAAAAAAAATTTCAAAAAGTTTTTCATAATTAAAAAAAATCGATCAAATGAACGTCGATCCACATACAGTGACTTTACGGATTCAAATACAAGTTATACTGGTTTTTTTTTTAAAGCATTAAGTTTCGTAAGCGATTCCTTAAACCTGTATCGAAAAAGATAGAATACATCCAAAGCTTTTGAGGGCCTATGCGCATAAATCTAGATATCATGTTCGCAGAACAGGATACCCGCATCCACAAATTAATAGCCAAATTTGGTGACCTCAAAACGTAAAAGTCAGGCGGTAAAGCAATATTTGTGACCAGAGATTCAGCTGACAGAGATCAGCTGAATGGTACACTAGGCCACAGAAGTAGTGCTCATTTAAAAACAAATTTTTATGCGGATTTTAAAATAACAAGAATATAAACAATACGCCTGATCAAGTTAGTGTGACCAATTCCAGCCATCACAATTCTCTTTAACAGTCATAATTTTAATCCGATCATAATTTCGTATATGATATGATTTTCATATTTAAAAAGCCAAGTTGTTTAATGAGCAGAATCAGTCAAGGGGAAAGAGGGCTTAGAGAAAATAGAAAACACAAAATATAGAATACATCTCTTAATATTAGAAAAATCGAAAGAGATACAAGTAGCAATGAAAATCAACTTCATTACAATTCATTACCTGATATATACAGAGATGTTTTAATAACAGAAAAAAGGTTCATCAAATTGTAATAAAATTAATTTTGAATAACTTGACTTCTTATACATTTTTCAATTTTTCTAATATTATTTTCTTTTTGTACCTAACTTTGTATGCCTAAATGTATGTTGGTATTAAGCAAAATGATGAGTTGTAAACAATGCCTACGATATATATTTCATACACTAATATTTGTAATATAATCTGTATTTACATAATTTTCATGTGAATTATTGTCAAATTAATTAATTATATTCCAAAAATTAATTATTTTGATTTAAGATATATAAATAATTTAGATATGTTATAAATTCAACAGAGTAGTGATTAAAGTATACACCTATATACTTACTCTATTGGTATTAGATAAATAAGTTAAAGATTACACTTGTACACTTGGCCACAAAAGTTGATGTCAATTTTAGAAATTTTATATTTGATTCGTGCCTTATTCATTCGGTTTTCGAAAAAAAAAATTTCGAATAAAAGTTGTTTCTATATTCATAATGAATAACTTTTAATCGATAATTTTTTTCGAAAACCGTATGAATAAGGCACAAATCAATTACAAAATTTAAAAAAATGACATCAACTTTAGTGGCCAAGTGTACCATATGTATTTTAAGAACTTTAGTATAGCAACAAGTTTTATTTCAGGCTTATGCTTTTCTTTTAGGTTCTGAGTGTTTTCACGTTCTTGTTTACGGTTCAAAGATAAAACATCAAATCACACCGGCAATCACTTGGCGAATATTTATGTTGTATAACTGTTTATAGAACGCCATATTTTCTTCACAACAAATTCTAATCAACAAACCCAAATTTATTTATATAAAAATTTAATGTTCGTTTGTTCATAATCGCTAATCTTCTAAAGTTCTTTACCAATCGTTTTGATCGTTTTTACTCAACGTTGTATTCATATATGGGAAAGTTTTTATATAAAAAAAGACTACCCCTAAAAGGGGGTGCAAGGGTTTGAATTTTATCCACCGCAACTTCGTCCGCATTATATAACGATTTATAGTGTTAGTGTGTATTTATAAGTTTATAATTTCTATGGAAACGACAGTCAAAGTTGATATTTCAAAATTGAAACAAAATTTCAATAAAATAATTTTATAGTTATTTTTTAGAAGTATAGTTTCTGTGGAAATGACAAAATCAACAATAATCTATATAAATAAAAATTTAATGTTCGTTTGTTCAAAATAGTAAATCTCCTAAAGTTCATTACCGATCGTTTTAAAATTTTTACACAACGTTGTATTCGTCTAGGGGAAGTTTTTTATAAAAAAAGAACACTACCCCTAAAAGAGAGTGGAGGGGGCGAATTTTGTATTAAACTTATTATATCGTTCAAACTTTGCAGAAATATTGTTTACAACAAATAATTAAAGTTTGCATATTTGTTTTTTTTTAAACTACACCTAAAAGGGGGTGGAATGTGGTTGTAAAGATGGAGAAATTGTCTTCATGAAGATAAAATTTGGGAGGTAGGTAGTTTATAGATAGTAAACGTTAGCTAAGAAAGGATTTCTGAAAACTCACATTTAAAGGGACAACAACAAAATAGTTCGGGATCCGAACTCAAACATCTGAAGAGTGGAATGAAGTATCACAATGAACAATGTCAACTTCTACCGTGCAATTGGTGCAAGAGGTGCTTGACGACAGGAATTTTCTTAATAAATTTTCATATTTATTTTGAGCAATGTGATTGGTTGACAAACACAAATCTTCTATCTTAACAGACAACCCGACAAAATTTTTTAAATCAAAGTATATTTAGTATATTTTTAATGAACAACTTTGAATGAATAAGGCATAAATCAATTAAGAAATTTTGAAAAATGAGCTACAACTGTGGTCATGTGTATCATATTATTGTATTTCAATTTGAATTACATACATACATTTGCTAAGTTTCGATTCGATACGACAACCTGAGTAGACCATGTTCGACTTTATAGATTTGTTTACAAGTTTGCTTATATATGTTGTTTACATGCAAATCAACATAATAACAACGTGTTAAAAATTAAGATACACATTTCCCTTCTCCGTTAACTACAGCAAAATATTTTTCATTCAATAATATAAAATTTGTTCTCATAACTACATAAAAACAAATCTCATAATAATGAAAATAATATATTTTATTTCCTTCTTTGTTTTTATAACAATGGATCGTTGTTTTTTTTTTGTCTCATACATAAAAAGGTTATATTATTATCTATAATAACAATATAATATAAAATAAAGTATAATGTTGGAATATATCTGTGTATGTACGTATATATGTACGTAACAATGGAATTGCTGGTTGTGTGTTACATTGCTACAGCATCAGTTACAGCAGTCGCCGTAGATAGTGGTTTATTCGTCGATTTGTAACTAAAGAAAAGAAAAGCTATTTGTATTATTATTTACGAGTTAAGGATGCTACATGTATGCTACAGTGAGGGAACGATGTTTCACAATACAGGTTGCTAACCGATTACTGCCCAATAATTTATTCAATCTATTTAGAAATAGTTTAAAAAAATATTTATTGTTTAAGAAATATCTTTTACAATATGGAGAGATACACCAAAAAACATAATAATAATAACAACAATAATGATGATAGCAATAACAATAATTACAACAACAACAACAACTATATGCATTCCCACTTTATGTAAAGTTTAACCATTTAGAAATTAGTAACAAATTACCAAACCCCTCCCCCCACCCAGCTTTATCATTGGCATCTTTATTGTATCCAGTGCCATCAAATTCCCATGACACTAGTAGGGGGTATTACTAAGAAAAAATAATTAAATTAAGTAAATAATTGTTTATGAGTTCTCCGATATGAATAGTTTAGGAAAATTATTCGGAATTTCCAAAAATCTAATTCTAAAATCTAAACTAAAGCTAAATCATCAAAAAAGTTGCAAGCGGTTTACAATTGTCAAGCGGTAAAAGTATAAGATCAAAAGATTTATATTTTATAATTTGTATAACATTTATATTTTATTCATACCCAAATATATTAAAAAGGTACATTTTATGCCCCAAATTACAAGCCCAAAATTCCAGAGTATGTATTCAATGTATTGTATGTATTGTATACTTTGAATAATAGTGATCATAAAAAAGAGTTGGTATTATTATATTTTTTTCAGAAAATGTTTTAATTAAAAAAAAAAAAAATAATTGGTAGGTACCCTGTATTTACTCTATCTCTCTTCCTACCTCTCACTCAGAGCTGAGTGCGGTCAAAGTTTGCCCACCTATGTGCTACACTGTGTTATATGTATGGATATCGTTTAAGGTAGTTCCATCACTGTCTTATATAACCAGGAAAAAACTGGTTTGCTTTTATTATAGGACAAATACATATACACACATACAC
This sequence comes from Nineta flava, assembly GCA_963920215.1. Classification (NCBI taxonomy): domain Eukaryota; kingdom Metazoa; phylum Arthropoda; class Insecta; order Neuroptera; family Chrysopidae; genus Nineta; species Nineta flava. Next base: position 31,854,173 of record OY986040.1, on the reverse strand, counting down.
AACACATAGATATATTCATCTATACAAATTACGGTAATTTTGAAATAAAAAATAATTTTAAACATATATTTATTTCGAAAACAAAACGGTAAAACGCGATTTAAAAAAAAAATTTATTTTATAAATATTTATCTTTATTATTCTAGTCTCTTTTTTTTTAAATTCTGTCGAGTAGTTTTTTAAATACAACAGATAATATTTGGGCGGGCATGAAGTTTTACATGTTCCTAATGAGAGAGAGAGTGAGAGAGAATGATTACTTTGCTATTAATTATCTCGCGTTGTAAACAGTCAACAATTGTGAAACTTCGCGATTTATTAGAAAACGTAATTTTTAGTTTGTGAAAAAAATGAGCAAAATCTGTCAAAATGAGGTATCATGCTGGAACATCCTTAAAATGAATACTAGGAGTTTTTATTCATGTTTATGTACAAAGTGGTTGGAATTAATGTGCCACCAATGATAAGAGTGGGATGATAGAACTAATTTGAACGATACCAAATTTGTTTGTTTGTGTTCAAGGATGTAAATCATTTACCAAATTTCTGGGTCAACAGATTTCAAACTTATTTATCAAATTTCAAACGTTTAGGTCAATTGGAAATAATGTGCAAAATTGTTAACAGTTAAAACTGTGCTAATGCAAATATGGATTATTACAGATATAACTGCTAACAGTTTATAATTCAGAGGGTGAGTAAGCTCTATAAAAAGATATCTAAATATTTTCCTGGTACTTGACTGTACAAGATTTAACATAATTACAGTGGCAAAACTAGACACAACTTTATGGATCAAGCAGTTTATTTTGATGTATTGTGGACTAACGTTCAGCAATCATTCGGTAATCATTCTTTGTTTAAAATTTAACAGTTATAATAAATTACGATCGCAATATAAATTGTAAACAAAATATTATTTCAGAAGTTCCATAATCTACTAAGTGCAAATAGAGGAGGGGGCAGAGAGTGAATCGAAACAGTTATCGAGAAAGTCTTAATGAATCCAATTTAAAGTTCCATTTACAATTGGATATGTCTAGTATTATTACTGTAATTGTCTGTTTGTTTGCTCCAACATTACGCAAGAACTACTGGACTGATTTTGATAAAACTTAAAAACTGGTGTGCATTTCATCTCGCTACGTTGATGGGAGCCGAAGATATAACAATACTGAAACAATATTGGATGTATATTGATCGTACATTTAATAATTAAGCAATGCAAGAAATACCTAATTTTCTAGATTTTAGCATTTTAAAACGTAAATTTTTTATATTTAAATTTATTGACAAATAATTTATTTCCAAAATTTTCTCAATGATTATATTTCTATAGAACTATAAAGTATATTAGAGATAGCCCTTACAAAACGTTATATGCATACATAATGTTAAACTCCCATTTAAAACACGCATGCCGATGAATACCCACTGTCCCATAGCCGAACGTTGCCAGTCCAAGTAGCCGAGCGGTCTAAGGCGTCTGCGCTGTATGCATACTTGGAAACTGGGAGGTTATGGGTTCGAATCCCGATATCGGCAGTTTGTCAATTATTAAGAAAAAAAAGGGCGGTTAATTGACTTAACTGTCGGCGTATGAGCGTACAAGAACGAAGTAACTGGCTATGCTTGAGAAGGTTTTCTGCAGTTTCCTTTACGAACTCCAGATGATTATCGGCATAGTGCCTATCATAATCGGCTGCGGCCGCATATCCTACCAATTCCTAGTCTATACACAAAAATTCCTTCCACTCCACTCACATCCTCACATTCTTAGGCACAATGAACCTCGATCGAAGTGTAGCCCGCCCAGGGCAGCCTCTACAATCTATCTATCTATCTAGCCGTACGTTTCTATGAAAATGTGACATTCAAATCTGAGATTTCATTTTAAATCCCGTATGAAATCTTATTTGTATATCGATTTTACTTGTAGATCGATAAATATATTTAGGGAGTCTGTTCATAGTTAAAAAAGTAATTAGACACATTTGTTGCGATTCTTAAAAGTTTTAACATCCTCATCTTGAAGGACCACGCTGTTTAAAACTAACTTCTAGTCAAAGATTATATAACATAGTCATTTGTTCTTAGTCTCATTTATTATAACATAGTAGATTTACGTTGGTTGGGAACAAGCAAGCAAACATTACCGGACATTCAAATCCATACATCATTTTCATTGTCATTTCTATAATATTATTTATTTGAAATCATTATTTAAAGATCAAATGAACTGGATGTATATAAACAACTTTATATATCTACGAAGGTGGCTATAGACTTTGCAGAAATACAATGAAACACATAGCTCCTGTAGCTCCTGTAGTAGGTCTTTCAAAATACGTTTCAAAACTCTTTACCGACGGTATACATATAGATAGATAGATAGATACATCTTGGGATCTAAAAAGTATTGCACTTTGACCGTATGGTCCATTGTTTACCCCCTTCTACTTTAGTCCGACGAGATTCGCTTCCCCCATATGTTGACAATAGTTAGGAGCTTGCTTATCAGGTCTTCTTGTAGGTTCAAATATTCGGGGTGAGTTGCATTAAATATCCTGTATCTGCTGTAACCTAGAGGTTCGCAGTCAAAGATGATGTGGCTGGATGTTTCTTCCTCCTCGCCACATAATCTGCAAATAACGAACCCGTTATGGAGTTCCATTGTGTAAAAATGCTTCCGCAGGGGATAATACCCGGAAATAAATCCGTTAACCCTCCGCAGTTGCCTCCTGTTCAGCTTCAGTGCATCGAGAGATCGAGCCTCTTGATTGCACTCTGAAGCAGTATTTTACCATTCGATGATAACCTGTTTACATGCAGTCCTTGGAATTCCTAAAATAGGCTCTGGGCCTATGAAGGGCATTCTGAATCCCTACTTTGCTAAGGCATCTGCTTTTTCGTTTCCTTCGAAACGATATACATGTAAAAAGATACCAAAGATAATCGGTGAAAACTGAAAACTTTGCCGTTGTCAACTTAGCAGAGAACAGTCTGCAAAATTAATTTACGTAGTACCAGAGTTATGTGCTTATTTGGTTTTTAGTTTGTAATTTTAGTGCTTTTTGGATGTAGCCAAGAATACAATCTCAAAAGTTCTCTGATTCATGCTGTTTATACAATGTATAAGCAAATTTTTAGTATGAAAAATTAAAATTTGTTGCATTATATTTAAGAAAGAGCAATGTCCTGCCTTTTCAGCGTCCATCCTGTTTCGCAGAGATTCATAGATTAATTTCGCGCTAAACATTGATTTTAGATGATTCCTCAAAAACGTGGTTGTACGGCCCTGCCGATATTATGTTTCATTGCATATTTTAAACTGAGATTTATCTTGGCATTGCGCATCTAGTTCAAAATGAGACCAAATCGCACTTCGCGTCGATAGTGTTATTATTGATGCACTTGTTAAATAGATTATTCATGGCGAAACACTCAAACAATAATGTAAATTGTTTAAAAAAAATTAAGCCGTCGCGGCGACCCCTGGCAGATGTGAAACACCAAAACTATTTTGTATAGAAAATATGCCTGAAAGGATGGTAAATTAAAGGAAATAAATATGACATAATCAAAAAATATGGCATAATCAAAAATAAAATATTCAGATTTTTTTAAAGAGAAAAATTATTCTTTATTTAAAAAATGCATATTAATTTAATTTAATTCAAAAAAATTAAATAATTTCCTAAAAATTGAGACGGCTTAATTCTTTCAATCAGTTTCTTAAACTATTATTTTATTATTATTATTAACTATTTTGTATAGAAAATATACATTGCCACCTATGAATCAGTTTTTGAACCATGTACTGCCATCTATCAGCATATTTTTAACCTGATTTGTATCTGTAATATCACCTATGAACAAACGGTCTAACCTGCGGCAATATATTTCTCACATCAAAAAGCATCTATATAATAACACGTCTAAACACGTTGTGATTTATTTACAATCAGAAATGCTATATAAAACAAGCAACATCCGCATCCGCGAAAGTTCCGTAAAAAGCATTGATTATTGCGGATTTGGCTGCTGATGCGGATGCTAAAATTAATGCGGAAGTTCTGCGATTGCGGATGCAAATATCTGCAACAATAGTATGTACAGAGATAGAAATTAACCAATAAGCGCCAATAATATTTTTGTTGGTATTTATGAAAGATCTTTATTTATGTATCAACTGTGTGTGTGCATTCAATTCTTTCAATCAGTTTCTTAAACTATTATTTTATTATTATTATTAACTATTTTGTACAGAAAATATGCATTGGCACCTATGAATCAGTTTTTGAACCTGTATATGTACTGCCATCTATCAGCATCTTTTTTAAACTGATTGGTATCTGTAATATCACCTATGAACAACCTGTTGACGCGTGGTGAAAAAACCAATAGGATGTACAGAGATAGAAATTAACCAATAAGCACCAATAATATTTTTGTTGGTATTTATGAAAGATCTTTATGTATGTATCAACTGTGTGTGTGCATTGACGTAGAGAGAAATAATATTTATGTTTTGTTTTTATATTTCATTTATACAATTATCTTATCATAATACGTAACGTACTAGTTTGGGAGTTACAAACGAGTTATCTGTGTATTGATGTAGCTATACTTAGTTAATAGCGTGTGAACTAAATAAATGTTGTAAAACTAAATAAAGCGATTAAATGGAAAATTTATACTTTGAAAATTCGTTACCTAGGAGCTGCGTCAACTTAGCGAATTTCCTTAAAATACATAAATCTCTCTAGTCACAACTTAAATCTGATCAAAATGATATGTCATATCTGTTATCATTTTAGTATTTTCAAGGCCAATTTTATTAATAAAAGGGGGCATAAAGATAGAAGAAAACACAAAATATAAAATATCTCTCTTTATATTGGAAAATATATAACGAGTAAAGTTGTAGAAAATCAAGTTTGCTATAATTCATTACCTTATCATTTTTTCCAAACTCTAATGTGAACAGAGATATTTAGAATTTTAACTTTCAGTCTTTAATTGTAAATATTTCTGTAAATATTAGTGTGATATGAAACAAAATTACAGTAACTTAGTACCTACAACTTAACTCCTGATAAATTTTTCGAATTTTCAAATATTAAGGGAGATGCACCAAATTTTGTTTCCCCCTCCATCTAAACCCCCTTTTCCATATTAACTTAATAATTTTCCCTATTTATTTTCCCTATTGTCTGATTTTACCTATTAACGAACTTGACCTTTAGAATACCAAAAGCGCCTCAAATACCAAATTTAATTCCAATCGGAATAAAACTATATATATATATATATATATATATATATATATATATATATATGTATATACATATATATATATATATATATATATATATATATTTATATATATATTTATATATATATTTATATATATATTTATATATATATATATATAAATTTTAGCAATAGTAATTTTTAACATCTAATAGGTAGGATCGATGGACATTTGAAGAAAAATTTATGAAATTCCAACATTGGAGCAAAAACAATAGCTACATTTCCTTTGGAGGAAATGTTCTAATAAAAACGAGAAGAAATAGAAAAAACTTTTAGAGCTTCTTTGTATACTAAGTGTTATAAAATCTGACCACTTCCCTAAGTAAAATATGAAAACCTGAGAAACTTTCCCAACAAATATGTATCCATCATTTTCTCATTTTTGTTAAAAAACTTTGCCCTTACATTGATTTTGCTTCTTTTGAGGGCGATCATTTTTGTTTTTGCTGGGAATACTTTTTGAGTGCGAAAACTTGGTCCCTCTGACATTTATTTATTTTTGTCGGATTTAAATAAAACTAAAAACACTATGCAAATAACAGATTGGTTTATAAAGTACGAGTGTGTACTGATGTTTCTACAATCTTGTCAGAAAATTGTAAACTAAACAGTTGGTAATAATTTTCATTTCTGGATAGATGTAATTTAATTTATTCTGCAACAATATGTTGTCACTATACAGTTGGTATGCTATATACTTGTGATGGCATTTCTTTCCAGTCTGACTACCCAAAGCTAACTCTTCCTACTTATGGACGTTCGAAAGAGAAAAAAAATGCAGAGAAGTTCCAGTAAATTAAATATGTTATAAAAATCGCCAATACGAATTCATTGGTATGCTTCAAAATGTTAGTTCAAATACATTTTTTCGTTTTTTTTCGATATTGAAAATAATATTTTTAACATTGGGTCTTATGAAGAAACTACATATTTAATCTTTATAATCGAATAAAACATAGTTTAAATTTTTATAAAACTATGTTAATTGTTGTTAAATAAACAAGGATTTATATGAGCCAAACATGAAGGTATGTTCAAATGCATTTAGGAAAGTAATAATGAATTATATAACTAATTTTATCATTTTAGAGAAGCAAAACACAAGATTTTACTTTTTTATTTAAAATAGAAGAAACATTACGAGTCACGACTCACAAGTAATATTATTTACCACATAACCCTAGAATATTTAAATCTAGTTTCAACGTATACATTAAATCTGTAACGCTGCGGGCAAGCGCAGTCGCTTGATACCCCCCTCCCCTTACGTCTTTCACCGCAAAATGACTCTTTCAAACGTCCTTCAAACCGATACTGTAAACAATTATTCAAAGCAAAATAGATGCCATAAAATACAACGTAATTAAAAGTGGTTCACGGAAAACATTTATGGTACACAAAAGCTATTCGTTACACAAAAGTTGCGTCAACTTAGCGAATTTCTCTAGCGGTCACAATTTTAGTCAAAATAAAATGCCGTATCTGATATGATTTTGGTATTTGCAAGGTCAAATACTGGAGATAAAAAAAATTTAAACAAAAAACATGTTGTTTTTTTAAATCAACTTATATCAGAATTTTTTTTTTTCATAAACTGATTAGTTTCACCACAATTTTAGTTCAGACATCTGTAATAACTTTTATCGGGTATTTAAATAATAAACTCAGTCAGTTGTTATTTTCACTTATTACATCTATATCTACCAGCCACCGCCTCAAAGAGAAATGGGAAACCATCATCAGAGGGAAGTTTGTAAGCATTATACTGATACTAATGGACATTACATATATTCCGAAAGAGGTAAAATTGTTGAAAAATTTATGCAAAATTTTACATGCACAATGATTAGTAAAACATCAAACATATAAATTTCAAATTCGCCCCCTTTACCTAGATCAGTTTTTTTGTATTATAAAAACGTATTTCGACTACAATGCAGTCATCATTAGTATAAATTAGTTAGCCGTAATTTACTCTTTGACAATTAGATATAGATATAAAGTCGAGATCAATAGACAAAACTAAAAATAAATAGAAAATTAACTAATTTAAAATATACTAAATTTAAAATATAATCAATTTTAAATTATATTGAAATTACTTTTGTTATAATTTTCTTTGATTCACATTTATTCCTGTTACCTTACTCTTATTAAAATTACTCTTATATTGTCTCAGAATATGTTACTCGTCGCTAATTTGGTGACAATTTCACAAATTAGCGGTAAAGGGGGTGAATTTGAAATTTTATTTCAAAGATCTCACGATTTCGAGTTCTCACTAATTATCATTCGATAATATAATGATCAAACATATTACAGATTGAATCAAGAACCGCTATACATTTATCTTGTGCATTTAACAGATAAGAAATATAAACCCATAATTTCTTTTCTTTTATCAAGAAAAACAGATTAAGAATATGCTAGTAGTGAAGGTGCCAGCTTTACTTAGTCGCTTGTTGAAATACATACGACAATGAGATTGCAATATTTCAATATGATGTTGTGACAATTTGATTAGAATAATAAAAACGAATGATATAACAAAAATTTAACAATAATTTTATTTTTGTAGTTATTTTTTAATTATGAGACTTTGCCTGCCATGCCTATCATTCGTGACAGCCAAACACAACCAATATAAAATACAGTATAATGAACGTACAGTAAGTGCAGCTATGCCAGTTTAACATATCTAGTATAATGGACCAGATCTTGTATCATGCAAGACTTGTGTTGACAGGGATTATTCATTATATTTGTATTTATATCTTTCTAAATAATACGCTTTCTGTTTTTTTACAATCAATTTGTGAAGTCCAAATAATAATAATATACTTCCCGTTACCTGTCTGTTTCGCTTTGCTATTCAATCATGCATAAACAGTTGAATCCATTTTGATATGATTATAACCTATCTAAAAATAAATAATGGGGTTTAACCTCCGTTTTTGAGATACGACAGTCTATAACAGAGGCCACCCACATCGTTATTTTTCAACCTTTATTAATTTTTTACTTTTACATTTTTATGATGTAAGTGGAGGATCAGAAATTCGTATGCCGACTAGGAATTGGTACGTGTACGGCTGCAGCCGACTTTGATAGGAACTGTGCCTATATTCATTTGGAGTTCGTGAAGGGAAACTGCAGAAAACCTTCACAAGCATAGCCGATTACTTCATTCTAGTCTATGCGCCGACAATTTAATAACCTATCTATTAAAACGTGAGAGATAGAAGAAATTTTTAACTGAAAAACAAATGTTAAGCCTTTTAAAACAAACATCATTTATTTGAAACACTTTTTCCTACATCTAGCGATTCTGGTGTAAAGTTTGTAATGATGCCATCATTATTGGATGTATGAAAAAATGTTGCAAACTAAAGTTGTTTGTTTTTATAAGATAAACATTTTTTCATAGTGAACGATTGATTCCATCCCACCGTTAAAAGATACATTGACACATGACACGAATGTATGGAACAAAAATTTATACCCAAACTTCATGGGAAGCCGATGAAATCTATATTCGCGCATAAAACACATATAAACTATAGAAAAAAAAGAGTATGGAAAAATTATAGAAAAAAGTCGATCACGCATATTTGCATGTTAAACATCTCAACTTATAGCGGAATATTCGTATTGCGAATTTCCGCTTCCTAATCGGCCAAAAAATTTTATTTACTCACGTTAATACGAGAGCTACGAAAGCGTCGAAAATGAAATGCGACGGTCCATTCAGCGATAGCCCAAACGTCTACGGATCATGTGGATCATGTGACGTTTTCCCGAAAAATACACGACGCGGACCCGAAGTTCTTCATTTTTTTATAACTTAAATAAAGGACACTGAGCTAAGATAGATAGATAGATTGTAGAGGCTGCCCTGGACGGGCTACACTTCGACCATAAGGTCCATTGGGATACCTAAGGATGTGAGGATGTGAGTGGAGTGGGGGAATTTTTGTGCATGGACTAGGAATTGGTAGGATATGCGGCTGCAGCCGACTATATATATAAGGAAACTACAGAAAACCTTCTAAAGCGTAGCCGGATACATCGTTCTTGACCATACGCCGACAGTTTAGTCAATTAACCGCCCCTTTTTTTTCTTAATAATTGATAAACTGCCGGGATTCGCCAGGATTCGAATGTCGGGATTCGAACCCATAACCTCCCAGTTTCCAAGTAGGCATACTGCGACGTAACGCCTTAGACCACTCGGCCACTTGGACTGGTGAGCTTAATATCATATTTCAATTTCGTGAAATTCTTAAGGAGAATGAGTTTACGAGTGAACTAGCTTAATTATAAAAGTGTGAAAGTATTAAAACTAATATAATCATCTGAAAATCATTATTATCATAATTATTAACCAGCTTATTACTTACTATTAGTTAATTATACAATACATAATATACTCGTATATTCTTTTAGGTAGAAAACACTAGATTATTACATTACTTTGTAGCATTGTTGTTACCCCTAAAATGAGACTAACAAATAACTTAAATTTATTTGAAACACTTTAACTTTGTCAACACATGGTGCACTATCAATAGAATGCAAACATATAACCCTAGCTGAATAAAATTTCGTTTATATCTATTATGTCTAGTGGAAATATACATTGTTGCTAAACAATGCATCAACTTGGGTATGCCATATTTTTAAATTTTATAGTTGATTTGAGCTTTATTGATCCGGTTTTCGAAAAAGTTGCTCAGTATAAATATAGTAACAACTTTTTTACGAAAACCGGGTGAATAAAGCACAAATCAGAAATAATAATTTAAATAAGTTTTCTATTAAAAAAACCTTTTTTTAAAAATAGGTTTTTATAATCAAACTAATTTTCTACAACTTTACTTCTTATATGTTTTTCGATTTTTTCAATATTAAGAGTGATATACTAAATTTTGTATTTTCCCCTCCCTATAAACCTCCCTTTCCCCTTTTCGATTCTTGTCATGCTTACCATAAAAATGCATTGTCATTGGAACTGAACCAACATATAAAAATTCAACTCTTTATTTATCAAGTTATAGCAAAAATATATCTAATAATACATTCTAGCAGGAGTCCATTAACTAAAGATAATACTTTTCAAGCCTGAACAAGATTCATCTTCCGACAATATGTATATTATCTAGACATTATTGTGATTAACATGTTGCCGCTTTTCATTCTAAATTTTAAGGTAGATATTTCTAGATACAGAAACAAAGTAAAACATCTGTGTCGAAAAAGTTGCTCAGTATAAATATAGTAACAACTTTTTTACGAAAACCGGGTGAATAAAGCACAAATCAGAAATAATAATTTAAATAAGTTTTCTATTAAAAAAACCTTTTTTTAAAAATAGGTTTTTATAATCAAACTAATTTTCTACAACTTTACTTCTTATATGTTTTTCGATTTTTTCAATATTAAGAGTGATATACTAAATTTTGTATTTTCCCCTCCCTATAAACCTCCCTTTCCCCTTTTCGATTCTTGTCATGCTTACCATAAAAATGCATTGTCATTGGAACTGAACCAACATATAAAAATTCAACTCTTTATTTATCAAGTTATAGCAAAAATATATCTAATAATACATTCTAGCAGGAGTCCATTAACTAAAGATAATACTTTTCAAGCCTGAACAAGATTCATCTTCCGACAATATGTATATTATCTAGACATTATTGTGATTAACATGTTGCCGCTTTTCATTCTAAATTTTAAGGTAGATATTTCTAGATACAGAAACAAAGTAAAACATCTGTGTCTATCTGTCTTTTCTTAACAATATTTGTATATGTGGGAACAGTGACGTAACAAGGTTCTTTGGTGCCGAAAATAACACAACAAATGAGGAGATTCAAAAAAATGCATTTACACAAAGTCGGAGTTAAGAGAGTTGATTCTTTGATCATTTTTAGATCAGTTTAGATGCAGCTCATTGTGGTTCTATAAAACTCAATTTCAAAATGATATTTTGAAGGCACTGAAGCTGTTTATCTGTTGTGCAGACCGTCACCAAATTAGCAACAAGTAACATCTCCTCGGAGATTAATTACAATTAGCTAATTCATACTGATGATGATTACTTTGTAGTCTAAATACGTATGTATAAAATACAAAAAAATTTTGATCTAGGAATTTAGGGCAAAAAATCAAAATTTATTTCGAAAAATCCTAAAGTTCTCTTTAATATTATTTATACTGTTTATCAGAGTACTGCAGGAAATCTAAAACACAATACTTTCTAGTGTTACTTCCATTAAAGGTCGTCACATTCTATGTGAGCTCAAAATTCTACACTTATTCTCCCTGTCTTAACATCGACGTTGTATTTGTTGTACAAAGATATACTTACCAAACAATATTACTTGTTTCTGTTGTGTATTAAATAATTGTCTGTATGTAGAAATGTTGATGTTTTTTTGTTGCTTCATTTGAAAGATGGTATATTATTTGTAATACACAACAACTGTATGCTAGCTAGTAACAATGGCACTCTAAATTACTTCAATAACTTATCTAGTATAACAAATTGATACATAGTGCCAATTAAATGAAATAAAATAAAACATTGCCAGGAAAAATGATCCAAAAATCGTTTTCTGGCTGTAGAAATAATACTCATCTTATTTCTGAATTACTAGGCAAATAATCGAAAATTACCTAAGAGCTTTGTAAGGAGGGAATTTCCGAGTACAACCAAGAGGCTATCTCCGATGCATTGTGGCTGAACAGGATGCAACTGCGAAGGGTTACCGGATTCATTACCGGGCATTATCCCTTGCGGAAGCATCTTCACACAATGGAATTCCATAACGGGTCCATTATGTGCAGATTGTATGGCGAGGAGGAGGAAACATCCAGCCACATTATCTATGACTGCGACCCTCTAGGTTACAGCAGATACAGGATATTCGGTGCATCTCACCCCGAGTATATGAATCTTCAGGAAGACCTGGTAAGCAAGCTCCTAGCTATTGCCAACATATGGGTGAAGCGAATCTCGTCGGACTGAAGTAGAAAAGTTTCCAAGAAAATCTAAAACTTATTCTACAAATAATAAGCACGCAGAGGTATCTAAATATGAAAGAAAATTAAGCTGTAGAATCAGAGTAGATTAAAAACGCCTCCTCCAATTAATGCAAGTAAAATCGAAGAAAAACATTGTAGGCAACCTCAAAACTTTCTGGTGACCAACAGAAATACTAAAATAAATTAAAATAAATATTTAAAAAAATTGAATTTATTTCGCCAATATCAGGAGAGAAGGATCCAAGAAACCCTAAAACCTAAAAATAATTATATATACAGTATTTGGAGTTAAAACCAAACGTGTATAGTGCCTTTTAAATAATGAATATCAGTTTGGTAGGAGTTACCGTGGTAACTCGGGAATGCACGCAAAGGTATCTAAATATGAAAAAAAATTAAGATTTAAAATCGCGTACATTACAAAACGTTCTTCAATTTCACGGTGAATACAAATAAAAATGTAAAAAACAGATGGAACAAATAATTAGAGAAAAATATATTAGTTTTTACTTGATTGTTTTTTTTTTTAATATGAGAATGGCTACACATTAAGGTATCCGTTTCGTCCCAGGCTTTTCTAATATGAAGTGGAACGTATTTTTCTGAAAATATAATCAGAATAAGCAATAGTGTATTTTTCTTGACCTACATATACACTTCAGATTGTTACACTGTAAAGTGTAAACAATCAGTCTCGTCACAATGTTTCTTTTGAGCAAACAATAAACATGCTTTTGTTGTTGACTTATTCAACAATATTATTGTTTAGAATGATTAGTTTTGTAGTTTATCGTTACAAATACGAAATATATTTTGTTATAATATAAGCAACTGTATGTAGTATACCTGTTAATTATAAGCAACTGTTGTTATTTTTGGGGTCGGTGTCAGAATAGAGAAATTCACATACAATTTGGACACTGCCTCCAAAAATAACAATAATTGTAATTGATATATTTAAAAATTTTTGCTTACGTGAACTAAAATTAGCACAAGAATATGCAATAATTTTTTTACTTTTTAGTGCATTTTTTGTTTTAGAATTTTTTATTTTTGAAGTCGGGTTTCCATTTTAACAAAATTTTTTTTACTTCTCGCTTTTTAATGACTTTGAAGTTCTAAAACTGAGTTTATTTGTCTAAATATGGGTGACCTACTAAACGATCTACTAATTTTTAGTGCATTTTTTTATAACACTTTTTTTTATCCGTTTTATTTTTTTAATAATTTTTAGTGCATTTTTTCATAACAGATTTTCAGTTTTTTTTACATGTATTTTGTTTTTTTTTTTTTGAAAAAATTTTTTTTTTGGGATTTTATTTTTTTGAAGTCGGTTTTTAAAAAAATTTTCTTATTTTCCCATTATGAATGAGTATACCCTTTCAAAAAAAAAAATTCGCAGAACTTGGTTATCACATATAAAATGAGGATTTTACTCGATTTCCCGGGGATCCCCTCATCAAAATGGGACAATGGGACCAATGGGAAACCAAACCCTTTAAAATAAAAAATAAAAATCGGTTCATAAATGACGGACTTTTGAGGTTTTCGAAAAAAATTTCGAATAAAAATTGTTACTATATTTCTAATGAACAACTTTTATCCGAAGACTACGTCTGCATATAGAGGTTGGGTGACAGTTTAACACCATTTTTTTACGATTCAATGAAGCGAACAAATACAACATATAAACTAAATACCAAATGCAATAAAATTTGCTGTATTAAATTGTAGGTACTAGGTTTAAATATATTGTACCTAAATGTACACTAATTTGTAGTTATTTTAATTAATGGTTGTTCGGGGGCTTAACGTATATGTGCTGTGAATATTGGGTGCCCAAATAGAGTGATTATCTATTGCATTTATTTCACAAAAATCAAATACTGTTTAATTTAAAATTCGCATTTTTACCGTATAGTTTCTTCGCACAGACTTCCATTTTAATACAGTTTAACACTATGTACACAGCCGTAACAATATGCGAAGAAAAACAATCATCCTACCTACTTATTTTGTCAAAAAAAAAACTATTTTGTTTGTGTCCAATCGTTAAATTAAAATTTGTTTCGCAGAAACTGTGCCAATTTAATAGACTTCTTGAGAAAAAATATATCACGTCTCTTTTGGTAATATATATCTTAACTAACTTTTAACTTATTCATATAAGAAAAAACGTATATAAATCTGTAGACAATTCATTACCTGATCATTTTTTCTAAAACCTAATACAAAGATATTAGGATTTTAATTTCCAATCCGAAATCGTAAATATTTTTGTAAATACTAGAGTAACAGAAAAATTAGTCCAAGTGGCTGAGCGGTCTAAAGCGTTATGTCTGCGCAGTATGCCTACTTCACGAACTCCAGATGAATATCGACATTGTTCCTACCATAGTCGGCTGCAGCCGCATATCCTACCAATTCCTAGTCTATACACAAAAATTCCTTCCACTCCACTCACATCCTCACATCCTTAGGCATCACAATGGACCTTAATGGTCGACGTGTAGCCCGTCCGGGGCAGCCTCTACAATCTATCCATAACAGAAAAATCATTAGAAACCAAAATGTAGTTAAATTATCAAATTTTATGTTTCCCCCTTCTTTAAAACCCCTCTTCTCCTTGTTTCATTTTAACCATTAATGAAGTTGGTCATTCAAATACCAAAAAAGGTCTTAAATATCAAATTCAATCTAATCGGATTAAACATTTTTCGTCTGGAGTTGCCATAATTCCTTATTTTGAATAAAAATTGATTTTAACCAAACCTGTGAACCCATAACTTAAAAAATTTACAATAAAGACTTTTTTAATAAGTAGCTCGTTTCAATTTTTATTTGGACGAGATAATATTTGATAGACATATTTTATTGTCACCCGATACAAAAATATATCTTTAACCAGATCTCTATGTGTATATCTTGTTTGTGTGTGCATATTGTGGCATTGAAATAATAGTAGAGGAAATAATGCACAAAAAGAGCCTTTATCTTCAAAATTTGTCGACATGGATGGATTGAGATGGGGTTTTTTGCATTCGGTATCGAAAATCATCTGAAAAAAATGTATCTACTTTGTACCATGTTTGTGTTCGAAATTGCATTTGTGCAGTGGAAAATGCATTCCAAAATAAATCCATAACTTGGTTAATAACACTTGGAATGGACTCAAATCAGGTTCCTGGAGGTTTTCGAGGTCGCTGATCCCGAATATGACCTCTTGGAATTTGGAGGTCATATTCGGGACACAGTTTTTATTATTCCTGGAGATGACGTCGATGTCTAGGTCAAGGTTCCGGTGTACTAGGTCCCTGGGGTGTGGTCGCCGATGCCGGAATCGAGGAGAGTGCCCCTAAAAACCCTCTGATACGAATTTTGGTTCGTTTACGCAAAATTTACAGGAAAACTCCTGGTCACCGATGCCAGATTTGGAATCAGCGTCCCAAAAAACTATCGGGGGAGGAGTTTCGTTCCATTTGAGCGTGAATTTCAGGAGAAGCCTCGGAGATGACGTTCATCAGCAATCATAAGCTCCAGGTGAGCGGTGGGTCACTTTGGAGGACATATTCGTCCTCGAAAACCCCCAAGAACCTAATTTAAGTCCATTTCAAGTGTTATTAACCAAGTTATGAATTTTTTCTAAGTGAATTCAGAAAACACATTTATTGGAATGCATTTTCCACTTCAAAAATGCAATTTCGAACACATATATGGTACAAAGTAGTTACATTTTTTTCAGATGATTTTAGGAAGCGAATCTTATAACCCCTTCTCAATCCGCCCATGTCGACAAATTTCGGAGGTTGAGTGCTTTATTTCCTCGCCTATAAAATGTAAACGTTTAAACATCAGTAACGATCCGTGAAATTGGAATCATGTCTGAATTTAGTAATTACATATCTATTATCTGAATCAAAAAAAAATGTTTTTTTTGTTCTGCCTTTTTGCTAATAATGAATTGAATATCACTTTGAAGGATTTTGAAATGAATTTCTTTCAAATTAGTTTAACGAAGAGTAATAAGTAGGGCAGGGCAAATAATCAGCACATAGTGGTAACTAAATTGTAAATGACAATCAATTATTTGTTTTCAATTTCACGTGTCGGTTTTAAGCAATATCGGGTATTCGTGTTTAATCATGAGATAAAAAAATTAACAGATAAAAAAAGAGAAATGAACAATTATTTTATTTGTTTTAAAAACCGTATTAAAAACAAAAAACTATTTAAATAACTATTAGAAAAAGCGTTGTCCCCATTGAACTGTTGTGCTTGGGATTTCTCAAAGACTACTTCTAATATCAAATGTATGCATCCCATGCTTTTCGTTTTAGTCTTACAAGTATTTTCATAGCAATTTAAAATTCATAACCATAAATTTTCAGAACAATCTGTATGTCGTTATAAATCTGTGTGGGGTTAGGAGAAATTATTTTATAGTTTTTAGTCCGTTTTATAAACGTGGTAAATTAAAAATTATTTTTTATTTAAATAATTGTTTTTAGACTAAAAACCTCAAAGTAATTTCCCACCGTTTCCACTTCTTTAAATCTTTATCGACACGTCCACCACATTTCTAAAATTAATTTTGTAAGATTTTTAGTTCAATATTAAAACAAAATAATGCTAGATCCTTGCATTGTTATCCAGTTCTGAGCTACGATTAAAGTTTTATGTCCCTAACACATCGGGAAGTTTAAAATCGATTGCAAAATTTGTACCAAACAGACAGAAAAAAAGCGAGTTAATAAAAACGTGTTAAAAACGACGTACATCCATAAGATATTTAAAATATCTAAATACTAGCTGTTTTCCGCGACTTCGTCCGCATTTATATAGCGATCTCCTGTAGTTTGTTTAGAATAAATTAAATTAAATAAAAACAAATTTAAAAATAATTAAATAAATTATTTTAAAAAAAATTCTCCCTCTAGCCGGATTTGAACCAGCGACCTATGTATATCTATATCCATTAAATATATTTTTTCGTCCGACTTACATTACTAATATCAATATTTAAGGCTAATTAAGAATTTTAACGTAATACTAGTTAGCCTGTAGCCTTCCTCATGCATGTGGCTATCTTACGAAAAAGGAATTTTTCAAATCGAACTGGTAGTTCCAGAGATTAGCGCGTTCAAACAAACAACCAAAAAAACTCTTCAGCTTTATTATATTATTTTATATATATATATATAATATAACATATAAGATATATAGTATAGATAGAAAAGAATATAAGAGGCGGAGCTATTTTATGCTAATTTATGAAAATTACTTATCGGCACATAAAAAACTTCAAAATTTAATTCAAAATTTTCAATAATCTCTCACGTGTGACATACTACCGTATAATAACTATATATACTTGAATAGACAATATTATATAAAAATATATGTCGAAACAAACAAAAAAACTCTTCAGCTTTATTATATTAGTATACATTACAAAATTTTCTTATTACAGTGATTTAACAGTATGGTTAAAACAGTGCGACAAAGTGTTTTGAAACCGAACATTAGCATTATACAATTAAATGAAGAATTCAGAAACCTCAAAGTTGTTATAATATTTGATTACAATATAACTATAAAATCGTAATCGAAATCCCCCCAGTACGAATGCAGCTGAATACTACACAGACATAATGTTGTGCTAAAATATAATTTCAAAGTTACATTAGTTAAACATTTTATACAAAGTTCTATATATTTTATTAATGTTACAAACTAGCTTTTAATTAAACTAATTAACATCATCTTCATCTCATTGTTCTAACAAATTAAATTACAATAGGAAAATTACTACAAATACAAATATAATACTGCTGTGCCATATAATGTATCCGTTGTAAGATAGAGGAAGTTTTGTTATTATTTTATATTATAAAATAAGTATTATACAAATATAAGTTTTTGACTTGAAAGTTGTGGTTTGAATTTTCAATATTTTGGGATGATAAAATTTGCCAGTGACATTTAATATGGCAAAGATTATGTATGCCCATTTTAGTTGAGATGTATATCAATGATATATGACCACATAAATTTCATGTAGTTTAAAACGTTTCAATTGTTTTTATCCTTGTTATTTTGAATGTTAATTTTTAAATTCTGTTTTGTATGTTTGTACTATGGACCACAAAAGTTAATGTTAGTTTTTAAATTTTATAATTAATTTGTCCCTTATTGCTTCGGTTTCTGGAAAAATGCTTCGGATCAAAGTTGTTCAATATAAATGTACTAACAAATTTTATTCGAAACATTTCGAAAAAACAGAATGATTAAGCCACAAATCAACTATAATATTTTGAAAACTGATATCAAATTTTGTGACCAAGTGTATACATTTTCAAAGAAAGGAAATCTGTATGTGGCCGAGTTCTAATCAAGTTATATCTACACAGGCACATCGACTATCCTTACATAAGATAAAATAAAGTCCTCCAGCCACGTCTGTCTGTCTGCCTGTTCGCGATAAACTCAAAACTACTACACCGATTTTCATGCTGTTTTCACCAATGAATAGAGTGGTTCTCGAGGAAGGTTTTAGTATACAATTTGTTAAGTTTTTGTATACATTGGTCCTTACATATTATAAAAATGATTCATGAGGAAGGCATAGTTGTATAATTTATTGATGTATAGGTGTATAATTTATCAGTTCTTGACGGGAGAAAATATTAAGATACTTTGTTATAAGGGCGTTACAAAATTTTTGCGGGCGAAGCTGCGACGGGTAATGCTAGTATAATATATTTTATTGGATTCACAATTAGTTCTATTAATTTCTTAACAATATCAAACTATTGAAGTATATTTTGGTGTTCTATATTCGTGTATTATCGAACTACGCCACATATTGTAAATAATGTTTCCAGTTTTTCTTTTTTTGGACAATCTTTATGTCTCAGGTCCACCAGTCCATGTTGTGCAATTGTTAAAGGCACTTTGCTCGGAGCTGGGAGTTTGCTGGTTCGATTCCTAACACAGGCAGTTTGTCAATTAATTAATTAGAAAATAAAAATTAATGGAACGGTTAATTGACGTATGGACAAGAACAAAAGGAAGCGGCTATACTTGCGAACGTTTTCTGCGGTATCCTTTCACAAATTCCAGGAAAATACCGACATTGCTTCTATCAAAATCGGTTGCAGTCACACAACCTTTCAATTTCCCAGCCTATATACAAATTGCTTGTCCTGTAGGGGTCGGAACAAAATGCCTACTTTCCAGGATTTAACTTCCTCTCCCCTCCGCTATTACTATTACTACTACTAAAAATGTTCACCATATCTGCACGATTTGAGGTCCAGCAGACTCTATTAACACCATTATTGTAAAGATGTGTGCATGTGTGCACGTTTGTAAATCTTAGACATTTTTTTGTGCATGAATCGATTAATATATATCGATTACGTTGACGTGTCACTCGAAGCGTATTAACGTCAATTTGATCTGAAAGAAATTTTACCTATTTAAGTCCAGAAGAAAGAGGAACTTAGAAAGAGGGGGAAACACAATGTTGAAATCACTCTCTTAATAACAGTTAAATGGGCATATTTTTTTTAAGTAAAGTTGTATTACCCTTTTTCTGTAATTCTAGTATTTATAGAAATATTGCTGATTTTTCAAACAGAAATCTCTGAGTTTTAACGGAAAAAAACTTTTTAATGAAAATCATTTTTCTTAAGATACTTACAGCTATTGGCTGTGCTTCAGTGAAACGATTTCGCTAAAAAATGTACCTCCATTAAGAATTTACGAAAAATATTCAAAAAAAGGTACTGATCGTATGAACTCATGTATTGGTCTTACTTAGAAATCTAACTCTCAAATATGAATCTATCCTACGGCTTAATGTTTTTCATTATTAAAAAAAAAATTATGATTTTTCTACAATAAAATCGGTATTAAGAATATTTAGTAGTTAGTCAGAAATTATTTAATAAGAACTTCATATTATATTGAAAAGCAAATAACGCCTTTTTACATACTGTATATTATGGCTAGACGTAAATATACATAAGATCTATGTATACCATTGTAATGTAATCCTGAATAAGCAGCGAATGTATTTCAGTTATATATTCAATTTTGTAAGTAGTATTTGGGTTACATTGATGTAGGAGTATTACAACTTAACAAGTGAACATCATGTTTGTTCGTCTCAATCATATTGTGTTCAATGCTTTTGTTTCAGTGCATCTAATATATCATAGAATAGAAAATAGATAGATATAGTACTTTCAACACAATACACATTAAAGCATGATACACAGATTCATGTTTCTATTCGGAGTAGTACACCTACACAACTTATGTGGGGTGTACATAAAAACACTCGAATATTTCGAAATATAAACTTAAATAGAATTAAATATTACACACTTAGCAAATTTACACAGAATTAATAAATCACATATCGGAAATATATCCTAATTAACTTTTGTCTTTTTAATTAATGTTCATGGCGACTCTTTCCAATATCATCAAATTCAGAATATAATTTCGTATCTGATATACTTTCGATTTAGAAACCGCAATTAATGGGTAGAATCGTTAATGGAATGTGAAGGGGGGGGGGGGGTTGTGTTAGTGGAAGAAGAAAACACAAATTCTTCGAAAATACGCTAAAATGATTAGTTTTAATTTGAGTGATGAAATTAAAAATACTGGTTCTTAAATCAATTACTATCAAACATTGACAAACTATACAAATTTCAAACAGCCTTAAAAAATCTGCTATATTACAATTAAACAATACACTTTTATTATTTAATCGTTTGTGATTATCTATGAGGGGTTCTTTACATTTTTAACACGCTTTTATTAACTTGGTATGTATATTTGTTTCTATATATCTATGTATGTATGTAACGGAATCTTTGAAGTCAATTTTAACCTATTTCTAATTGTAGTATCAAAATGAAACTTTGTATGTATATGCAGTTTGGATGACAATGCATTTTTATGGTAAGCCTGACCGGAATTGGCAAGGGGAAAAGAGGGTTTAGAGGGAGGGGGTACACAAAATTTGGTATATCTCTCAATATTGGAAAAATCGAAAAACACATAAGGAGTTCCAGTTGTAGAAAATTAGTTTTACTATAATTCAGTTCCTTATCATTTTTTCTTTTTCTCTAATATTTACAGAGTTATAGCACTTTGAATATTTAAATCCTAAAATTCGTCATGAATAAAAAAGCAAAAATATTTAATAGTTAAAAAAAACTAAAAAACACGCTTTTATAGCCAGCCGAACTAAAAGGTAGAAAATAATTTTTATCAACAAAATAATATCTTTAATATCGAATTATAGTAAAAAGCACCCCACCCTTTTGAAGTGAGAAATGCATATTTACGAATGGAGAACTAATTTTAATCATAAATATGTCTGATGAATCTTCTCGCCAAGGTTTCCATTTAAATATTATCTTGTTTATCGAATATATTAATTAATCGTTGGGATATTTGTGTTATCGTCAATCCTATCCTATGCACTGAAATAGTATTTATTCTAATTTAAATAACTCCTAACAAATAAAAAAACTTCATATTTTTATTATGGAAAATAATTTCATTTTATTTTTGTATTACATAAATCTGCAACATTATTTACAACTTTTAAATCTAATATTCCGGCCGCGGCAATAATTTCAAAGCTATACATTTTATTATAATAATTCCAGTCAAGTTAATGGATTTTATTCTAATTATTTTCAAACGATTGTTGTACAACATTGTAGTGAAACTTTGTTAGTCGTTATATTGTAATAAATAATGCTTCAGTAGGTACACTCAAATTCAATATATTTAAAACAGTATATTATATTCTAAGCGTATGTATATTACTGAATATATATATATATATATATATATATATATATATATATATATATATATATATATATATATATATATATATATATATATATATATATATATATATATATATATATATATAACACTCACTCTGCTCGCTTGACCCCCGTGGAGAAAAAGAAAATAACGGGTGTTTTTATAGAGGTATATAGAATGAAATTAAGCACATACAAATCGTGGTAATGATCATGTTTTTGGCTTAAATGGCAAGGTGATTGTTATGCCATTAATGTTTAAGTATGATTTCGAGCATATGGGCGCCTCAGTTGGCTCATGTACCTTTTTGAGCAGCTGGGGCCGTGTATCTCTGGTTATCAGCGTAGGCTAGGAATTTCTCACAGAACATAATATAAACGCGTCAGACAATCTTGGAAGCCGATTCACAGTTCCATTACGCGAAATTATGCGCTCATCCAAAGTTTCCTTCAATAAATCGATTGTGGCATCCTGCGCTTTTTGAAACCAAAGCTGTTCATATTACTTCCATTAAATTGGAAACGAAAATTCAGTAAGCATGGATCTATCTAGTTTCACAATTTGCAGGCGTTGTTCTGGTCTAAATAAAAATGATTCATGCTTAAATGGCAGTCCAAACTGAGCACAAATTAGCTATTTGCTGACAAATTGCACTGGAAAAAATTTTTTTCCCAATTACCAAAACAAACCTGTAAAAAACATCCTATATCTATAAGCGCAGTTTAGAGTTAATATCAGAAAATGAAAATGAACAAACGAGACTACTTTGAACTTATTGATGATTCTAATTTCGCAAACAATCCATTGTAATTACCTCTCGTTATACCGCGAGAGACAAGAGAAACGACAACAAAAATAAATAAACGAGAGACGGAAAATAGATTTTTGATAAATATTCGAGAGGCAGACGATAGTACTACCCTTCCATTTCTATAGTTTGAATCTGTAAAAATGTACTAATCAGCAAATCATTTTGTATGGTAATGATTTAATATTTTCTAAAATTTTTATTGTTTCATCTAAAATATAAAAAAGTTAAATAAATTAGAAAAATATGCACTTTACATGAATAGAGAAAAAAATATTTTAAAGCTATAATTAACATTTTTACAAGTCAGTACAATACAAGAAACATGCTCGTCTCGTCTCACGGCATCACTAATTAGATTATGTCGAGCAAAGTGACCATTTAAATAACTTCTATTTATACTAAACACTTGTTAAAATGTAATAATAGTTTTGTTAAACAGAGCCTAGTAAAAATATAATAACATTGTATATTTTCCATAATATTTGACGTTATGGCTGCTACATATTTGCACAACAATATTGTTGTTGGTTTTTATTAGTGTTTTAAACTTTTACTTTAATAATAACCACATATCACTGTTTTACTAACAAAAGTTATTTTTTATTGCTAATTTTTATTTTATTTCAACTGTGTAACCGTGCATGGTTATTTGTTTCCAACATAATAAACAATTTAAATAAAAAGAAATATTTAGCATTGATTTACATAAATTGAAAAGCAACTTCTCTATAAAGTTAATACAATACTTTTTCAATTATGTGCGAATAGTTCTGCTACCTTCATGTGTGTCAAATACTTACTTAAGGAGGAATATATTAATAAACTATACAAAACTTTGAAAATCAGGAAAACAAGTGAAAATAACAACAAACTGAGTTGTTTGCTGTAATACTCTGAATTTGGTTATGTATTGAGTTCATTCGCAATTCTTGAACTGTTTATTTTACATTTTACACACGAATGTATACAAATTCAAAGTATATAAAATCTACTCTCCCGTTCAAAACAAATGTACCGACCTGAACCGAATCAATCTCTCAAAATTTGTAGTATTCTTGTAGTAAATGTTTTTTTACAGATACAACATGTTATTTAAATTTTATATGTAAGAGGAAGATACACTTTACATGTATTTACTTTACACATATTTTTTAAACGCTTAGTTTGTCTATCACTCCAACGGATATAAAATTTATATTCTCTAAAAAAATATAAATACAGTTTTATAAATCCATTTTTTATTACACACTTAAAAAATATACTTCTTATCTTTGTTTTTTTACCAACAAAAAAAAAACTACTAATATTAATATTAAATACAATCACAACCGGACAATATCGAAACTTTGAATTATATAAATCATATCATTATTCATTCATATTTTGAGATTTGTACAGAATGCTCATTTTAAACAAGGCACCTGAATATTTCTTCAAGGAAATTTTGATTTCGTTTTTGGTAAAAATAATCTGAATGCATTTTCAACCATGACTTTCATGATTATTTGAAGATCAACTTGTGCTTTTCAAAGGGGTGCCCTTTTTCGACAAATTCGGATAGCTGACAAACCAGAATATTAAAACTGAGTAATTAAGTCTATATTTAATTGAGTAAAGGTCTACATCAGCTAAAAGCGTTTAAAGAATTTTTGTCGAGATCGCTGCTAACGAAGATATAAACATATATGTATAATAGAATGACGTGCATAAAATTCGAATATCTATGTTGAAGGGGCTTACTTCACGAATACGGCTTACTTACTACAGATAATTAATAATCAATACACGAGTTTTATATTAGTTACCAAGTCAACTCATGGAAATATGTACTGTACACATAATTATCCAAATATGGAAGAAAACTTTTTGGAAATCGACTACAGTTCCACTTAATAATTTTACAATAGTACAAATTGTTTATGAAACAGGTTTTCAAAACCGATAAGGATAATATTTTAAACACTGATAAGAAATAATTATAATAAATGCTTAAGTGTATACATACTAGTCAATCTGAATGTCCTTGTATTAAAAATAAAGAGACATTGCTGTTTCATAATATCCATACATTAAATATTTTAGTCTACTTGTGTTTAGAACATTGACTTAACATTGACATAAAAGTTTAGATTTAATTATTGATATTGAACTAATATCGTTGAAAAGGATGGGGTTTTCACATTTATCGCATTTATCTATTAGAGGCAGAAGAAAATTTTAATATTGACAATTATATTGCTTATTATTTATTCATTTCCAAAACTTGTTAGTCTTATTTTCTTTAGAGATCTTGCAAAAATTTAATTTTAATTTTATATGAATTTTTCAAAAAGAATTCCATATTTTTTATTAAATCATAAAATATATAGGGTGCCCAAAGAAAAAAAATTTGAGCTTGCTATTTAAAATATCATATTTGCCCCCTACCATAGCTCTTTCAAGGTTATTTGAAGGTCAACTTAAAAGCTGAGTAGTTTATTATGTTTCACTTAATACTTAATTATTTCACAGCCATTCTAAAAAATGCATTTAAAAAAATAATATTCTTGTTCATGACAAAAATAAGGTCCTTACAATAAATCCTTATAAAAAGTTTTTACTTTTGGTCTTAGAAAAGGCATGGATATTTTTATTTTGTCAAATAACCATTTTAATAAATGTAAAAAATTATTAAACAGCAACATTTTTTTATTCTTTTTTATAACGGCTGTAAAATGATTAATTAATAGTAAAATTGAACTTAATTATTCAGTTTTTATGTTTTTTTACCACATATATCCGATTCTCTAAAGAACAAATGGATTCCCATATCAAAAATATACGTTGGCCAAGGTCTCTATAATTTGTCCTCCTCGGAACAAAACAAAACTTTCATTCGGCTCGTTCTTTCTATTCCTTGAAGAAATATTTAAAATAAGCAGCCTATATATATAATATTTTTCCTAGAGTTGTTTTTGTTGATGCGCAATAAATAAAATCTCTACAATGTAGATTTATCACTTATAAACATAGTATTAAACATCTCAGATCTATGTTATTATTGATAAAATATATAATAGAGTCAAATTAGCATTTTTCAGGCAAGTTGCTTGGAACCGCAATTTTTCTCATACATCAAATGTTTGAATGATTGGACAAACATGACCTATTAAACATGTTTCTACTAATTGTATATTTTTATGCTTGTTCTATCATTCAAACATTGGATGTATGAGATAACCAAATAAACTATATACCTACAGAAATATTGTGTCTCTTTTTGATAAATTTAATCAAGCTGTATTTTAATTAAAATATTATTTTCTAATTAAAAACCGACTGATTTTAAACTGATTTTCTTAAAGAAATAAACCATATTGGTCGGAAATTTTTTTTGAGTTTATTGTTTAAATAATAATTTGTTTATAAGTAAATTAGCAAAAGGTAAAATATATGATAACTCTCTATAAAGTTAACGAATCGAAATTTTTTTTTTATTAAAGGTCTATAAAAAATCTATAAATTAAAAGAAAATAAAGTTTATTTTTATAATTTCTTAACTTTTTTTTTAAATTTGTTTATAGCGCGTTGAATTGAAAAATAATGGGTAAAAATACAATTAAAAAATAAATTTCTTTTTCATTTTATAGATATTTTGAAGACCTTTCATTTAAAAAAAGATTCGTCTCGGATTAAATGCACCCTTTTTATTTATAAGAGTAGGTGACATGGCATTTTATTAATTGTCGGCAACCTAACTCTTTTCAAGGGCTATAATTGGGCACATTATTTTTAACATATAAAAGGCATACTCTGCCATTGTTTAAAAAAAAAATGAAGTAATTTTTAGATTTTTTATTTTAATTTAAAATTTTTGCGTTTTTCGAAATTTGGAAATTTTGTCCTCGAATTCTAATAAACCGATTTTACTATTTATGGACTCATTTGTTTTCTTTTTTTATATAGAATTGAATAATTTTCTGTCATTTTAAAAATTTTTAGTTTAAAAAAAATTTTAAGAAAAAACGCTTTTTTGTTATAAACAAATTCAATTTTGACCCTGTTCGTTCCGTCACAAGTAGGACCGTAAAAATTTAGGATCATATTCAGGACGCCAAGATGAATCGATTTTAAAAAAAGTTGCGGTTCCGAGCAACCTGCCTGAAACCGGCTTTTTTAAGTTAATTTGACTCTAATAATAAGTCAGTATGTAATTTTAAATTGATATAAATGAAATTAAATTTTATTAAATCATATTCTTTTACTTAGGATTCAGTGCCTAAACTCTGTTAAAATACTGATATTAAATGCTGATGTTGTTCATACTGTGAAATATATAATTTAATTCATTAATTAAATTGATCAAGGTAAATGATTCAAAGGCAAGAAGAAAACTAGACGCACCTTCGTGCTATGTAATTTTAAATATTGAAACAGTTTTTAAAATTATAATTTTTTTAACTATTTAAAATTAAAATAAATATATTATTTCATTATTGATGCAAATAAAAAAATTACTTCATTTAATATTTTAAATATTTATATACACGCAAATCTTTGAGTTATTAAAGATCATTCTTAATGTTTTTCAATGGTATATTAATGGTATATTAAAGAACCGGTGTTCATGTACAGATATTAAAACGCTTCTTATATTACTTTTAAAAAACTAGTGTTTGTTTAATCTGATCTATCTTATAGGCAATTGAAGTATTGCGTATTTCATAGACGTTTTACAGTCAATTTTACTACGAAACAATATTTATAACAAAAGTTATTAGCACATTTATAATGACTGACTTATATTTAAAACATTTTTTCGAAAACTGAAAATATTTAACACAAATCAAATGTACAAACAGGACACCACACAAAAAGATAGCAATGGGACTAATCTGAAAGTACACCCTTTAAAACAAAAAAAGAAAATTTCTTAGTTCTGAGGTAACAAACATTAAAAAAAAAAATTCACACGAATTGGTAACCTTCTCCTTTTTTGAAGTCGGGTTAAAAACAAATAAAAATAAAACTTTCAATTTTTACCTGCACTTTTTAATTTAAAATTATAAGTTTTTCGATCCGGCTCGTACATACCTGGAACAAGAAAATATGTTTCAGTTATTAAATTTTACTGTTTAAAGGTAGACAATTTTCCTGTATATTATAGACTAACTAAATGACATAGACAAAATCAAAAAACCTCATAAATACAGATCAAATAAGTACTACTATTTGAAACTTTTTTCCATACACTGAATAGTTTTGACTTAAATACGGATGCGTAAGAGTGACTAGTACATTTGTAACAAGTAAAAATGCAAGAGATTTCGGCGATGTGGTGCGAGATGAGAAGATTTAAAATAAAAAAAATTTTGACAAAATGGAAACCCGACTTCAAAAATCAAATATTCTACAAAAAATGCACTAAAAAATAAAATGAAGGTTTTCCTCGATTTCCAGGGGATCCCTTTATCTGAATGCGATTTGGTGACAATGGAACCAATGGGAAATCAAACCCTTTAAAACAAAAAAAAATTCAAAATCGGTCCATAAATAACGGAGTTCTGAGGTAACACACATTAAAAAAAAAAAAATACAAACGAATTGAGAACCTTCCTCCTTTTTGAAGTCGGGTTAAAAATTATAAAATGAAAAATAATACAGTTTTGAAGAACGGGTGGAACTAGATTTTTCATATCCTAGTAAAAAATCTACAGAGATAAAAATTCTCCGACTTCTCTGATTGATTACGTCTTGACCGTCTTAAATGTTTAAGTGATTTAAACAGTATTGTTAAGTTGTAAAATTTAGTAATAAAAGAACTGCTAAACTTGTTAGTGTTATCTTTTTTGGAATGTATACATATTTAACAGAACAATTTTTTATGGTGTAATGTTGTTATCTGTGCGCATTTATTAAATAACAATATAAATAATATTTTATAAAATTATTTTTATATTATTCTATACTGGTATGATTTTATGGTTCTTAATATTAGACACATTTTTTAGCGAACTTCCTGAATGGAAATAGTAATTGGTCTCGTACGGACTTCAATATTTTGCAAAAATTTCTTCAAATGTCCATCATTCTTCAAATGATCCCAGTAGATGTCGAAAATCACCATCTATAAAATTTATATATATATATATATATATATATATATATATGTACAGGGGGGTGAAGAAGAGGAAAACACAAAATTTGACATATCTCCCTTAATATTCGAAAAATCGAAAAATTTATAAGAAGTAAAGTTGTAGGTACTAAGTTTTACTGTAATTTTGTTTTTTATCATTTTTTCTGTTACACTAATATTTACAGAAATATTGACGGTTTAAGATTGAAAATTAAATTCCTTAATATCTTTGTACACATTAGAGTTTAAGCAGAAATGATAAGGTGATGTATCGTATCAAACATGATTTTCTACAACTTTATTCCTTACGCATTTTTCGATTGTTATAATATTAAGAGAGATATTTTATATTTTGTGTTTTCTTCTTTCTTTATGCCCCCATTTCCCCTTGACCTATATCATTTATAAATAAAAGAGGCCTTGAAAATACTAAAATTATATCTGATACGACATTTTATTTTGATCAGACTGAAATTGTGACCGCTAGAAAGTGATTTATGTATTCTCAGGAAATTCGTTAAGTTGAAGCAGCTCCTGCGTAACGAATTTTTTTAATTAGATATTTTACGTTTTATTTTTTAAGTTTTTATATTCCCCCCATCATTATTAACAGTTTTCTGATAACTAAAAAAAACTCAGTACAAAAAAAAAGAACTGGGAAAAGTAAGCCGTTTATTTAGCTGCTTAATAATATACAGGCATTTGAGGATATAACTCATGGAGACTACACAAGGAGATCGAACCCATGTAAACAAATAATTGATTAAAATAAGATGCCAGTAGTGTTCCTTCTACACCGAAAACAGTGGAGAGAGTATAAGGCGCGAATAATTCATCGAATAATTAAATTTCCTATTTTTTACTAAGTTGCGCAACAAAAACTTCACAGAGAAATTCTATTTCGTTAATAGTGATAATATTTTTTCATTTTTATGTCCACGATTTGAATAGTCTTAGTTAGATAGATTGTAGTGGTTGCCCTGGACGGGTTACACTTCGAACATAAGGTCCATTGTGATGCCTAAGGATGTGAGGATGTGAGTGGAGCGGAAGGAATCCTTGTGTGTAGACTAGGAATTGGTAGGATGTGCGGCTACAGCCGATTCGGATAGAAACTATGCCGATATTCATCTGGAGTTTGTGAAGGAAACTGCAGAAAACCTTCTCAAGCATAGCCGGTTACTTCGTTCTTGTCCATACGCTGACAGGTTACTCAATTAACCGCCCACCTTTTTTTTTTATTAATAATTGACAAACTGCCGATGTCAGGATTCCAACTCAAAACCTCTCAGCTCGAAGTAGACATAACGCTTTAGGGCGCTCGGCTACTTGGACGGTTTGAAAAGTCGTACTTCAAAGATAAATAACATTAAAACATTAAAATAAATTGCATTTTTGAAAATTTTTCAGAAAATGGCGTTGATTACGTCAAGTTGGTACACGGATTTATTAACAGTTACCGCTGGTTTACTAACAGTTATATATTTCTATCTTACATCCAACTATGGGTATTGGAAAAAACGCAATGTTCCACACGAATCACCTGTAATAATATTTGGAAACTTTTATAATGCATTCACATTCAAACGAAATATATCATCATATTTTTACGACTTGTACAGGAAAACAAATGAAAAATACTTTGGTTTTTATATATTTCGTCGACCATTTCTATTATTACGTGATCCAGAATTAATCAAATGTGTGTTGGTGAAAGATTTCAATAATTTTGTACCTAGAGCTAACGTCGAAACTAAGAATAAAGAAGATGTACTTGGTAGTAATAATATTTTTACAATTAAAAACGCTCATAATTGGCGTTTTTTACGAGCAAAGTTTTCACCTTTCTTTTCCACTGGTAAAATGCGTAATATGTTCCCTTTGTTGGATGGATTTGGAGCACAATTAAATCAATACGTTACGAAGCATGCAAATGAAACTATTGAAGTGAAAGATGCTTGTCGAAAATATACAACGGATGTGATTGTATCCACAGCTTTTGGTATACAAGCCAATTCATTTTCAGATGAAGATGCTGAATTTTCCGCAATTTCCAAAAAACTATTTACATTCACGTTACGACGAAGTGTGGAATTAATATGTTTCTTTTTTGTGCCCGAATTGGTACAGATATTTAATTTTAAATTGTTCAGTAGTTTTGGTACAGCATTTTTGCGGGGTGCTGTGTCGCAAGCAATTGAAGTACGTGAAAAAAATAATATAAATCGACCAGATTTAATTGATGCATTAATTAAATTAAAAAATACTGGCACATTGGAAGATACACCCGATTTAAATGAGAAAAAATATGAAAAGGCTACAATCAGTAAGTATTTTTTGTACGGTATGTCTTAAGTAAGAAAATATAAATATTCTTGATGATTCGTAACATTCATTTGAAGCTGCTTACTAAAAGATTTTTGATGTGAAATCGTCTATAGTGAGACTATACAAGATTGTATATGGAAAGTGAAATGATACAATGTGACGTTTTTGGTGTTTCGGCATGGGTGTTCTAAAAGGAATTTAACATTGTAAAAGAATATAACGTTTCCTAATAGCTGGATCTTTAAAATAGTTTCTATAGTTTTTATAGAAATATCTGCATCAACAAAGTTTTAGAATTATTTGTCAATACATTTCAAATATAAAAAAATTGACGTTTTAAACTGTCAAAGTTTAAAAAAACATAATTATTTGGCATAAATTTCTTATTACGATTTGTTGAAGCCCGGACAACGCCAGCTTTTGCAGCTAGAACGATATGTTTTCACATTATGCCGGAGCCCCGGGTTCCAAACTTTTTTTCTTTAATGATCGATTTTCTATTCGGAATCAAAGATTGGCTCACAACTGTTTGCTAACTATAATTTTGAAATATATGGTGATCAAATCAAAATAGATATTTAACTTCGGATACAGCTAAAAATTGAAACCGACCTTTGAATACACTGTTACTAATGAAATATCAAGTCCCCACTGATCCTTCTTTTTCTATAAATTTTTTTCAGTTTTGTTCTTAAAAATCGGTCAAACTAGCGGTAAATCTCGCAACAAGCTTTTATATCATATAAATTGTATAATGTAATAAATTGATGGGTTTGATTAAGTTTATTTTCTTCTTTTTATTGCATTTAATCAAAAGCTTGTTTTATAAATGTTTTTTTACTATTCATTTATTTTAAGCATGCCATTAAAATTTTAATTAATATTTGAAGTGCCACTAAGACTTGATGCTAAGCATTCCTTTCTCCAAGTTAAAAATTAGGTGTGTGTATAATAAATACACTTCAGAAATAAATAATACACTTTACCTTCTAATAATACCTTCTTCTTTTTGAAATAATATAACAACCTGTTTATTGACGTTCATATGTGATTTTAAGGATTATACAAGGACTACAGAAATGACTCTTCAAACAAAAATAACAACTAAAAACTAAAAACTAAGGTTCAGGTACAAATGTATGGAAAGCTGGCAAGGCTTCAAACGATCACTTTTATGCAATTTTTTACCAGAAAAAAGCTTAAATGATAAAGATTTTCACACCAAAATGGTTAAATTCTTGACATCAAAGGCTTGCCTCTTGGCTATCTGAGATGTTATGGTAGTGGAATGCAAAAGATCTTTCACTATCTTTGATATCGATGTACTATTAATTTGTTGATTTACTATTTACATATTTATTAATTAAAATGCATTCCACTACCATAACATCTCAGGTGGCTAGAATATTTCACTATCTTGGATATCGATGTACTATTAATTTGTTGATTTACTATTTATATATTTATAAATTAGCATTCCACTACCATAACATTTCAGGTGGCGAGATTATTGGTCAAGAATGCCAGAGGTCGTGGGTTCGATTACCACTCTAGATGTGTATGATTTTTCATATCAAGCGTTTGATGTCAAAGAATGTTACCAATGTTCAGACATATAACTTAAATGTCAAATTAAGTAAACGCTAGTCTCTTCCGTTGGTATAATATAACCGAAAGGCAATCATACTAACAATAGATATAAATAGACATTAGTTTACAAAAAACAATTCATAAATACCCAAATGGTTGTTTCAGAATTTGAAGGTGATACATTAGCGGCACAAGCAGCCGTATTTTTTACAGCTGGATTTGAAACTACTTCGTCAGTTATATCTTTCACATTATACTTTTTATCATACAATGCAGATATACAAATTAAATTGCGTAAAGAAATACAAAGAGTAATGGCCGAAAATGGTGGTGAATTTACTTATGACAGTCTCGCAGACATGAAATATTTGGATTTATGCATTAAAGGTTTTAAAAATGGATTACGTAAATGGATTGTTAAGCATTAATTATTAACTAAATTGTACTTTATTTAAGAAACATTACGAATGTATCCATCACTTGCATTTTTGGATCGAGAAGCGATGAGTACATATACATTTCCGGGTACAGATCTCACAATTGATAAAGGCACTGGAATAATAATTTCGTTGATTGGTTTGCATAGAGATCCGCAATATTTTGAAAATCCAGATGTATACGATCCAGAACGTTTCAATGATGAGAATAAATCTAAATTTCCACCACTAGCATATTTACCATTTGGAGAAGGGCCGCGTAACTGTGTGGGTATGTAGATTGATAATTAATATTCTTTCAAGTTACTTCACTAATATAAAGTGATATCAGACATTGAGTCCGAATGGTTTATCTTGCCAGATTCTGGATACTTGTTTAGAGTCCAATTTATCATCGATCCTACCCAGTAGATATCGATCATCACTTAAATTATATATATATATATATATATATATATATATAAATATACATATATATATATATATATATATATATATATATATATATATATATATATATATATATTCAGGGTGAGTCAAAAGTTATGGAGTTTATTGAAAGAGTGGCTAGGGGATGAAATTCTAAGATGAAAAGTCCTTTTTAGATATTAAATAAAGTAACCAATTAGAGAAGCGCGTTAACGGAATAAGAAATGGTGAGGAATGAACGCAGCGGCGAATGAAAATTGAATGAATACCTGAAAACTACATTGTTCGTTAAAAAATTTGAGCTATAAAATTTGAACCCCCATAATTTAGCTCACTAAAATATTGAAAAAAATTATACTTAATAAGAATTTATTAACGTTTTTTGCACTGATCAAATCAATTGCAATTTAGACTTATTTTCAACTTTTCTTTAAGTAAATTGAAGGTTTTCAAATATTGTTGAAACCTTGAATTGTAAATTGAAGTTTTTGATTTCAGTCCGATTATCGAAAACTGAGATTTTATAAGATCTTGAATTTTTAAAGTCCTAAATAAATATCCTGACTATTTGATAATCCCAAAAATATTATTTTAAAGAATTTCTACACTACTTGTACCGATCGATTCAAAAATCTAGCTCTATCAGCTCTTAACTTTAAAAAAACAACGTCAAATGCGGCCGTAAAATTTCATCGTAAGAAATCTAATAAAAACTGAATAATTCAGTTAATTAGATTTTTCAGAAATTTGAAAAAAAGAAGTAAATTTTTTTTCAAAATTTTTAAAAATTCTACTATAAAAACTGTACCGGATTGGAAACGCATACGGTTGACTCGCTCTACGTTAGTGATGGGGTGAGCTCGCTCCCCTCGCGTATCTCTGCTGGCGCTGCGTTAATTCCCCACCATTTCTTTTTCCATTAACGCGTTTCTCTTATTGGTTACTTTATTTAATTAATATCTAATTAACTGTGGGTCAGGTGCAAAAATGTCCAAGAACTTTTCATCTTAGAATTTCATCCCCTATCCACCCTTTCAAAAAACTCCACGACTTTTGACTCACCCTATATATATATATATTTGTATTCCCAATTTCTGAGGAATTCCGCTTAGCTCACACAACTCCTGCGTGACGAATTTTTTAATAATATACTTGACATTTACAGGAGCACGCTTTGGTATGGTAGCTACGAAAGTAGGATTAGTTCACATTTTAAAAGATTTTGAAGTAGTTACATTTGAAACAGCTCCACCTTTAGAAATCGATCCAAGAGGATTTTTAACATCACCTAAAAATGGAATTAATTTAAATTTTGTACGAGGAACTGTGTATGCTTAATAAATAAATAATGAGGAATCAGCATAGATAAGTTTTATTATGATATCCAAGATTATGTACCTTGAATTTAAGAACAATATGCTTAAAAAGGCTACTGTTTCAAAATCATTACTCTAAAAATTCAGAAAGCCCTTTGAAGCAGTTATTATTCCCTATTCTCCCCTATCAATCCATTGCTAATTAACAATAGTGATATCCTAAAAGTTAGACCGGATGTTCTCAGGTTTTTTATACCTACTATTTGCTTCATCAAGAACGAAAAACATGTTTTTTGAGCATGGTATGGTTATGATAAAATTGTAACCGATTTCGAATGATAAAATTGCAACCGATTTCGATGAAATTTTTTTTAAACTCAGCTAAAATATTTGTACTGAAATCGGTACAAAATCCCACAGAATTAGATGCATACGAAAGTATCTACATACGAAAGTTGAGGAAACAGATAATGACTTTAGACAATGGCCCAATTCCAAGTTCTGATTTAATAAAATTAAACCATTTAAAAAAAATCTAATACCTGAATATCAAGGTTAGCTTCGATACCCTCATCTTAGTGACGAAAACAACGCCGCATAGTCACAAAAGGATACCGTCAGTAAATAGGTGGGGTTCTTCACACACCTAATCCTTTAGTCAGTCAACTCAAATCTTCCAGATCCGATCATACACTCAGTCAAATTATATAAAAGTCAAAACTTTTTTAATGTCATTGTGAGACATGCACCAAATTAGCAACAAGCAACATATCTCTGAATCCATATCCCAGAGATCGATTAGCTAAATCATACTGCTGATGACAACATTGTAGTCTAAATACGTATTTATAAAATAAAAATAAATGTTCTAGGAATTGCGGCAAAATTTGAAATGTTATTTCAACTAATATTGATCTAAACTGATGGATTATGGGTTAATCCGTCAAACGATATATTTCAAATATTAGATACATATTAAATTTATATTCAGTTTATTACACACTAGGTAGGTAAATAACTTGGGCCCACTCTTTCATATCACTACTTCTTAAGGAGAAACTATTATATTAAGGATATCCTTGAAAATTTGGCCCTTTTTTACATTTAGGTTTTTGATCGTATTATTTGTATTTTGTGTTTTGAAAATATTTAATACCAATATCACATTATTAACTAGGATTCAATGATCTCCTTTAAAAACCTACTTTTACCGATACCACGAATCAACGAATGATCGGTTCATCCTATAAACCATAAATTAGCAGCTTACCAGTCAATGATAAATAGAGCTCTTAATATGCCTATATACGCATTCAATTTTCTTAATGAAATTTACATAATAGGGGTTATAGCTATTAATAATGTTTATGATCCGGACATGGGGTTTAACATGGTACGTAAAAAAAGACGAATTCTAACTTTATATAAGATAGTTCCAGAGTCCAGAAACGTTAATAAAGAAAATTTCAAGGTTATAACATATTTTGGTGAGTCATCCGAAGGGTCTCTAGTATTTTGAAAAAACAAAGGCATAAATACGTCATTCAAACCTCCGGTAAAATTGGACAACTTGCTTATTAACAACAAAGATAAAATTGATAAAAAATACAAATCCGGTGTTTACAAACTTTCGTGTACCCAATGTTCTTCTGGTTACGTGGGACAATCAGGGAGATCGTTTGAGGTCGGAAAATCCGAACACTTGCGCTCTTTCAGATTGAAATGGACATATTCGGCATTTGCTAACCATTTGCTAGAAAATAATCACAAACCAAACACGAATCTAAAGGTACTCCACATAGCGAAAAAAGGTCATAGACTTGATGTGTTGGAAGGACTGGAGATCCATAAACATAAAAATGGACCAAACACCCTTTTAAATGAACAAATTGATTGCTTCCCATCGAAACAATTTTCTTTGATTTAAATTCGATTTTTTTTATTTATTTATTATAAACATATTTTTTAGCGATTCCTAGAAATTACTATCAATATTTTTATTTTTTATTTTTTAACATTTGACTTATTTGATGGAGGTGTTTTGAAAGGTTGGAATACACTTTTATTAGGTATTTTTCAATTATTTTATTATATGACGTATAGTGTTTTTCATTTTAAATATATACACTTTTTTTAAATATTAATAAGAGTCATAGACAGTATACCCTTACAGTTTCGACAATGGGATAAAACCCGAAACATGTCAACATTTTTAATTAAATATAGTGGAATTGCAAATTTAAAAAAAATTTTAAAATAAAAATTTTTTAAAACTAATTTATTTTTACAAAATTTATTTTATTCCAAAACATTCTATTCAATATGAACTTCCACAAATGAAAGCTCACAACAATTAATCTTTTAAAAACAATTTTTAATGTATACTATTACTAAAAATAAGAAAAATGTTATGAAAAAGATATACATATATAAATTATTGCAGTTAGAGATATATAATTTATAATTTATTGCGGACGTTTGATCTTAAATTTTATTTGTTGTTTATATTCGCTTAAAATAAAGTAATAATTTATCAAAAA
This sequence comes from Nineta flava, assembly GCA_963920215.1. Classification (NCBI taxonomy): domain Eukaryota; kingdom Metazoa; phylum Arthropoda; class Insecta; order Neuroptera; family Chrysopidae; genus Nineta; species Nineta flava. The sequence goes on along the minus strand of OY986040.1, from coordinate 31,816,371 downwards.
TACAATTATTATTGATTATTTTAAATATTTATGTATTTTAATTATTTTATATTATTTAAATAATATTTCAATTATACAATAATAATAATTTCTTTATTGATTTACGCATACTGGGTTTTTCAATGTAATACAAAAAAAAAATATTTGAAAAAAGAAAATAAATCATTCATATAATTAATATACACATATTACAAAAACAAAACAAAAATAAAAATAATTCTATACATTTATGAATAAAACTTAAAAAATAAAAATAAAAACGTGAATTACTGAATTTAGTCCTATATCTTGTCCTTCTTTCTTCAAATTTTTATCTCAAGTTTTAAATTGACTATAGTCTGCTCTTTCTACTCTCCATCACCTTTTTCAAAAACTTTGCCATCGCTATCTGATCCTCTTTATTGCGAGAATTTAATTTTTCCCATTCCCTATTATCTATTAATAATTGATTTCTAAGTTCTTCTAGTCCCATGCACTCTGTAATCAAATGCATTTCTGTTTCAACCTGTTGTTTACAAATCAAACATATTTTGGTTCCAGATTCATCTTTTTTATTCATATATTTCCAGGTTCCTAACCTAAATGCGGCGAGCTCTCTTCGCCATTTCAACTCGAGAGAGTGCATGTATTTTGCACCCGTGGCATAGTATGCTAGACCTTTAAAATAATATAAAGACGATTTCTCCTCAATATCGTTCATCATTTTTGTATATCCCTATTCTTTTATTTTTTTGGTTACAAAACATAAACTTTGATTTAAATATAAATCATATTGCCAGTTTTCTTCAATTATATTTATGTCTCGAAGTATTTGCATGATCTTGCAACCCCTTACATTTTCCAAGTTATTGTCTACAGTGCACTCCCAATGCAGTTCCCACTCCTTTTATGAGGACTACCCAATAGTTGCCCAATAGATGTAATAATTTATAACATTTTTATATACGTTGCATTTTATTGGCATTTGCCCTAATTCCTAAAGTGTTCCGCAATTTGCCGCAGCATTGCTAATGCCTAGTATCTGCTTTCAAAATTTATGTTTTACTTTACATATTACTTCAAATATCTGACTTCCATACAGAAGTATAGGTTCAATACATTATACATGTGTTTAACAAATAGTATCCGCAGGTATCCATTAATTGGCATACATAAATTTCAAAACTAAACTACAAATGTGAATTATGAAAATGTAGGGGGCAATTCCTAAAGGAAATAGGCCCCCAAGGTCGAAATTTCCACAGAACAAGAAAATATTTCTACTACCGTCTATTTATACGTAAATGTTGGTATGGTTGCTTTTCGGTTATTTGCCTTTCTTAATTTGACATTAAGGTTATTATTTGAACATTGATAACATTCATTGACATCAAATGCTTGATATGAAACATCTAGGATGGGAATCGAATCCACGACCTCCTCTGACTTTGTGGACCAATGCTCTGCCGCTGAGCTGCCTGAGATGTTATTAGATAATGGAAGATCATATGCAATCTTTGACTATCTTTTGATGTCGATATATTATCAATTTGTTTATTTACTATCAACATATTTTTATTTACTATTAACTCATTATTGTAAGCAAGCGTCTATTTATATCCAGTGTTATTTTTCGGCTATATTATACCAACGGAAGTAACTAGCATTTACTTAATTTTACATTTAAGTATATGTCTGAATGAATTCATTCAAGCTTTGAGGAAGTAAGATCAATATTACATTACATCTAATTCTTCAATCAAAGTAAAATATTAAAAGTTCGCATATAAATAATACAAAATACAACAAACAACAAACAACTAAATATTTTTCCGAGTTCAAGATCAAATTCTTTATGTCTAAGATTTTTTGTACTTTGTTTCCTTTGTTACTGGATTTGATTGTTAACGAATTGTGAATATGACATATAAATATGAATATTTTTGTATGTTGAAACTCATACAATTCTAATGATAAAAAGCTACCCGTAATAATTATATACTTTTTTAATAAATACCACAAAATAAAAATATATTATTTCATTTACTATGGAAACACTTTGCATGATCTAATATATTTCATGAATATACACCATTATTAAATAATATTGAATCTTTGAAATGTATTGAATCTTTTATAATTTTTTATTCATCTAATCATGTTTAGAGTATCTGACTTTTTGAAACAGCTGCAAATTAACTGTTAAAATGTTAATTTATTATATTTTAGTTCCTGAAGAAGTTATGATAGAGTTACGAAACTTTAACAAATAATTTCATCTACTTTAATTCTACCTTCCAACAGTGTCATTGAAATTCAGATTTTGGTTTTCAAGATGTACAGCCAATTTTACGTTATACACACGCATATATGTATAAAAATAGAAAATAGTATAGAAAGGTGCTAAACATATATGGTTTTGTAATCTAGATAAATATCAGATGTTTGTGGGGAAATTTTGGCGAAACTATTCAGTTAAAAGTTTCAAACAAAGTTGTTTATTTTTTATCTTTTAAAAAGCAAATTTTTTGCTTTTAATTTTTTTTATTATTGTTACGGTAGTTAGATAGATAGATTGAAGAGGCTGTCCTGGACGGGCTACACTTCGACCAAAAGGTCCCTTGTGATGCCTAAGGATGTGAGGATGTGAGTGTAGTGGAAGGAATTTTTGTGTATAGACTAAGAATTGGTAGGATATGCGGCTGCAGCCGACTATGATAGGAACTATACCGATATTCATCTGGAGTTCATGAAGGAAACTGCAGAAAACCTTCTCAAGCATAGCCGGTTACTTCGTACAATTAACCGCCCCCTTTTTTTCCCTAATAATTGACAAACGTCAATGTCGGGATTCGAACCCATAACCTCCCAGTTCCTCCCAGTAGGCATACTGCGCATAACGCCTTTGACCGCTCGCCCACTTAGACTGGTGTTACGGTAGTTACGGTAAAGATAGATATTCGCACCGCTGGCGATGGGGTGCACAGATTCTACCCTTTACCGAAATTGATTCCAATTTTTATCTGTAGAACTATTCAGTTTATAAAAAAAAGTTTCAACAAAGTTGTTTATTTTTTAAGAAGGATCAAAATTTTTGTTTAATAACCTTTTTGAATATATATATATATATATATATATTTATATATATTTATATATATATATATATATATATATATATCGATATAAAACGATTTAGTGTACTATTATAGTTTATAGTTACTATGGAAACGACAATCAAAGTTGACATTTCAAAATTGAAACAATATATATATATATATATATATATATATATATATATATATATATATATATATATATTGGAGAATAATTTTTTTTTAGTACTCCACTGTTTAAAATTTATTATTATTTTGTTTTCATATTTTTATTATTCAAAAAGAATAATTTATATAATTATTGGTTTATGCGAGTTGAGAATTTACATAATTTCAACAAGCATTTACTTAGATCGGATATGACTTGCGCATATCCAAGCTTACTTCGATATTTCCACACTTATCTCAAGACAGTTACAAAAAGAAAGCAGTTACAAAAGGTACTTCTCTCAGTACAGTTACAAAAAGAAAGCAGTTACTAAAAGTACTTCTCTCAGTACAGTTACTAAAAGTAATTGTCTCACATGAATTAATCAGATGGTATTTTGAATTTTTATTTCTTCAATTTACAAATTGAATATTTATTATGGATTGTGCTGAAGTATCGAATGGGCGAATTAATGGTTTCTATCTGATTGTATCTAAGTATATTTTTTTTTGTATAATTTATTTAATTCACTATTCCGAAACTTGTGGTCTCTCAAACTTGTCACAATTCAATACACATTCTATACACATTTTTGCTGTACAATTTATATTTTATGTGAATATGCAATGACTTTTTCAATTTATAACTATATTGTTTGTATACGCTTGGCGTTTTCGGCCGTGTATTTTTTTTTTACAGAAGCGTAATGTCTCTTTTATATACAACTATGTATCTGAATTAAATTTGTAGTCCATATTTATATTTTTGCAAATCAGACATATTTGAACATATTTTTTTTTACTGTAGTGTCGTTTTTTTTTATATACGATATTTCTTTTACTACAGTTCAATCTAGCACATATTCATGTAATCTTTTTTTTTATAACTTGTACAACCAAACTTAGTATTTTAAGGATAGTTATACTATCAACATATTAAATTAAAAATTATTTATTTCAAATATATTTTATTTTAACATATATTTTGTTTTGTTCTTTTTTTGGTACTTTTTTTTATTTTCAGTATTTCAGATTCGAATCACTTGTCGATAACTTAGACACTTACTGGATAGTAAAGATCTTACTACCTCAATATTATCTTTTTTAATGGGCCCAGCTTTTATTGAAAGACTTTCGGTTCAACGTGTTATTTTTTTTATATTTACGTGTATCGCGTTAGCACCGATCGTTTTCTAATTTTCATAATTCCACATACAATACTCTGCTTTGGATTTTTTTTTCTAAAGTACCGTATATTTAGTTTTCATTATTTTTTTTTTAAAAATACATCATAATACCTCTTTTAATTAAAATTACTAAATTAACAAAATTTCATTTTTATGAAAATAATTGATAATTCAATTATTTTCTATAAAGTGTTTAGTTTTTTTTTTAAAACTAAACACCAATTTTTTTTTAAACTAAAATCTTTAATTTTTTTTTAAATACACAATATATATATATATATATATATGTATATCGATATAAAACGATTTAGTGTACTATTATAGTTTATAGTTACTATGGAAACGACAATCAAAGTTGACATTTCAAAATTGAAACAATATTTTAGTAAAATAATTTTATAGTTATTTTTTAAATGTATAGTTCCTGTGAAAATGTGATAAAATCAACAACAATTTTAACCGACTTCAAAAAAAGTAGGAGCTTCTATATTCGAATGTATGTATTTTTTTTTTAATGTTCACCACCTTCAAGATTATTTTTTGAGACAAAAAATGTCCTTTCCCAGGATATAATCTATCTCCTTGCCAAATTTCATTACGATCCGTTTAGCCATTTAGTCGTGAAGAGGTAGCCAACAAACAGGGTTCTTTCACATTTATATAGTAGTAGTATGGATATATATTGAATATATACCGGTTATAAAAATACTTCACAGTTATTGCAAATAGTATATATGGTTGCAAACAATCTTTAAACAATTATAAACAAAATAATTAATACATATGTAAGTAATGATATGTAATTATTTAACTGATATATAATGAGGACAAATCATGTAACGTTATTGAAACAGATTTAAAATTGGTAGTGTTTTTATTTTCTTTCTATATTTATTTTTAATGTGAAACAAAATTTGAACACAATAAAAAGGTAAGATTTTTTGTTTGTTTTTATTTTAACATTTTTTTTTTATTTACATCGAAATCAATTATAAGTGTACATAAAAGAAAATTAAATTTTTGTAAATTTTAATTTCGTACTCAATTTTAAGACGTCTCAATATTTTTTCGCATTAGAAGCCAAAAATTTATATAGTTTTCAAGAATTTGTTTATTTGCCATCATTATTCAATCGAAAATTATGAACAAATTAATGCTTAAATTAATTATTTATGAATTTATTAAATAACACAAATATTTGAGAATTTCGTAGCAATAATTTTGTATTGATTAGTTTCCGAACACCATACACAATAAAAAGGTAAGATTTTTTGTTTTATTTTATTTTATTTTCCTTTTTTTTTTTATTTACATCGAAATTAAATTTTTGTAAATTTTAATTTCGTACTCAATTTTAAGACGTCTCAATATTTTTTCGCATTAGAAGCCAAAAATTTATATAGTTTTCAAGAATTTGTTTATTTGCCATCATTATTCAATCGAAAATTATGAACAAATTAATGCTTAAATTAATTATTTATGAATTTATTAAATAACACAAATATTTGAGAATTTCGTAGCAATAATTTTGTATTGATTAGTTTCCGAACACCATACACAATAAAAAGGTAAGATTTTTTGTTTTATTTTATTTTATTTTCCTTTTTTTTTTATTTACATCGAAATTAAATTTTTGTAAATTTTAATTTCGTACTCAATTTTAAGACGTCTCAATATTTTTTCGCATTAGAAGCCAAAAATTTATATAGTTTTTTAAGAATTTTTTTATTTGCCATCATTATTCAATCGAAAATTATGAACAAATTAATGCTTAAATTAATTATTTATGAATTTATTAAACAAATATTTGAGAATTTCGTTGCAATAATTTTATATTGATTAGTTACCGAACACCGTTCCTTCATCACAAATTATATAATGGTATAATCTTTGTATATATAAATATATAATGATCATGTATTTTCTGGTGAAGGAACGGTATTTCGGAACTAGTCAAAATTTTTTTTTTTGATTTATACTCCACTTTTAACAACTACGGTCATATGTACAGTGTATTAATGTTTTATAATGTTTTATATATGATGTGTAAATTTGTAGGTAATCGGATTCACGTTTTTTTTTTTTTTTAAATTTCTTTTATGAGATTCGTTATTTTTAAGAACTGAAATAGCTTGTTGATGTTCTCCTTTTTGTCCGCTAGAAGCTCGATCATGTTGTTGGATAATTTGATGTTTTTTCTGTGGATATTATATTTTTTGCATGTTAATAATATATGGTGGACTGTTAATGGTGTATGGCATCTTGTGCATTGTGGTGGTTCGGCTCTGGTCATTAGATGACTATGGGTTATTTTCGTATGGCCTAGTCAAAATTAAATTATTGTTACGAAAATATCAAATATTTGTTTTATTTAATAATTATAATGGATCACTCCAAGTGGCCGAGCGGTCTAAAACGTTATGTCTGCGTAGTATGCCTATTTGGAAACTGGGAGGCTATGGGTTCGAATCCCGACATCGGTAGTTTGTCATTATTAGGAAAGAAAACAGTTAATTGACTATTTATATAATATTTATTAAACTTAGTGGAAACTGTATCATACTGTAGACTTTAATGTGAGTCCTTCTTACAACTGTAATTTGGCATCCAAATCACCGTCTATATTATAGAATTTGTTTAGTTCTATGGAGGGGCATAACGTTCATGATAACTTCTCTGAATCCGCGCCTGGAATTATCGTTCTTACTAGTGAAGTAACGTGAAGTAAATATTTACATTAATTCACCTGAAAAATAGGATATAAAGTTATTAGTTTATTAAAGAAATTATTATAAATTTTACCATTAAATTCGCGTTTCTTCAGCTATTATCGTTGTATTCAGCTCAAATTCCGTGAGTTGTTCAAAATTAGCTTAGGAAAATTTAATATATTCAGGAAGAAAAAATCTCGAACATTCATCGTGTATACCAATGACAAAAGTGTCATGTAACCAAAGATTAATAAGAATTTTTTCTTATATCTCGTGTTAATTATAATACGATACAGAACATATACAGGCAATAACACACCCGAACTTAATCTAACGCCCTACCATGCTCTTGCCTCTCTTGGTCTCTACAGATAAAAATTATAATAAAGACTAAAATCCGAAACTAACAGGCCAAACTTCAACTCGTTTCGAAATTTTTTTCCGTTTGACAGTTCTAGGTTAGACGGACAGACGGGCAGATCATATGGACTTACAGAAATGGATTATTAGGTCATTTTATGAACACTTATACCAAAATTTTTTTTCTGCCATCAATACTTTCAACCTTTATAAAGTCGGGAAAAAAATTGATATGCTCTATTATACCGAGTATAATAATATTAATATTAAGAGTTTGAATTTAAGAGATGTTATTAATATTTCTATTTTTTAAATAGGATGGCAATTATCACTTCAAGTTGGAACACCGATTTATTATCATTATTGGCTGTGGTGCTAACAATTATTTATTTTTCTTTTAAATCAAAATTTAATTATTGGAAAAAACGTGGTGTACCATACTCTGAACCAAATTGGTTATTTGGAAATTTTTACGATGCAATAACGTTCAAAAAGAATATAACGTCATTTTTTTGTGAATACTATAACAAAACAAATGGACAAGCTTACGGTTTATACATATTTCAGCGTCCATATTTATTACTCCGTGATCCCGAACTAATTAAACATGTCTTGGTCAAAGATTTTCATAATTTTGTACCAAGAACTAGTGCCGACGTTAAAGATGATGAACTTGGTCGACATAATATGTTTTCAATTAAAAGTGTTGCCGGATGGCGTTTTATTCGTTCAAAATTATCACCATTCTTTTCATCTGGCAAAATGAAGAATATGTTCGGCTTGTTGGATAAAATTGGTGATCAGTTAACTGCAGAAATGAAAAAGCACACGAATGATAGTATTGATGCGAAAGAAATCGCCCGATTATATACAACAGATGCAATTGTAACAGCAGCGTACGGTATTCAAGCGGATTCTTTTTCCGATGTGGATGCACCATTTTCAGAAGTTTCAAAATACTTATTCAAGTTTAATTTGAGACGTGGCCTTGAAATATTATGCATATTTTTCTGTCCAATGTTGGTTAAAATATTTAAGTTTAAATTATTCGGTAGTGCTGGAACAGAATTTTTTCGAAATATTGTTTTAAAAACAATGCACATGCGCGAAGAAAATAAAATTAAACGACCAGACTTAATTGAATCTTTAATTAGATTAAAAAATACGGGAACATTAGAAGACGGTTCTAAAACAAATGAAGACAACGTTGGGAAACCACCATTCAGTAAGTTTAAGTGTTTAAATAAAAGTAATGAAATAATAAATGTTTCATTGCAGAACTGGAAGGTGATGTATTGGCAGCACAAGCTGCTGTATTTTTCTCAGCTGGATTTGAAACGACGTCTTCAGCTATATCATTTACATTATATTCACTTTCGTATAATCCCGAAATTCAAATGAAATTACGTAAAGAAATTCAAACAGTAATTGCACAAAATGGTGGAAAATTTACTTACGATTGTCTACAAGATATGAAGTATTTGGACACATGTGTCAAAGGTATTATAAATGATGAAAATAAATTGATCTATCAAAATAATTTTAATTACTGTTTTTAGAAACATTACGACTGTACCCAACTTTGGGATTTTTGGATCGAGAGGCTTTAGATACATATACATTCCCGAGAACAAATATTACAATTGATAAAGGCACTGCAGTCGTTATTTCGTTAGAAGGTTTACACAGAGATGCACAATATTTTGAAAATCCTTTAGAATATGATCCAGATCGTTTTACGGGAGAAAATCGAATTACACCATACACTTATATGCCATTTGGCGAAGGACCTCGCAACTGTATAGGTAAGCATTATATAGTACAGTACTTAGCGGCTGCTGACGCAACTTTTCTTCTGAAATTTTATTGACTATTTAATTTAATACAACGAAATTTTGTTTTAATAGGTGCTCGCTTCGGACTAATGTCAACAAAAGTTGGATTAGTACATATGTTGAAAGATTTTGAAGTTTTTACATATAAAAACGCACCACCTTTGGAATTTGATACCAAAGGATTTTTGTTAACAGCCAAGAATGGAATTTACTTGAAATTTGTACCTGGAACAGTATATACAGAGTAGATTTGTACTTTAGTTCATAGCAATAGACTATTTCAGTTTAACTAATTTTTTTGTTTCGGGTAGGATGTTCATAAAACTGAGAAGAAATGCGTAATCAATATTTCCTGTTTTCGTTTAGCTTATTAGAGGCACCTTGACAATCACCTGCGTATAGATTTGGTTAAACTGTCTGTTTCCTACAAAAAAATCTACAGAAATTCATCTCTTGACTTTTACACCATAGAATTGTTAAAGAAATGAAACAATTTTTTTGAAACCAGTTTAAGAAATCAGTCGGAAGTTAAAACAAAAGTTTAAAGCCCATGTTATTTTAATTTAGTTTTTGTCATAATGAAATTGAATATCCTCATTTTAGCGAATTTGTCCCGTACCAAAGTCAAAATTTCGCAAAAATTTTTTCAAATGTCCATCGATCCTACCTAGTAGATGTCAAAAATCACCATCTGTTAAATTTATATATGTATATCTATGGACATATATATATATATATATATATATATATATATTTATATATATATATATATATATATATATATATATATAGAGATATACTTATATAAATTTTACAGATGGTGATTTTTGACATCTACTAGGTAGGATCGATGGACATTTGAAAAAATTTTTGCGAAATTTTGACTTTGGTACGGGACAAATTCGCTAAAATGAGGATATTCAATTTCATTATGACAAAAACTAAATTAAAATAACATGGGCTTTAAACTTTTGTTTTAACTTCCGACTGATTTCTTAAACTGGTTTCAAAAAAATTGTTTCATTTCTTTAACAATTCTATGGTGTAAAAGTCAAGAGATGAATTTCTGTAGATTTTTTTGTAGGAAACAGACAGTTTAACCAAATCTATACGCAGGTGATTTTTGCGAAATTTTGACTTTGGTACGGGACAAATTCGCTAAAATGAGGATATTCAATTTCATTTCATTCAAGAGATGATCCTTCCTAGTAGATGTCAAAAATCACCATCTGTAAAATTTATATATGTATATCTCTATATATATATATATATATATATATATATATATATAAATATATATATATATATATATATGTCCATAGATATACATATATAAATTTAACAGATGGTGATTTTTGACATCTACTAGGTAGGATCGATGGACATTTGAAAAAATTTTTGCGAAATTTTGACTTTGGTACAGGACAAATAGTGTAGCTCTATTTCCTTTCAGGAAATTCGCTAAAATGAGGATATTCAATTTTATTATGACAAAAACTAAATTAGAATAACTTGGGCTTATAATATATATATATATATATATATATATATATATATATATATATATATATATATATATATATATATATATGTGTCTGTAATCACTCTAGTGGTCACAGTTTTCATTTTATCGGAATGAAATTTGGTATTTCAGGCTCTTTTGGTATTCGAAAGTCAAGTTCGTTAATGGGTAAAATCGGACAAGGGCAAAGGGGGGTTTAAAGGGAGGGGGAAACAAAATTTGACATATCTCCCTTAATATTTGAAAAATAGAAAAATTTATAAGAAATAAGTTGTAGGTACTACGTTTTACTGTAATTTTGTTTCTTATCATTTTTTCTGTTACACTGATATTTAGAGAAATATTGACGGTTTAAGATTGAAAATGAAATTCCTTAATATCTCTGTACACATTTGAGTTTCAGCAAAAATGATAAGGTGATGAGTTGTAGAAAATTTGATTTCTACAACTTTATTCCTTGCGCATTTTTCGCTTGTTCTAATATTAGAGAGATATTTTATATTTTGTGTTTCCTTCTTTCTATATACCCCCTCCCTCAGTCCCCTCGACGTATGTCATTTATTAATAAAATTGGACTTACAAATACTAAAATCATATACGACATTTCATTTTGATCAGACTAAAATTGTGACTGCTAGAGAGTGATTTGTTTATTCTAAGGAAATTTGCAAGAGTTGAAGCAGCTCTTGTGTAAAGAATTTTTTTATTATATAATCAGAGTCCCATTAGGTTATATCATTACATATTTAATGTAACTGAAGATAACACACTACCTACCGGTTTTAACGATATTTCATTTATCGAAATCGTTAGAACTATTCAATCACTGCAGCATTCTCTACAATCACTATTCTCGAAGTTACAGCTCAACAGATTTTGGTGTATTACGGTGTACCAAAGTTAAATACCAGCATCTGAACTATTAAAACTAATTAAATATATTAATGACTTTATGACAACAATATTTATTTGTACTCATTGTGATTAGCGTCTCTTCTTTTTCTCTCGACTCTTATTTCAGCTCGTATTAATTATATTGGTCTTATCAAACAATAAAAGAAAAGACTGATATTAGTAGACGACAATAACCTCACTGTGAATTAAGTTAAAAGTTTGATGACAGATTTTGATTGTATTTGGCCCGGTTTTTCGATATTAAAAATTAAAAATAAATTCATTAATGTTAGATTTACATTTACAAGTAGTGATAAATTATATGAATCCTACCGTAACATCTCGGTAGCCAAGATTTGATCTCCAGTTAAATATATTATACCAACCCGAATGTATGAACCTTCAGGAAAACCTGTTAAGCAAGCTTTTGGCAAGATATGGGAGAAGCGAACCCTGTCAGACTGAAGTACTTTCCATATCCCTCTATTTATCTATATATCTATAAATATCTAAATACCAATTGTAATTTATAAAAAAAAATATTATCATCTAATAATCGATTGGTTATTATTTTAACTTTAATTAATTAAAATGAATAAGCCAAAAATTATTGTAATGTCTTAAGTGTTTTTATTAATTTAATGATTGATCTGTTTTTTAACAACAGTAACCGTGTTTGTAAATAAGTTAAAATAAAATTTTTAAATCGATTTTAAGGTGGTGTAATATTATTCGACCAAACCCTAAAGTGTCATATAACTTAAAACAATTTCATCAAATAAATTTATTTTGAGAATATATCACGAGCAATTTTCGTCGCAAAAGTCGATAAGTGTATGAATTAATATATATTCGCCCGCCTTCATAAATTTTCGCCCGCCTTCACCCGGCGAGGAGGGAGGTAAATTTCCAGATTTCAGACTATTCTGAGTGGTTTCAGCCTTAAGAACTATCTGCCTTCCAAATATCAACTATCTAGAACAACTGGAGGTACCCTAGAATATTGATGATTAGTGGGTCAGTCCGTCAATCCCCAAAATACCAATTTTTAGGGTAAAATAACTTTGAAACTATTAAAGCTGTAAAGTTGAAACTTGGTGACTAATTCTTCCTGCAAATATAGTAACTTGTCCTGACCTACTACCGTGCTATGTGATATTCGGCATGGTTAAACTTTGTCAGACTCACTACCGTGCTATATGATAAAATAAAATTTTTATATATTTGTTGTTCTCTAATAAAATGAAGTTTCACAATGTCCAAAGCTCAACACAATCAACACATGTAGTTTTAAATAAATCTTCATTTATAAAAAAAAAGTTATTTATCATTGTCAATATACAGTCATATTTGGCACAAAGTCAATGGTTACACAAAAAATCCATAAAATCCATAAAATGATACACACAGGCTTGTTTTGAACATTGTTACGAACAAGTTTATTCAAGGGAATGGCACGTCAAATTTGGACGGGAGGCAACCGGATGGCGAGTGATAATCTTGGTCTTGAAGTATCTTCTGTGAGGTCTTCTAGGTGTTGAAGTGATACTGAACACCCCCGTACCGCTCGCATGTACCCCAAATGGACGGGGAAGAGACAGTGAGGGGGGGGGGGCAAAACGTAAAATTTTTTGATGAGGCAACCGGATGAAATGCGGTTGCCTTGAAGTATATACCCTATATATATATAATAACATTTTTTTGCCATTCGAAACACGTCCCATTTTGCACTCGCGAATTAAGAAAAAAAAGTTATGAGGCAACCGCTCCAAAATTGGAGAGCAATTTATTGGTACCACTATATGTTGAAAAAAATGCCATCCGATCCGTATGGGTAGTTTCTGTGAAACAACCCTTCAAAGTCGCCAAAAAAACCATGTTTTCGAATATTTAAAACAAAAATCTAATAAAAAGTTAAAATTGTTTAAATCGGATAGCATTCGCTATCTAATAAGTGCAAGGCATTGTGTATCAATGCCGTCCAGTTTTGATAAAATTCACCCTCATTTTCTCGACCACCATACATCGTTATAATTGAAATAATACGTTGCATACAATTCTTGAAACTCCTTACCGATGATTGAGCGACAATGAAAATGAATTATATGAAAACCGGATGGCATTGATAGACGCAATTCCTTGCAATTATTAGAGCTTAAATTTCCATGAATGCCATCCGATTAAAACAATTTTAACTTTTTTTTTTCGATTTTTGTTTAAAAAATTCGAAAAAAATGGTTTTTTGGCGAGTTTGAAAGACAATTACAGTTGTACCAATAAACAAGCTCACCAATTTTGGAGCGGTTACCTCATAACTTTGTTTTTCTATCCAAATTCGCGAGTGCGAAAACCCGCGTGTTTTGGATGGCAAAAAAAAAGGTATAAACTACAAAGCAACCGCATTTTCTTCCGGGCGCCTCATCAAAAAATTTTACGTTTTTCGCCCCCTCCCCCTATTTCCACCACGTTCATTTAGGGTCCAGATCCGGACGGTACGAGGAGATTCAGTATCACTTCAAGACACAGATTACCACTCGCTATCTGGTTGCCTCCCGTACTAATTTGACGTGCCATTGCTTTAACTAGTTGTTAATAATTAGTTCAAGTGTATTTCAGCAGCCAATATTTATACGTAAATAATAAATTACTTAACATTTAATTATATAATTTCTCAGGTATTTTGATTACCTGGATTAGAAAAAATACGCAATCAAAGAATTTACGTTAGAATTCAAGTTAAAAAACATTTAAGACATTGTAAAACATAAATAATATAAAAATAGACTTATCAAACTAATTTACATGTAAACAGACGCATTTCAGGTATTTCATTATTTCTATTGTTATCAAAAGTTAATAATTACATTGTATTTATTATTTATATGAATATTAAGTATAAATTTAACCATTAATTTTTAATTAGCACCTTAAAAGATAATTTTCTGTTGAAGAAAATACAGTTATTGTGATTCTACCTCTGCGATTGTAAAAATTTCTTCAAATGTCGAATCGATCAAATTGATCGTTGAAAGTTATCGAAAATATATATTACTACAGTGTATCAGGTCAGATAAGCGAAATTTTTATCTAATACTTACAGAAATATTTCCAATTTTAGTATTCTAATATTTATATTAAGGTTGTTATAAAGTCAAATCAACCAAAATTAATGGTTCGTGTAACTCAAAATACACGAATTCTAATCACGTTAGAAGATTTTTTAAATTAATTATTAATTATTAATAAAATTATTATCAAATAAAACAATAATAAAATAAAATAATGAAAAATAAAAATAAATTATTTTAATAATAATTTAATTATAATTTTGTATTTTAATTTTTATTAATAATTATTTATTTAATTTTAATTCCACTGACGTTACCAAACCTACTGTGACAATCTAAAATAAAAGTGGTTTTAGGACCATTTTTTGATCTATAAATTTAATTATCTTAGAATCAAAAAACAGGATTGTTTTGAAATTTGGCCCAGATATTTATAAGACTTTAATAATTATTATGACAGGTATATGACTTTTACATAACCCAACATTTCTGGTGCTCAAGATATAGATTTTTTTATTAATATTTTTACCGCCGACTCCATTTAAGCTATGTAAAAATCTCTTAAAAATCGTAACTTTAACATTTTTTTACTCAAAAACCAAAAACAGGATCTAATTCAAACTTTGACAGGATATTCTTTATTTTTGAAATAATAAGCTGTTAAATTTTGAAGAACCTGCCATTAAATTGAATTTTCTTCATAACAACCTTAACTAATATTACATCATGGTCACTTGACTTTTAATTAATTACAATTCCTTAGTCTATGAAAATTCGCTTAGTTCTACGTGGTTCCTACGAATTTTTCTAATACCTAGATTTAGTGATAACAAGTATTTTAACATTACTTCGCCAATTTAAGATTTGTTTTAGCTATATATATATATATATATATATATATATATATATATATATATATATATATATATATATATATATTCACGAATAACACATTTATAATAGAATCACATTTAACTGTTTTACTGATGTCAAAGGAGCCTTCTTTAGTTTTTAAATTTTTTGGCGTTGGTGTCACCTTGCACCCAACCATTAAACATTTCACTTCTAGCATTTTAGTTATTAACAATGATTTTTTGAAATGTTAATCAACCTTATTTGTGAATATTTATAATTAATTCTAAACATGTTTTATTTTACAGAATGACGATCGTTTTATCCAATTGGTGGATAGACTTTTTAATATTCCTCATCTTTCTATCAACAATATTATATATCTATTTAAAATCAAAATATATTTATTGGAAAAAACGAAATATACCATATGCCGAACCCAATTTATTATTTGGTAATTTTTATGATACTTTTACCTTTAAAAAACAATTAACAGTATTTTTTCAAGACGAATATACCAAAACAAAAGCAAGAGTATTTGGTTTATTCATATTCCAACGTCCATTTTTATTAATACGTGATCCGGAACTAATTAAGTATGTGTTGATGAAAGATTTTAATAATTTTATTCAACGAACTAATTCCGTATCGCCCAACGATTCACTTGGAAGCAATAATTTATTTTCAGTAAGAAATATCCATCATTGGCGTTTTTTACGCTCAAAAATGTCACCTTTTTTTTCAACTGGCAAAATGCGCAAGTTATTTGGTTTATTTAATGAAGTTGGTGGAGAATTGACTGAACATATAAAAATACATTTAAATGAAACAATTGATGTTAAAGATTTGAGTCGAAAATATACAACAGATGTAATTGTATCAGCGGCATTTGGTATTCAAGCAAATTCATTTTCAAATGAAAACGCGGAATTTGCCGCACTTGCAAAACTAATGTTTACATATTCAATAAAACGAAGCATTGAATTGTTTTCTTTTTTTTTTGCACCTTTGCTAGCGAGAATATTTGGTTTTAAATTTTTCCCCAAAGACCTAGTAGATTTCTTACGAAAAGTCATTGCGGAAACAATTAAAGCACGTGAAGAAAATAATATAAAACGACCAGATTTAATTGACGCTTTAATTGCTTTGAAGAATAAAGGAACATTAGAAGATAATCCTAGTGAAAACATTACGAATGATTGTAAAAAATTAGATGATACAATTGTTGACCTAAGTAAGTTGTTGACTTCTTAAAAAATATTATTCTTACATTCCTAGTCTACAGAGTTAAAAATTATTTTAATAGAAGTAGGTAAATGTATCTGTTTGGAGATACCGTATTTCACAGTAAATGTATCTGTTTCTATCATCGAAAAAACAAGCATGCACTACGAACGTAGTGTCCTTGAAAGCTTATGCCAGGTGCTGTCCGAAACTGTAATGCAAATTCCAGGAAATCTAGTTTTACTATTTAGTGTTTTTCAAACGAGAAACGAGTGTTTTGAATTTGTCAACTACTAAACAACATCAATCAGTATTTGACTATTTGTGCCAGTTCCTAGACCCACTACAGTTTATCTATGGGATATTACTCTTCGGTAATGCGGACAACGCTTTAAATAAACATTTTTATAATTACAGAATTGGAAGGTGATGTTTTAGTGGCACAAGCGGCTGTATTTTTTACAGCAGGATATGGAACCTCAACTTTAGCTATGTCATTTACACTATATTCACTATCCTATAATCCAAAAATACAAATTAAATTACGAAAAGAAATTCAATCAGTAATTAAACGAAATGGTGGTAAATTCACTTACGATTGTCTACAAGAAATGAAATTTTTGGACGCATGTATTCATGGTAAAACAAACAAATTATATGATTCAAAAAGATTTTTCTAAATTATATTAAATTTTTCGATTTTTTTTCATATTTATAACGTAAAATATACTACTTACTATTGACTTGAGGATTTAAATGTTTTTGTTTTAAAACAATTATATATTTCGAAAAATTGTCCACAAATTCTTATATATCAAAGTATAAAGAGACCGTTACAACCCGAAATAAACTGGGAACTTTTATACTGGTTAAAATTGAGAATGGTAACAGATCGGTAGTGTGTCATGCAAGGTCTCATGCAATGATCGTAAGTATGCATGTGGACCAGACGGGAAATTTCTAATGTGGGTAGAAGTAAATACCTCCTACAGATTGGAGATATCAAACTTTATATGTGCCAACATATTATTGGAAAACAATCGTAAACCTGTTGCTTAACAAATATTTAAAATGTTCTTATTATTAACTTATGCAATTTTTACAAGCTAAGGCTCGATACAATCATTAAATTTCTTGTTTTTAGAAACATTACGATTATATCCAACAGTGGGAATGCTAGACCGCGAAGCATTAAATACATATACTTTTCCGGGCACAGATATTACAGTTGATAAAGGCGGAGCTATAGTGATCTCATTAGCAGGCTTGCATAGAGATTCACAATATTTTGAAAATCCTGATGTATATGATCCCGAACGTTTCAATGATGATAATAAACATAAGATTCTACCATGCACTTATATGCCATTTGGCGCAGGACCTCGAAATTGTATAGGTATGTAAATATATTTGTATGGAATCGGCTATGTGCACATGACTTACAACAATGTGGTAAAAATGCACAAGGCTTCGGGTTAGATTCATACTTACGGAAAAAGATTCAGCGGTAGTTTTTTTATGAGTAATAGATCAGATGGTTTCAATAAATATTTTGTATAAAATCGTTTTTTAACCATATGGCAAACACACAAATCGTTCAAATTTTTACTTGACGAAAATCCATTAAAATTATTAAATTAAACAAATATTTGAGATTTTCGGCACAATGGTTTTATTTTGACCATAGTTTCTGAAACCTAGTCTCTACTTCAGAAAATATATGATAATGACATATTTTCTGAAGCAGGAAATGTGTTTCCGAAATTATAATCAAAATAAAATTATTGTTACGAAAATATCAAAAATTTGTTTTGTGTAATAATTAAATACTTAACATATAGAAAATGAAAGCTTTTATGATCATGTTTTGTTTGACAGGATCACGTTTTGGTACTATGTCTACAAAAATTGGTTTAGTACATATTTTAAAAGATTATGAATTAGAAACATGTAAAAAACCTCCTCCAATGGAAATAAATACTAGAGCATTTTTTTTATCACCTAAAAATGGTATTCTTTTAAAATTTCGAACTGGAACTGTTTACGAAGATTTTTGTAATAATAAAGTAGAGTAGAACAATAGTATTAAGTTTCTGGACATCAGCATGAAACATGCTACTTTTTTTCTGAATACATTTATTGAAATCAAAACTAAGCCGTATGAAGAAGACATTCTCCTAAGTATTTTTAAACTAAAATTACAATGTATTAAAATTTAAATTAAGTAGGCATTTCAATTATACAGTTTTAGTTTTAGTTTTCATTTTAGTTTATTTTATATTCAGTTTTATATTTAGTTTACTAACATAATATAATTAACTACCCTTTTATAAAAATGACAATAAAATTATTATATTGATAAACGGAATTCTATTAATTAATTCTACTTGATTTCATGATAAAAATTCCTGTGAAAATACCATTTGATCAGAGTGAATTCCACAGCAACGCTATTGTCAGGGTATGTCACAATTTAATGCCACTTACTACCAGCTAAATCAGAACCTCCACATGGCATGAACAACCTCCATCAAAAACCTCAGAACTTCCACATAGCACGGCCAACCTCAACCAAATCGACCCATAGAGCTATGAAAAACAATCGGTAAATACCGTGCTTTGTGGAGGTTCTGAGGTTTTTGGACGATGATGGCATTTAATTGGGGCATACCCTGACAATAAGGTCGCAGTGATATTCACTCTAATAAAAAAAAACTAGAAAATTACTTTTTTCGGTGATGTGAAAAACCGTAACCTTAATCTTCATAAAAAACCGAATAATAAATTCTCGAATTTATTATTCTCGAACGACATATAGTCATTTGAGACATAAACGAATCTCTATGCGCTCTGCAGGCTAAAATTTTTGATGAGTCTCATGCTTTTAAATTTGAGCTTCATAGCTTTTTGGTTTCGGAGGTACAGAGGCCTAAAAACCGTCACTAATCCTTCCTGCAAATATAGTATCTTGGCCTGACGCACTACTGTGCTATGCGATATACAGTATGCTTAAACTTTGTTAGACTTACTACCGTGTTATATTATAAAATATAATTATTGTTGTTTCTGTTCATCTTAGAATCAATTAATTTTTTTATGAGAAATGTGGACAAATATTCGTTTATGTCAAACTTTTGTTATTCTGTTGCCAACATTTCGTCAGTCATTGCTGACTTCATCAGGGCTCTACCGTAATGAGAACAGAATTACATATTAAATTAACATTAGTATACAATAATAATAAAATATACAAAGTAATATACACAGCATATTTACCAAATTACCACGTCTTACACATATGTCAATGTCAAATTAAAAATTTAATTGTAGCTACAGGTACTCGGTTTAATTGCTTTACTCTTTGGGGTGCTAGCAATGTTTTGAACATTGTTGTTAATTAGTTCAAGGGTATTTCTGCAGCCAATGTTTATACGATAATAATAAATAACTTAACATTTAATTATATAATTTCTTAAGGTATTTTGATAGGTATTTTGATTACTTAGATTAAAATAAATTCCCTTTTTTAGAATTCACAAGTTAAAAAACATTCAAAACAATGAAATTCACATCACTACATTGTAATTTTATCACTAATTTACATTATTTCCTGTAAACAGACGCATTTCAGGTATTTTATTACCTTTGTCGAAAATGAAATGCAAAACGGTGCAAAGTGATTAGGAATATGCTGTATGCCCTCTATGCCCTGGCATATTGGGCATAGAGCGTCCAGCCACAGTCTTAACGTTTACAGATCAAGTGTAGGACGTTTTCACGAAAAATCTACGAATCTACGGCGCAGACCCGAACTGCGCCTCTCTGCTTTGTTCCTACTAGAGTATTTCATCATTAGTGATTCGAAACGTACTGGAAACGTTAAATAAGTAAAAACTCGGTGACATACTAAACTTAAAAAGGTATGATACCACCAGCCACGTATGATAGCACTGGCTGGTATGATACCACTAGCCAAGTAGCCTGTAAAGGCGTTCTGTGTACTTGGAACTGGGAGGTTATAGGTTCGAATCCCGACATCGGCAGTTTGTCAATTATTTAAAAAAAGGGCGATTAAACTAATTAATTGATTAAACTGTCGGCGTATGGACAACTCCAGATGAGTATCGGTATAGTTCCTATCAAAGTCGGCTGCAATTACGGCTGAAATCTACCAATCCCTAGTCTACACACAAAATTCCTTGTCCTCCACTCACATCCTCACATCCTTAGGCATCACAATGGACCTTATGGTCCAAGTGTGTCCCGTCCAGGGTAGCCTCTACAATCTATCTATCTATCTAAGGTATGATACACATTTTAGCTTTTGGTTGTGATCGACAAAATTACTGGAGATGACATGACGTACATTTTATATTAAATGTACGTGATTTTACGATGATTTTCAACAGGGTTCACTTTAGTATATGAAATAATATTGAACATATTAAAAATTCAGAAGGTGTATCAAAACAACATACACATATAAATACATATTATTGTATACTGATCGCAAATAGCAGATAATCTACAAACGAGTCTCTTAAATATTCGAATAAACCAGTAGATGATACATCTCCCGTGAATAATATTTAGGTAGTTTTATTTATATTGATCAAGATGGAGATTGGATTTTTGAAAATTTTACAAGCACAATTTGATTCAAAACTAACAGCTATAAATGTTATGTTACTAAATAGAGTTAACATTTTGATATGCTCGCCGAAAAAGACGACTAAAATACAATATTTCTTCTATTGCTAATACTTCTGCTCAAAGTTTGGGTTTATTCACAAAACTTAGAGCCATAATATATGTAATAAAAAAACATTTATACGGGGTGATCATTTGAATAGTTTCCATCTGAATATTTTTTTAAATATTCATTTTAGAAAAAAATGTTTCAAACCATAAAAGCAAAAACCAAAAGTTGCTTAGTTCTAAAGGGGGAAACACTACGTATATTTTTGTTCCATGCAATAACCGTGTCCCGTAACATAATACTCAATTTGGTAAATGAAAATAGATGGCAAAAAATCGATATATAATTTTGTTTTCTCAGTACGTCTGTCTGTTCTTGCATCACGTTTAAAATAATTAGTATAAAATTTATTTTTTTAAACAAGCTCTCCCCTAGCCACCAATACTGTAAATAAAAGCTCATAAAAGCTTTCGACAAGCATTTCAAACTTCAGAACCGAAAGCTTGTGTTTATAATCAAATATTAGTGAACTTTTATTTTCTACTGTTTAGTTTATTGAATAAAATCTTGTTTAAAAAATTGAGTATTTTAAGACTTAAGTCTTAAACTGACTTTCCTATCGTTTCCATTATCGTTCCCAATGTTTATCAATACTACATTTCCACCAAATTAGTATTTTAGGAAATATTTTCTAATTTCGTCTATACAGAGGGGTTTAAGGTCATGTGGTATAATTACGTAGGTCTCGGGACTTCGCTCAATTAGAACTAGTCAACATTTTGTTTGCAAAATTTGGTTTCAACTAAACATATAAACATATGAAGTTGAATAAACCTTGTAAATATATTTTTTTAAATATTATGTAATTCAAGCAGAAAAACAAATTTTGATCGTATAGCTTTTTTTAAACTTAATTTTTAACTTTTTTACTAATGCATTTATTTGGGGATATATTATAAATTTTTTTTGGAAATACACAAAAACGTGGAACATTAACGTAATTTTCTTAAAAGAATTAATTATAATCAATATCAAATAAAGTTATCATGACAACAATGTGGATATTAATTATTATACGTATTGGAACATTAAAATCGTACATATTTCTTTTGATTAAATAAGAATTGCAGAAAAATAGTCAGATGGTACATTGTAATAAAATTTATTTCCTTAAACCTGATTTTTTTTTCATTTTACTAATATTGAGAGGGATAATTACAAAATTTGTATTTTTCCTGTTTTATCTCCCTGTTTTCCTTGATTAATTTTGTCTATTAACGATCGGATTAAAACTCAGGTAGCATCTATAGTTTTTGAGAAAGATTTTAGGAAATAAAGAAGAAAACCAAATAGTTAACTGCAAAATAAATTATAATGTTGCACTTATTCTGGTAAACAGTGTACACTGTACAACACCTACTCTTTCGTTTCTTGTTGATGTGATAAAAAATACATAAAAAAG
Source organism: Nineta flava (assembly GCA_963920215.1). Classification (NCBI taxonomy): domain Eukaryota; kingdom Metazoa; phylum Arthropoda; class Insecta; order Neuroptera; family Chrysopidae; genus Nineta; species Nineta flava. The sequence goes on along the minus strand of OY986040.1, from coordinate 31,793,318 downwards.
GTAAATAAAAAATTGAGTGTACAATGTACATAAATTGCAAATAAAATAAAATAATAAAAATATACATATAAATATATAATATATAATATAGACTTAAGGACGTTGATTTACTTCGTCAAAAATGATGAAAACTTTTTAAAACCTCCTTAAAAAATTAATTTATATCGTTTAGGCAGTTTGTTAGAAAGATAAGTTCATATCATAAAATTTTACGTTATATTTCGAGTAATAATAAAATATTTATTGATTTTTATTCGTGGACTCAACATGTCATAAACGATACAGTTATATAGGGGTCAAAACGTAATTATTAAGGACAATAAGAATTAGAAATCTCATTTTTTAGGCTACGTTATTCGAAAAAAGAATTCGAGCGTCCGATACTAACTAGCAAAATTACTGATACCAAGTTAAGAGGAAGGCAAAGACTAAGCCTCTTAAAAAATTATACCTTTAACATGTCCAATATTACCATTTCGTTCCGCTGAGGTCCGTGATAAGTGGAAAAAAGTAATTCAAATTTTCCAATGATCACCAATGCTTGTTTTGAAAATTTGGAAATTTTGAATTACTTCTTTCCACTTTTCAGGGTCCTCAACGGAACGAATAATGTCTATATTGGACATGTTTAAGTTTAAATATTTTAAAAAGCTTCGTCTTACTCTTACCTTCGAATCAGCAAGTATCAGATGCTTTAATTATTTTTTTTATACGCTTTTTATTAGTTTCACCTGTATGTATGTTTGTATGTATGTATGTAACCGACCCTATTGGACTCGATTTTCTCCTACTTTGAACGATCAGATTTAATTCAAATTTTGCACACCTGTCAATGACCGATGACAATGCAATAATTTGATTAAAATATCCGATTATCCTGATTAGATTAGCCAGGATTCATCAATTTCCCAGATAAGTTACTGACTTAAAAAAAAAAATGTGTGTGTGTGCAAGTCACACACGGTAGAAGTGAAACTTCTGCAAAGTCCCTGATTAAAAATACTTATTGAAAAGTATTGAAAAAATAAATAATAGTTTAAAAAATTATAGTATAAAAAACTAAAAAAACACGCTTTTATTGAAAATTCAACTAAAAAATAGAAAATAAAAGTTAATAAATTTGGATTAAGAAAAGTGTAAATAAGAAAGAAATGTATATTAATGGAATAACTATTGACACTATGCACCCCACGCTTTTTTCCATTAATATACATTTGTTTCTTATTTACACTTTTCTTAATCCAAATTGATTAAATTTTATTTTCTATTTTTTAGTTGGATTTTAATTTTTAAATCTATAATCACGTTTCGTTGAATATAATCAGGGACGTACGCAAGGGGATAGTTTTTGTTGTTCAAACATTCCCCGAAATTTTTTCCCGTAAGTTTTAAGTCACCTATGTAATAAAATTACATTTTATAAAAACATATTTAAATTGTTTAAAATCATTAAATAGTTTATTGTAAATGCGTGGCGCGTTACGTGTTGGTAATTTCTTTGAGAAAATTATGACAGTTTAATTTCAATATAAGTTGCGCTACGCTTTTATATTTTTTCATGCAGGACCACCAGTGATCCTCAGACCACCAGTTATACTACTGATCAAGAAGGTTCTATATTATTGTATTGTCATCAGAATTCATTACAAAATTTTAGCTTCAAAATTTTGACTAGAAATTTAATCGGAAAGACTTATGGGCATGTTAAGTTAAATCAAAGCTTGTAAAAAGATTATATGTTTAATATTTTCTTTACGGAACGAACGCTACAAATATTTCTCTTCGTACGTCCGTGATTATAATGTTAATTAGTAAATATAATTTATTTTACATATTATTTTATTTTATTTCTTGCCTTTAGTTCTAAAATTATGATCCAAATTTATTAATTATACCTAGTATAAACATACATATATATTTTTATTATACCCGGTATATAATATATACCAGGGGATATTAGGTTTAGCGCCGACTACGTAACGGTTGAATAAATTTTGGAATAGGTGTTCATAAAATGACCTAATTACTCCATTTTCGGAAAGTTGCCCGTCAACACGAAGAAAAAAGATTGTGATCTGAAATTTCATATGTATGTTCTAGAGCTAAAAAGTACGGTAAGTTCGTGAATGGGCAGAATCGGACTATGTTTGGGCAAAATGGACCAAACTGTTTATCTTTGAAACCGTAAAAGATATATCAAAAATTTAATGACACAAAATGTTCCTTTTTAAATATAAACATTTCTTGTTTGAAACTTTTTTCATAAATTGAGAATATATCGGATATTTATGCAATTAGTTCAGTTAGTTGTTATTTTTAATTATATAGGGCTGAAACACCCCGAGATATTCAATTCAACATATCTCATATTAAAGTAGAATTCCGCACGTATGAATTCGGTGGAACAATAATATATCAACAACTGTAACAACTTGGAAGCGCTCGTTGGACACAGAAATAAAAAAAACAGCCCTATTATGGAATCAACTAAAAGTATCAGCAGAAAACAGAGCATAAATTAAAGCAGAAGAAATAAAATTTTCAGTGACGCACCTCGTTACGATTCAGAATTAATAAATTCAATAATGAAAATAAATAGTTTACTTTATGGCCGGGCTCCTTAAAAGTGATGCCGCAAGATGAGACGAGACAAGACTATTATTTGCATATACTTAGGCGTCAGAATACAATACTTATGTCAAATTTCATTAAGGTTAATGAATTTTGATTTCAAAATTTATCGCATCAACCAGGAATCAAACCTCGGACCTCTAGGAAAAATGATTTTTTGTACGTAAGTTAAAATCTTTTTTCTATTCAAATAATGTGGATATTTTTATTATTTTTTATTTTTTAATATTTTAATTGAAGCAATAAAAACTATAGAAACAAGTGGAAATATCAACTAGCTGAGTTAATTGCTTACCTACCTGGTATTATTGAAATTATAAAAAAATTGTGTCTTAAAAAAGTTGTTTATTTTTAAAAGAGGAACATTTTTTGTCTTTACACTTTTGTTCTATCTCTTACGGTTTAAAAGATAGGCAGTTTTAACAATTTTGCTCAAATATGGTCTGATTTTTCTCATTGACGACCTGGGCAGGCTTTTTAGCACACACATTTTGAGAACACACATATAAAATTTCAGCTTGCTATCTGTTTTCATTTTTCAGTTATTGTGTTGACAGGCAGACGGATTGACGGACAGACACATTTGCGGAAATGATGGACTAATTAGGTAAAGTTATGAATACCTATACCAAAATTTTTTTTCTGCGATCAATATATTCAACCGTTACAAAAACGGAACTGAACTTAATATACCTTGGTATATATTATATACCAGGTATAAAAATTAAATCATTACCATCAAAATTGCTGTTTTGTGATTACTTCATTTTACACATGAAAAATATATAGTGATTGAAAGAAAGTGCTATCGCTTGTCTTTCAAAATATATCGAATATTCATCCAAAAACAGAATTCTAATTTTCGTCTCGTCCTCGCTGACTTAATCTCGCCTCGCCTTGTTTCTTTCGTCTCTCGCGACATCACTACTCCTTACATGTTTAATATGAATTTGTATAAGACAATAAAAAGTCTAATAACATTTCACTTAAGATGGAGTTTCAAGTAACAATCAAGACTATAAAATACGCCTTAATATGGTAACGATTCTAAAAATCAGAGAATATATTTTAATAATAAATACATAACATGGAGGTGTGAAAATGAATAAATTAATGAAATTTGACATTTGGTATGATAACAAATGACTGTAACTTATAATATATGTTCAATTGTTTATTAACACATCGTTTCATTAATATAATAATCTCTACCTACTCGTCTTATAATAGTTATAAACATAACGTTTATAATTTCAATTTAATATGAGACCCTCCCTCTCTCTATTCTTGAGTATGTATAACAATAAAATTTAAGATGTCAGTTTTAATGAAAACATTTTAATCAATATATAGAAGAATAAATAATTATATAGTGGAAATATCATCATTAATCAAAAACATATATTATCTGTCAACGAATAATTTATGCGTAAAACAATCATATAAAATTATCGTTTGAAACGATATTATAAAATTATTTCTTAAATAAAATCTGTATCTTGTACTAAGATAGGGAATTGTTACTTTTTTTTCTTGAATAGTTATTATATTCGTCCACGTTTATTAGATTATTTCTTAAATAAAATTTGTATCTCGTATTCTTTGCAAAATTTAAGCATAGACAAAAGTTTATTGACAGAAGTGAGCATTGTCAATGGATGCAAAAGGAATGTTTTCATTAAATTTTTAGGTTCATCCCTACTAATAAATAAAATTATTTGTGTGTAAGTACAATTACTATAAATAAAAATTGTATTGAAAAATGGCGAAAAATATATTCATCTTGAAGTCACTAGGGCAGGGACATTATTATTTTTACATATATATATATATATATATATATATATATATATATATATATATATATATATATATATATATATACATATATACATATATATAGGGTGAATCGAATCAACCGCATAATAGTATACGCATCTATTTCTTTCTATGACCCTTCCATTTTTTAATAACTCCAATAGAAATCGATAAATTGAAAAACAAACGAAGACTATTCGTGATTGGTTCAAAGATATGATGAACACTAAGGCACTCAAAAATAGAGTGCTAGAGGAACATGTAGTAAGTAATTCTATAACAGTAGTTCTACATAGAGTTCTACTCGTATAATAAAATCAAACCGGTTTTTTGTCCTGATTATATAACAGAGTGCTGGAACGTCCTTAAACTATGTTTAATAATTATATAGAATGTGTGTTAAACTATGTTGAATATAGTTAGTTATATGTATTGAAATAGGATTTGCGAACATGAATGGGTTTTTATCAACAGAAAAAGACATCGAATTATAGACATGGAAATATTAGGTAAATGATGTGCATTATACATATAAACGACAGCATATTTCTGTCACTGACAATTTAAGTCAATTTGTCAATATTATGTATCTTTGTCAGATAAATATATTTATCAAATAAATTGTCTTTGTTCAAATTACTTAAATTATCTTATAAAGTTCCCTGTCTATATACAGAGTGTAACGTCATTCAACATAGTTCTCAAGCGACAATCTCCATGTAATTGTGAGTAAAAATTTTTCCATACCAAGAGCAAGTCTAAATAACAAAGGGAGTTTTCAAATAGTTTTAACGTAAGGTCACGTGATTTATTTTTATTACTTTTGAAAATATTTGGTCGGATACGAAGAATAGGTATCTGTAGACTTTTTTATGTTTTGTTGAATAAAGTATGCCATGTTGAAACTTGAAGGAGTTAATTAAGTCAAAAAACATGTGAAATAACGGTTAAATATACAGTATATGCTGCGTTAACTTCCAATGCATAAACTATTTGTTTTACAATTTACACATTCACACTACCCTATATAAAAAGCAGTGTATAAAAGTACTATATACATCTGTAATATGCTCATACGCGTGAATTTTGAATTTAAAATTGTCTTCTATCTGTTATAATTTCATAGATAGATATTCCCTTCCCTAGTGTGATGCACGGACCGATTTTGCTCATTCACGAACTTGCAAGTCACTCCTTTTAGCTCTAGAAGTCACTCACAAAATAGTTGAAAAGAATTCCAGCACGTTATTACTTTCAGTTATTGACTAATCGTGTTGACAGACAGACGGACGGACATGTGGGATAGGTTAATTAGATCGTTTAATGCTTTACTATATTTTTTTATGCGAAAATTAACTTAAATCGTTTTAAAGTCGGAACTAAGCTTTTAATACTGTTGTATATACTACAAACATACAGAATATAAAAAAAGGGACTTGGCTGTATCGTGGACAAGGCCGTGTGTTTTACGTGAATAGATGTACGTAACGGGTAACGTACCGGGCTTTCACTGGATTGATCTTGTGAAGCCCTTTCAAACCGTATACAATCTTTATATTTTGATTTGGCTTTTCGACGATAATAGGTCGACAATGCATTATTTATTTTAATTTTTTGCTTTAACATCATATATATTCGCTATAACTATTTCAAACAAATGTTTTATATACGCAATCGATCGATAGATCTTGACGAGAGCTGACGATTGAAAAAGAACGTCCTACCTTCTCCGAGTCAAAAGTTATACTAAACAAAAATGATGTGACGCAGCGAAACGACCTCAAAATTTAACGTAACGAATTCTTTGATCATTTAACAATCGAGTGGTGTAATTAAATTTTTGATATAGATGATAGATATGTAGCTGCAATATCAAACTGTATCACCCGATTTTGTTATCATCAGTTTACTGAATTGCGTCCCACTATGGAAGCAAATTTTAAGACGTATTCACCAGAGCTGAAATTGATTCTAATTTTGTACTTGGGAGGCGAAAATAGACAGCAAAATAGACAAACAGTAATGTCTCTTTAAAAAGAGAACAATTTACTTTTAGAAAAAGAACAATTTAATTTTAGGATAGGCAACTTTTTTGATTTACAAAATCTTTAATCATAAGAAAAACTTAAAAGCTTATTAAGCTATTACTAAACATTATAGTACAATAACCGGCTAGTACGGCTATGTGTGTATTTAGAAACTGTGTACTTCTATGAACCTCTTATTGACTACCACATGTTATAAGTTGGACTATTATTACTCCATTTTACTCCAGTTAAAAAATGACTTCTTTAAAGATAAATAATTTGTAAATATATTCCGTATCGACAACGGGTTCATGACATACCCTCGATACTTTTGAAGGAACTATTACATAATGGGGTATACAATTAAAAATTCACCCCCCCCCCCCACATACACAAAATTTCTTTTAAACGTTTTTATCCATGGCTTTGTTATGAATATGTGCAATGTAAAGTCTCCGAGTAAAACGGCTGTAACATACAGACGGACATGGGGAATCTAAAAGGGTTCCTGTTAGAAAGAAGGGTTCCTTTCTAAAACACAAAATATGGTATTTTCTTAGATTTCTGTAAAAATGAATGTGGGCTATTCTGTACGGTTTTTGAATACACCATCAGTGTGATTATAATAGAAGATATAATAGAAATACTATCAATCAAGCTTACTGCGTACCGCATTACGATACATTTATTTTACTTATTCTAGACAAGCTGTACATAAATTTGTTTATCCAAAGACGTAAAAAATCTATATATAACACTTCTGATTTGATTTTGATTCGTTTATATTTGAAATATTTTATTGGTATTTCGTTTTTTAATAAATAATTCCAAAATTGAACAGTGGTTTAAAAAACAAATAGTAGAGGAGAGGGTGGTAATTTTGCAGTGTCACGGAGTTTTCTTCAATTTTGATATTTTTTCGATAATGTATTGTTTGTAAAAGGCCTTGTTAATTATCTGTGTTTGGCAAAATTCGCCAAACAAGAACAGATTTATTATATTTTAATATATAACTAATATATCAAAATATTTGAGAAGATATATAGCGTTGACTTTCACCAAAAGAAACAAAGCGGGATGCCTTTCAGAAAGTTTTCAGAGATATTTCAAATTATAACTAAGAAACTACCGTTTGCAAAACAGTAGTTTCAAAAACATGACGCATTTACTACTACATAAATGCGTCATGTTTTTCAATTTAAACTCGCGCCTTATACCCTCTCCACTGTTTCCGGTGTAGAAGGAACACTACTGACATCTTATTTTTGTCAATTATTTGTTTACATAGAGTTCAATCTCCTTGTGTAGTCTCCATGGTTTGTTGTCTGAAAGTTTAATTAAATGGTCACCGTTGTTTCCAGTCGCCGTCCGACTATTAGAGTTTAAGAAAAAAGAATCAGGTATTGAAATGTACTAAAGTTAATTTTATATAACTTATACTTATATATTTTTCGACATTTCGAACATTAACGGATATATTCTGTACTTTGTGTTTTATTTTTTCTTCAAGCAATTCTTTCTCCTTGATCGATTCTACATATCTGATTTTGAACTTGGCCTTTCAAATGCTAAAATTACATCAGATACTAAATTTTATTTTGATCAGAGTAAATTTGAAATCGTTATAGAGTCAAAAAATACATGGTATATTTATTTATTTATATATGTATGTATGTCCACCTTAAAGGTCTCAATATTTATCAGAAAAATTCGTTACGCAGGAGCTGCTTCAACTTAGCGAATTTCCTTAGAATACATAAATCACTTTCTAGCCGTCACAATTTTAGTCTAATTAAAATGAAATGCCGTAGATGATTTTAGTATTTTCAAGGCCAATTTTATTAATAAATGACAAGAGGAAAGGGAGGCATAAAGAAAGAAGAAAACACAAAATATAAAATATCTTTCTTAATATTAGAACAATCGAAAAATGCGTAAGAGATAAAGTTGTAGAAAATCATGTTTGCTACAATTCATTACCTTATCATTTTTTCTCAAACTCTAATGTGTACAGACATATTAAGCAATTTAATTTTCAATCTTAAACCGCCAATATTTCTGTAAATATTAGTGAACAGACAAAATGATGAGAAAGAAAATTCTAATTAAACTTAGTGCCTACAACTTTACTTCTTATAAATTTTTCGATTTTTCGAAAATTAAGGGAGATATGTCAAATTTTGTGTTTCCCCCTCCCTTCAAATCCTCCTTCCCCATTGTCTCAAATACCAAATTTCATTCCAATCAGATTAATATATATATATATATATATATATATATTTTACAGATGGTGATTTTCAATATCTACTAGGTAGGATCGATGGACATTTGAAGAAATTTTTGCAAAATTTTGACTTCGGTACGAGACCAATAGACCAATCCTTTCAGGAAATTCGCTAAAAATGAAAATTTAGTTGGTACAGCTCTTGTGAAATGCATTTTCATTTATTACACCGGCTTAGATAACTATATAAAGGTAGAGCGACGTTCATACCCAGGTTTGTATTAATATTTATAAATAATCAAGTCCTTGAAGTACCCACAAATACATAGGAAGTTTTTATTAATATTGTTATGTAACTAATACATTAAAATGAATCAAATACAACAATTACTAAAGGAATGTACTATTAAAAAAAAAAACTCTGTAATATATGAAGTTGTGTAGGTGGTCTTTTGACGGGGAATAACAATAATGAGTGAGTTTATATGAAATACGGAAGACGTATTCACATTATCAGCACCATCAATCTTACATACAAACAACTTCGGTGAGACATGATGTTATATTCTGAGTCTAAAGGCCCCCATACACGATCAAACAATTTGCGCAACAGCTATTTGTGCAACAGTTGTGCAACACCATGGTTGCTTAACAAAGGTGCCCATGCATAACCAAATATTTGCGCAACTGCGTGTTCTTGCAATGTTTATGCAACAACATATTTACTCAAAGATTGGTCCATTCCAACAAGTTGTGCAAACTTAATTTCATTAACTCCACGTTGATCCGCCATTGTTGTTGGTCTATTTACGGAAACGAAGAAACTAAAACGGAAAGAAACAGAGGATCTGGGTATTCAAACCACGCACATACAAACCGCTTCTCAAGCATGGAGGTGTTGTGCAATAATAATAATAGGCCTCCATACACGATCAAACAGTTCGCACAACGACCCTGTTTGTGCAAACCTCATTTTATTTTGCCAAACACTGTCATGCACGTTCAAACCGCATGTAATTGCAGTAACAAACCGCACGTGTGAAGCAACTCAATCCATGCCACAGACCCTCAAATTGTTTGTGCAAATAGGTTGTTACACAAATTGCTTGGTTGTGAATGAGGATGTCTTCATACGAATTTGTGCAACAACTGCTTCAAACCATTGTAAGACGAACAACGATTTATGCAACAACGGTTGTTGCGCAAATGGTTTGATCATTGTATGGGGACTTTTAGAACTCATATTAATTTGTAAATTAAAATATTATCCTTAGATAACTGTTTTTACTGATTTAAATAGTTAAAAAAGGACATATATTTCAAACTCCTTTGTAATTAATTTGAGCCACGATCTGAAAATCGAATTCTTATTAGTATTCAGGCTAAAACAAGTTTATTTTTTATTTAAAAAAAAATCTAAAAATAAATAAATGCACAAATGGGTACAAATATCATTACTTGATATCATTAATGCGTATTACATATCCAAATAAAATCAATTCTGACCAATTCGTGACCAACTACAGTATTTGTCATTTAAATAAATATAATAGATATGAGAGGCTATTATACAAATAGCTTTTTTTTTACTCCCGATAAAATATGATTGGTTGCTGACCATTTAATAAAAGCAATAGACTAGAAATGATCATTCTATGGCCAATTAGAGCCACCTTTTTAAGGCAATTTGTCCTAATTTTTAACAATGAACTGAAAATGTTGTATCTTGGATAATATTTTCTATCTTGAACAATGGCCAGAGTGATTCTGAAAACTTTAGACAAAATTTCAAGACATAATTTTGAGATTATTTATCAAAACTAACCTTAAAATTAATTCCGGACGTCTCGGATTTGTATACTATATTATTTTCGTCTTCGGCTGAAAACAAAACTGTTTCAACAAATTTGTTAAACTAGCAGTTTACAAATACTTGTTTTGGGATCAAAACTGAACGAATTGAATTTGCATACGAATATAAACAATCGTCTTGCTAAAAATTATCTTATTATTTATTACATTGAAGTTATTACATTTCAATCATTAACTGCGGCGCACCGATCTAATGCAATCTCTAGGTATACTTCACGATACATCCATTAGTATACACTCGTAATGTTTCACGAGTTACTATTTTATGCAGTCTCCAAGAACAACACAATCCTATTATTTAAACACTCAATATATAATTCAAATGATAATTCTTATTTTGTAATATAATAAAGTAACATGAGTGAGGCTGGCCAAGCTGAAATCAACAGTATCATCATCAATATCATCTAGCTATATTTAGTACAGGAAAACGACAATATTCTATAGTTGGGGAGTTAATGTTGTTGTCGTCGTGATAGTATACCTTCTTAAGGATGTACCAGCATACTATCACTTTTCGGCAGATTTTGCTCATTTACAGGCTAAAAATAACGTTTTCTATTAGATCCCGAAGTTTTAGAATTTTTGACCGTTTAGAACGCAAGATAATTAATATCAAAGTTAGTCTCTCTCACTCTCTCTCATTAGATGCATGTAAAACTTCATGCCCGCCCAACTATTATCTGTTGTATTAGAAAAAATAATCGACAGAATTTAAAAAAAAACTAGGAGAGGATTCCTTAATATTTCTTATATAAATAAAATTTAAAAAAATCGTGTGTTACCGTTTTGTTTTCGAAATATAATAATTAGAATATTATTTTTGTCCAATTATAACACATTCCGTTTATGGTAAATAGTGGTCTGACAACGTTGTGCGCCAATCTCTCTCAAGTTGCATCAAGTAAAGAGTAGGAATATATGCTGTTGACATATACAATAATATAAATAGGTATATACACAGAGCAACGTTGCCAGATCACCAGAAATATTTGCCAGATTACCGGAAATATTTGATAGTATGTGTAAGAATCTGTGTGCCGATAATATGTGTATGTATGTGTACACTTTCCTGGTACATCCTTAATGTGATCGCCATACCATCATGAATATATATTATACATGTTCATCTCATCAGTTTCAAAAACCATTGTCGTCATCATCATGCTAAGTATTCACACTAAACAAAGATAGATAATCTTTTTGTATTATGTAACATAATCTAATATGTATAGGATGTGCTTTGAAGAATTTATGAGTACTTGATGGAGGTACAGGCTATTATTATCAGTGATAATCAAAATGGTGGACAATAACTCTCAAATGCACCCAATTAGATGATTAGTATGGTATGGAATAACTGCAGAAAGGATCATTGGACCATATTTTTTCGAAAACGACGAACAAGTTGCGGTTAATGTGAATAGCATTCAATACTGGGCAATGTTTGAAAATTTTTTAAGGCCAGCGGTAGAGAACAATCCAGAATTGTGGCTCCAAAAAGATGGAGTCGCAATTCACACTGCTCGCTCTTCTTTGCGAAATTTTTGGCGATCGAATAATATACCGTTTTTCCGATTTTAACTGGCTACCGTGTTCACCCGATTTATGGCTCCCGATTTTGTTCTTTGGGGCTATCTGAAGGGTAAGGTGTATACCCATAAGCCAAGAATCATCCAAGAGCTTAGGCCAATATCCGAGAAGAAGTGAGAAGTGAGTGTTTTAAGAAAAGAGTTATCGAAAATTATTTTTACTCGGTGTTTTTTGTACCACCCCATATATTCATTTAATATTATTATATGGAGACATACATAAGACCACTCACAAGTTATTCTCAAATACTCATCACCATGGAACACGTTTTAATACTATGAATGATTAGTAAATATCAGTATCGTAGAGTACTGAAGAATGGTTCCTAAAACAGTGACCACAAATCTATTTACGGCTCGGGTCTAAGAAACCAACAGATATTTTACTTTGGAAGTACACGATATAATCTAACTATTGTAGAATGTATTATTTATGACATTGAATGCATCGTACAGTGTCTGTATAGCATCATAACATATCATAAGCTGTTTGATCAGTTTTGTAAATTTTTGTACACCTTATATATCTTGAGAATAGAAAAAAAATTTTACTACAATTTATGAACTGATATTTTGTTTGTTTTGTAATTTAATTGTTCAAAATTTTTTAAATAATATTCTAGCCGTGTGCCCGAGGAGATTTCGCATCGGCAACCTGTCAGGAGCCATCTGACTTTCCCCAAATGTAAAAAGCCTGAATACCAACTTTCACGCTTCTAACTTAAAAAATGACGTACTTCTTATACAAACTTTCGTTCTTTTTTTTTACTCCCTGTGATGAATTGTGATGAATTTCCTAAAATGCTGATGCAACTGAGTTTTATTTATAAGCAGATGCTTAAACAATAATTTCCACGTTGCTAACATCACAAATGACGCACTTACATACAAACTTTCCCCCTTTATTTTACCCCCTTGCGGAATGACTTTCCAGAAACGCTGATGTAATTGACTTTTATTTTTAAACAGAAGCCTAAACACCAAAAAACATATTTCTATCTTCAGTAATGACGAACTTCCATAAAAAATTCCATCCATTTAACCCCCTTAAAGGATGAAGTGCTAATCTACATTATATAAGGAACTTCTGTACAAAATTTCATGTTTCTAGACCAACCAGTTTAGGCAGTCCGTCGTCTGTCTGTCAGTCTGTAGATTTTTATTAAGCAGATTATTCCTATTATTTATACTTATATGCTTATATTAAAATGCTATCAGGCCGTTATAATATATCGATATGGTTGGCAAAGAATTTTGCAGAGAAAAATGTACTTGTAAAAATGTCATACAACGAAAAATTTTGGTTTAAATACGGGAAATGCTCCGTAGTCGCTAGTGGCTAATTTTACATAATACGTCTTTCGTCTTAAATTTCGATTTTTTGCCCCAATTCCCTAGATCAAAATTTTTTGTATTTTATAAATACGCATTTCGACTACAAAGTAGTTATCATCAGTATGAATTAGCTAATTGTAATTTTTCTCCGAGGAGATGTTACTTGCTGCTAATTTGGTGACGGTTAGCAACAAGAAACATCACCTCGGAGAATAATTACAATTAGCTAGTTCATACTGATGATGACTACTTTGTAGTCGAAATAAGTATTTATAAAATAAAAAAAATTTTGATCTAGGAAATTGGGGCAAAAAATCGAAATTTATTTCGAAAAATCCTAGAGTTCTCTTTAATATTATTTATATCTTTCGTCTTGATTATTTGATAATATTATTAATATTCTGGTTATTTGTATTTTCTGTGGTGAAGTTTCGATAGTAAAAGATTCGTGTAATTTGACCAATCTCATAAAAAAATATTATTAGTTAAATTTTTATGAGAAAATGTGACTTTAAAATATAAGAAAATTTAGAAATGATATTGATTCTTCCCAACTGAGGCGCTGTCGTGACCTTATTCTTACATTTTCTAATGTCCAATGAATGAGGGTGGCCATGCATTATTGAGATTTGAACCTGAGTAGAAATCCTTTCCCCATCAAGTATGATTATTGAGATGAGTAGTAGCGGGGGGAGGTCGAAGTATGGCAAGTAGACTTTTATAGGTCCTTTTTACCTACCTTTAAAGGACAAGGGATGTCTATGCAGACTAGGAATTTGGTAGGTTGTGCGACTGCAGCCGACTTTGATAAGAACTATGCCGATATTCATGTGGAGTTTGTTAAACGAAACTGCAGAAAACCTTCACATGCATAACCGATTACTTTCGTTATCAATTAACCGCCCCATTATTTATTTTTTAAATTTATTTAATTGACAAACGGACAGTGTTGGGAGTTGAACCATTAACCTCTCAGTTCTGAGTAGACTGGTTTTTATTATACTTTATTACTATTATTATAATATTGATCCATCTTATTCGACATGAACTATACAAAATATATTTAAAATGTTTAGTTTATATATTTGATTAAATAAAATAGAGTCATCAGTGATTATTGTCCTCTTACCACATTTAGATGCAAGTGTACGGTTCTCGGTCAGAGGTTACTGACATTATATATATATATATATATATATATATATATATATATATATATATATATATATATATATATATATATATATATATATATATATATATAATAATTTCTATTCATTAATTGAAATAAATAACTATTATATATTAGGTAGATTTACGATTTATGTACAAAGTCCGATCTGTAGGTCACTTTTTTGAATAAAACCGAAATAGTGTTGTGAAATTTCATGCATATTTTATCATGCACTTAAAGGATTTTCACATTTCGAAACACTATTTTGGTTTTATTTTAAAAAAAATGACCTATACAGATCAGACTTGGTACAAAATTGTGTGTACAAATCCCGATCTGTACAATATCCGGCTTGGTACGTAACATATAGACAAACTATTGTTTTATATGAAATTTTCTATACGTGGTTTTTGCTTTTAACTTATGCAGCAACAAATTTAGTTTAAACTTTTTAGAGAAATAAAAAAATAAACGGAAACATTTGAATTTAAAATTGTTATTTACCTTAAATTTAAAAATAAATTGGTTTTTATTTCACAAAAAAATTTTTCAAATGTGAATTATTTCCACACATATCCAATGTTTACACTATGAATATTTATTACATTTAATTAAAACTCTTGGAATTGTTTCTAACTAGAATTGAATTTTTGTCTTCTCTCATGGTGTGTGTATGTATGCTAACTGCCAACGTATTTGTAATGGGCACCATTTTATCTTTCTGAGCTACAGGATAAATGAGTTCACTAAAATATATTATTTTCATATTCGATTTTATTAATAAGGTATCAAAGATATTTGTTAATTAGTGCCAAAATTCTAAAGATTGTCACAATGAAGGAATGAATGATAATGCAGGAAATTTGGAGCACTGTGGCCTATACGAAGTGTTTCACGAGGCACAAGGCGAGGCGAGGTTTTGGTATCAACCTCGCCTCGCATCGGCCTCGGCCGAGGTAGAATGTTGACAGCCTCGCCTCGCCTCGGTTGGGTTAGCTATCATCCTCACCTCGCATCGCCCGAGGTAAAATTTTTACTAAATTTGACTTATTTTGCATGAATGTACATAATATAGTTAAAAAAATTTTTTAGAAAATAAATGTCTTTAAAACACGGAATATAAGTTGCTTAGTCTCTAAATTTTTTACTCCTCGAATGAAAACAGTAAATTCAAAAAAATTTGGCCTAAAAAAAATATTATGGAAAAATGATATCCCGTGATGTTTTAAGAACTATATAAGAGGTTCTTCAAAATGCTTCCACGATTTCCAAGGCGAAACCCATATACAAGTTACTGTAAGTATAAAGGAAATTAAACTTTTTTGAATTCTTTTAAATTTATTAATTTAATTATATATTTATTCATTGAAATAACAATAATGAAAACATACGTTAAATAATATAGTATTACAGTATTATATATAAAATGAACAGACCCTCAAAATTTTGATTATTCTTATAGTAAATGTTTTTTATAGATACAACATTTTATTTTATTTTTATACGTAAGAGGAAGATATAACACTTAACATGCATTAAAATTGCATTTATTTTTTAAATGCTTACACTGCATAAATAAATAAATAAAAATTTTTTTTGTAAATTTGCCTCGGTCAAAGGTTTTAGTGACGAGGTTTTAGTGACGATATACCTCGGCCGCCGAGGTAATCGTCTCAAAGAATTATTCCCCTTTCACGATTGTTTCTTCAAAGTTTTTACGTAACTTTATCTAGTACGGAAATTCGTACAGCTCATAGCTACACTCAATTCTGCCAATTTGGCTTGTTGAGTACTATAGTTGTGCAGTTGTTCAGTACTATAGTTGTCAAAATATGCATATTTTGACCTATTTTGCATATAAATGCATTTGCAAGTGGTTAGTTAGATAGATAGATTGTAGCGGCTATCCTGGACGGGACACACTTCGACCATAAGGTCCATTGTGATGCCTTAGAATGTGAGGAGCGTCCACTGTAAAAAATAAGATAATTGAGCGGGAATAGATTTTAAACATGAATAAAAAATTCATAAAAAGTATAATAAAGCTTATATAGCATTATATAACATTAAATACACATAAAATTTACATCCCAATATTATACACATAACTTAATTATCTATACTAAACTTTGGACAGGATTTCCTATTCTAATAGCAAGTGAACAGTCATTATTAGATAAATTTGATATACAAGTTCCGAATGTAACTTGATAATAGAATACCATATGTACTTATTGTGATATATTTGTGTTCAAGTATCGAATAAATTAATATAATTTGTAATATTTATTAATATATGATGGTCCTGTTGTATAAATGAATGAATATATGTATATATATGTTTTGCTTTTACATAATTATTCAATGTACTTAATGCAGTCAATCAATTTTATTTTAACATGCTTTTTGAAGTGAAACTTCTTTACGTGCACCGCTCAAAAAATAAATACTGAGGGTGAATCGGTACAAAAACGTAACGTCATAACTTTGGTATGTTACGAAACTTACGTGCATATTAATAATTATAGTTACTATGGAACTGAAAATCATCAAAATTGACTATTATTTGTTGTGTGATACATAAACTTAACAATTATTTAAATAATTGATTCGTAATTGAATTAAAAATGTGTATTGTATACAATCAGTGTGTATGTTAAACTTTTAAATTTTAACCTTATGCACGCCATTTAATTATTGAAATCCGACTGTCAAATATATATATATATATATATATATATATATATATATATATATATATATATATATATATATATTAGGGTAGGCTAAACCAACTTGTGGACACTAGACAGATAATCCAATTCATTGACATAACAGCATTCTAATCTATTGTATTGTATATTGAAGTTTTACTTCAACCGCGCGTAAAGGTTACACGCACTCTTTTATTCATTTTACTGGTACGTATATTTCTACTTTAAACTATGATGTCTTCTATGATTCTCATTCATATTATCCCAATATCAATTTCAAACTTTCTCAATGAATGAAATCCTGATCACAATACCATGGAATTCAAGAAGACAGCCATAAAATTGAACTTGGAGTATATGTTTGTAAACAAACTGAGAAGATATCTGACCTCGGTAGTAAATCAGTAGTTAAAATATAGACTTTGATATAAAAAAATTTGTTTAAATTACTATCAAATTCCTAATAATGTCAAAGAATGTTATCAATGTTCAGACATATTACATATAATGTCAAATTAAGTAGACGCTAGTTTATAACAAACAATTAATAAAATATGTAAATAATAAATACAAAAATTAAAAATACATGAACGTCAAAAGATTGTGAAAGATCATATGCATTCCGCTACCATAACATTTCAGGCAGCTCAGCAGCAGAATATTTGCATGACAGAGGTTGTGAATTCGATTCCCAATATAGATGTGTATAATTTTTCATATCAAGCATTTGATGTCAAAGAATGTTATCAATGTTCAGACATATTAATTAAATGTCAAATTAAGTAAACGCTAGTCACTTCCGGTGATAAAATATAACTGAATGGCAGCCATACTTAGAATGGTTATAAATAGACGCTAGTATACAAAAAACAATTAATAAAATATGTAAATAGTCAATTAAAAATTAAAAATTAAAAATACATCGACATACAAATATTGTGAAAGATCATATGCATTTCACTGCCATAAGATCTCAGGTAGCGCAGAGAACATTAGTCTACAATACGCCTGAGTTATAGCCCGTTTTAAACATGTAGATAGATAGATAGGCTGCCCTGGACGGGCTACACTTCGACCATAAGATCTATTGTGATGCCTAAGGATGTGAGGATGTGAGAGGAGTGGAAGGAATTTTTGTGTGTAGACTGGGAATTGGTAGAATGTGCGGCTGCAGATATTAATCTGGAGTTCGTGAAGAAAACTGCAGAAAACCTTCTCAAGCATCGCCGGTTGTCGGTTTTTCTTAATAATTGTCAAACTGCCGATGTCGGGATTCGAACCTATAACACCCCAGTTCCAAGTAGACATAACGCCTCAGACATACGTCTTAGACCACTCGGCCACTTTGACGGTTTTTACACGGTCAACTTCAGATGTAAGTTTTCATGCGAATGATTTGGTGAGCAAGCGCAGTAGTATTTTTTATGCATGTTTTAAATTTGATGAAATAGAGAAGAATTCCATTTTGATGTTTTTTAACGAAATATTATATGTAACGTAAGATGTAAACATAGTGTGTACGATATGTATATATCCTACTTGCTTGTGATTGGTATACTCTTATCATGTGACTAAAGTGGTTGATTAAGAAAGAAATAGTAAACAAGACGAGAGTTATAGCTGTTAACAAACATGCGATTGATATATTTAAGTGAATTTCCGCGTATGTATGACAATGTAACTTCAATTATATCAACTATTTTTATTGCGATTGAAATTTTCATCAAAACTTTCACGTGTAAAAACTGGCTTCGATGTTGTTATAACATGATGCATTTGTAATAACATGAATAACTCAGTACATATCATAAGTACACATTTATATACCCTAAATAAAATATTTTATGTCCCCTTTATAAATTTAGGCGGCGTCATTATACTATACACAATCAAATGAAAATACGGAACCGACAATATTACTTAGTCACAATTAATATTGTTTACACATCCTTCCGCTCTGCTTTCTGTTCATTTACTTTTTTCCATTAAATTTTATTTTATTTTATTTTATAAAGACGAAGATGGTATCCACTTTAAAAAATATATAACTATTTACAGTGTCTTACTGCAAAACAATACGTCATATTTCACTTATAAAACAAATGAACTCATCGTGTTGCTTACTTAATTGGTTTGGAGTTGCGTATAACTTCGTTTTCTAATTGGCTACAAAGTTTATGTACATATGAAAGTGATAGTGCAATTAAAAACCATACACTACTAGCTAAACAAAGTTAAACATTAAATTTCAAAATATATATCAAAATAAGAACAGTGTAAAAGCTAAGTTACGGTTTTTGAAGTGCTATATTTGGCCGGTTTTGTTGTATGGCGGCAATGAAGCATGGACGATCTCAATAAGAATGGAGTCATCCTTACTTGCTTTTGAAATGTGGATTTGGAGACGTAGATTGAATGTTTCTTGGAAAGATAAAATATCAAACGAGGAGGTGCTGAATAGAGTTGGTGTTAAAAGAGATATAATGAAGACTTTGAAAACACGGCAACTGCAGTTCGTGGGTCATGTAATAAGACAACAGTCCTTAGAGCATTTAGTACTGAGCGGTAAAATCTTAGGCAGTAAATCAAGAGGCAGTAAATTTTTTAATATCCCTTTCTCCGCAAAAGGCCGTTTTTCACATGGCTTATGATGCAGCAGTGGAGGTCCATGATCGCAAACGTCTGTTGAACTGGAATTGCACACAAGGATAAAATTTGGTAGTATCTACATGACACCATTCAAAAAGCTCACAGAGGAATTTTAATTCAATTCTTATTGAGATAATGTCGAATGCTTGGAACTATCAGTACACTACGACTATTGCAGGAGCAGGTCAACTGAGGAGGAAGAGAAACGATGACCGAACTTCTCTGTCACTGTCCAGCTCTTGCTATGAGAAGACTGTCTCAATTGGTTTAGCCCTTCTTTAACAACACTTCGGACTAAAATCTGTCGACCTCAAATAGCGTCTTGAACAGCTCCAAATGATTTTAGGAATAGTGGCTCCTTGAAATATTTCGAATAAAAGTTATCAGTATAGTTATAATGAATAACTTTTACACGCAGTATTTTTTCGAAAATCGAAGGCATAAATCAATCATAAAGGTTTGAAAAATATGGACTACTTTTGTGGTCAGGTGTACTATTATTCATTCGGTTTTTGGGAAAATGTTTAAGACACAAAATGACTATACAATTTTGAAAAAAAGACACGACTTCTGTGGCCCATTGCACATTACACATGAGAATGTGCCAAGTTCTGAAATCAATAAATGGTACGTCTCTAGTAAATAAATGGTTTTAATATTTTTTAAAAATTATTATTATTAAATGGTTTTAATTGAATATTTAACTTTTCCTATTTGTTTCTTTTAAAATAATAAAAATATATTTAGAAAACAAAAAAACTGCCCTTTTTCAGGTATTACAATGAGCGTCTAGCTCTAATGACAATCTAACCTATCCTTATTGAGATATTCAATAAATAAATATTTTCTTAATTTGTTCAAATATGAGTTTTTGATTCTGTAAGTCATTCTAGACAATACATTGTGCTGAAATTTTGTAAAAAATGCTATACATGTCTACAAACCTGTACGGAAATTTTGATTTATACCATCTGTTCCCGAAATATTGAATATTTTGTAAAAGGGTCCAGTAACAAATTTCAATGGGTAGAATTCTCAGCCGGGAATTTGATTTGCTTGCTGAAAATTAACGAAATAATAATTTCCATTGGAGGATCAATGAGTAAGTATACCAAATAAAAACCGATCGAAGATGGAGCTTTAACTCTAGCCAACTAAATTATCTGAAACTCGATATTTTTGCGGGTATTGACTTAAAAATATTCATAACTAATATTGCGTACGTTTTCTATCAGTTGAATATTGTAGTTGGAATTGTCAGGTTAAAAGTTATCTTAACCACGCACCCGGATAAATAAATACACAAATTCAATGTAAAACATAATCTCTTTGTAACATATAAGCTACTATCTTTCCACAAAAATGTTTTGGTTGTAATTGGTTGTAATTGAAGTTTCACAAGTATTTATAAGAGCTTAGATTTGAAGGACATTTAAAGTAAAATAAACTTTCTGTCCTGTAGGACATTGTACTTTTTTTTAAGTACATTAAAACATATATATATATATATATATATATATATATATATATATATATATATTTATATCTGTATATATATATATATATTTATATCTGTATAAATATATATATATATATATTTATATCTGTATATATATATATATAAATATATATATATATATATTTATATCTGTATATATATATATATATAAATATATATATATATATATATATATATATATATGTATATATATAAATATATATATATATATATACAGATATAAATATATATATATATATACAGATATAAATATATATATTTATACAGATATAAATATATATATATATACAGATATAAATATATATATATATACAGATATAAATATATATATATATATATTTATATATATACAGATATAAATATATATATATATATATATATATATATATATATATATATATATATATATATATATATATATATATATATTACCTATGTTAGTACAACTACACTGTTAAATTTTTAAGAAAGATAATAAAAAAACAAGGAAAAATACACACTCCAATTCTACTTCTTTTCTGACAGCAGTTCTACTTATGTGTCCTTTTTAAAACCATAACTAGAAGATAAACATGTAAATAAATATATATGTTTATGTTTTCCATTTTTACCTCAATATACACCTACGTCTACGTCATATACTACGACTATAGCATAGTCGTATCTGTCGACATCATATTATGTAGGTAGCATGTGTCGAAATTACTAAATCTGTACAGGTAAATTTGCTGCTCATCTAAACTAAAATTAGAGGATGTTTCCGATTACAATAATTTGACTACAACCTTGAGTATATAGTTGTGGTTACTATAACAAACTAAAGCTAGACAGTTCATCCATGTAAACAGACGAAATCATGGGATCATAGCGCATAGTCTAATATGACTTTTTCGTTTGATAACTTTGACTTTTAAATTAATAACTATCAGTTTAATTATTATTTTATTTACTTATATTCTTTCCCGTCGTAACATGCATATTCATATAAAAGACGAAAACGATTGAACGAAGCCATGCTGTTTTAGCATATGTTCACGTGTTCAATGATTGCATGTTGACAACGATGGACTCTCTAGTTTGAGTGTACTATAGACCTAGAAAATAGTTGATGTCAAAAATGGTTTTAAATATTTTTAAGTGACAGTTTAGGACTAGAATTTTGGTAGATTCATGAAATATACCACATGGCGTCAATGCGACTGTTCACCACTGTAATAAGCTGTTTTGTAATCTGTGTAAGATATAATCAAAATGTGGCCTTTCGAAAGTGTTCTGAATGAATATTTTTGGCCATGTTTTATGTAATAAAATGAAATGCTTTGGGTAAAAATTGCAAAAATGTGTATTTATTATGTGCGAGACCATCTTTTGGCTAATAAATGCTTTACAGTTTACAACAAAGTTTATATTAACAAAATGAATAGTCTCGACGATGTCATGTAGTAGAACTCATGAAACCACTAAATTTATGAAACACGTATACAGAATATAATGTCAGTTCAAAGAATATCTAATCACACTAATTTCTGCACGAATCTGGTCTTTATTACAGCTTTTGTCGTTTTTAATATACCATACAATTTTGAGAACCTAAATACCAACAACCATTGAGTTAAACAGTTAATGAAGTTGCAAACTAGAATATGGGGCTCAAACTTCTACGATGACGAATCGCAAACCAAGCGAGAAAAAAAAGACGTTGGAAAGATTATATAGTTTGCAGATGGAAAATGGATGAAATAAGCTGCAGAAAAAGCGACATGGAAGTTAATGGGAGGCCTTTTCCCAACAAGTGTGATGATATGGGCTATAATAATACAAACACACGCTGCGCATAAACTTACGTCCTGTAGGTGTCGGCGAGTTATTAAAGCAGGTCGGATACTTTTCGAACAGATCTCGTATATATCGTGCTTATTTAAATAAACCTGAAGATGAGGTCGTAGGATAATTGGGAAAGAGAGTTCTGTTGTAATTAATTGTATAAAAGTATATTAATAAATTGAAGATAAATTACATAAATGTGTTTTATGTTCACTGTACAATTTGGCGGTTAATCACATATTACACTAAACATAGATAATAGAATATGTACATGACGCTAACTAACAAGAATCATTGTACCAACTGTTCTATAACTAAAAGTCACTGTATCAGATATAATAAAATGCACTATACAATTTAAATAAGGGAATCTTTTCTTTTTAACACTCCCATGAAATATTTCCTTATTTTATTTGTAAACTTATAAACATTTTACTTTAAAAACTTTCAAGTTCATTAATTCAGTTAAATTCTTGAAAACACTGAGGGGTAATGCTTTCGTACAAATGTCTGCCAGTTGCATTTCACTTTGAATATAGTCAATGGCAAGCATTCCGCTTTCATATTTTTCTCGTATGAAATGATATCTTAAGTCTACATGTTTTGTGCGGTGATGAAACACTGGGTTTTTTATAAGTTTTATAGCACTTTGATTATCCACGCACAAATTGATTTTACTGACACTTTCTTTTAGTTCACCAAACAATTGTTTTAACCACACGGCTTCTTTACACGCTTCTGAGGCAGCTACATATTCTGCTTCGGTTGTTGACGTAGTTACGTTTTTCTGTCTTTGTGATTTCCACGTGATTACACTTCCATTAAGAGTAAATATGTATCCTGTTATGGATCTTCGGCTCTCTAGGTCGCTGGCGAAATCGGAGTCTGAGTAACCTGTAATAGCTAGCGTTTCGGATGAATCATACACGATTCCTAAATCAATTGTTTCTTTAAGATATCTAACTACTCTTTTGGCTGCATTCCAATGAATTTTTCCATAATTATTCATAAATCTACTTAATAAGTTTGTTATGTATGAGATATCTGGTCGACATGTAGTTGCGATGAAGATAAGTGAGCCTACCAGTTCTTTGTAAGGTACTGTTTCTTCACTAGGTTCATGTTGTGGATCTGTCAAACATACATTTGGATCTGCTGGAATCTTCAGTCCATTTGCATCTGTAAGCCCAAAACGTTTAATAACATGTTGAATATACGTACTTACATTTATCGAGATACGTGAATCTTCATTGCTTTTGATTTCTACGCCTACAAAAGTATCTGGTTTATGATGAGTAATTTTAAATTTCATCTCCAGTAATTTCAGTACTTTCTTGAGTATGGATTCACTTTTAGAAAATATGAGTCCATCGTCGACATATAGGACAAGAATAATTCTTTCGTTGTCCATTTCTCCTACATAAATGCATTTGTCGGATTCACATTGTTCAAGACCAATTCCTCTCATATGGTCATTGAATTTGGAATTCCAACAACGTGGACTTTGTTTCAATCCATAAAGGGATTTGTTGAGTTTGCATACGAATCCTTCATTAACTTTTACACCGATTGGGGGATCCATATATATATCTTCTGTTAAATCGCCATAAAGAAAAGCGGTCTTTATGTCGAATTGCGAAATTTTCATTTTGTGATGAGCTGCAAGGGCCAATAGAATTCTAATACTATCGTACCTTGTTTTTGGAGAAAATGTTTCTTTATAGTCTATTCCTTCTAATTGTGCAAAACCTTTAGCACATAGCCTTGCTTTGAATTTCAATGGTTTATCGCTTGATAAAGGTTTAACCTTGAAAACCCATTTGGAGCCAATTGTTCTTTTATTGTTGGGCAAGTATACGTACTCCCATGTTTTGTTTGATTCCAAACTTTCCAATTCTTCTTGGATTGCTGTTTTCCATTGTTCCTTTTCCTTACTTTCCATTGCTTCTTCGTATGAATTTGGTATATTAATTTCAGTATAATTTGCTTCTTCTATAACAAATTCGTTTAATTTAGCTGGCTTTTTGATTGTTGATCTTTTTCGTAAATTATATCCATCTGTATTGGACTCATTTTCCACAACCTGTTCATCATTTTCCGTAACATGTTCATCATTTTCCATAACATGTTCATCATTTTCCATATTCTGTAAAACATAATTTTTTCTAAGGTCTATAGTTTTGTTTTCATTGAAAATCACATGCCTTGAAACTTTGATTTTCTTCGTATCGGGGTTATAAAGTCTGTAATTTGTAGAAATTCCTTCATAACCTACGAGGATAAGTTTTTCACTTTTTTTATCCAGTTTTCTTCTTAAATTTTCGTCGATTAACAGATAAGCTTCTGAACCAAAAACTCGTAAATGATTGAGTGTTGGTTTCTTACCTGTCCAGAGTTCAAAAGGAGATTTACCGTCATTGTTGGGTGTTCTATTTCTTAGATAGACTGCTGTATTCACAGCTTCTGCCCATAATTGTTTGGGTAAATCTTTTGTATACATTAGAGCTCTTGCACTTTCCATTATGGTTCTGTTTTGTCTTTCACATTTACCGTTCTGTTGAGGAGTATAAATACCTGTATGTTCAATTACGATTCCTTTGGAGTGAAAATATTCTCTTAATCTACCATTAGTAAATTCGGTTCCATTATCTGTTCGAACTGTCTTAATTTTGTGACCAAATTTCTTTTCACACATGTTTACGTATTCACGAAAACAATCGTAGACGTCAGATTTATGTTTGATAAATCTTACTTCACAAAATCCAGTTTTGTGATCTTTGAACAGAATGAAATACCAAGCTCCACCTATCGATTCTGTACTCATCGGTCCACATACGTCGCTATAGATTTGTTCACCTGGTTTTATGTCACGAACAGTAGTTGGCGTGAACTTTAGTTTATGCTGTTTAGCGTACACGCATGCTTCACAGAAAAAGTCTTGGTTTTTGGTTAATTTCACATTTTCAAATGTATCTTTCGAAAATAACTCCTTTAATGACTTAATGTTTAAGTGTCCAAGTCTCTCATGCCATTCTTTCAATGTTCCAGTTGTCACTGAATTCATTTCGTTGTTTGTTGATTTTATTCGGATCAATAACTTGTATAGATTATTCTCATCGCGGATGGCAAGTCCTACTATTTGTTCATTTTTCGTTATTTTTGCTTTTGAGTCGTTTTTGCTAATTGAAAATCCCTTTTTTGTGATAGCACCCTCTGAGAACAAGTTTCTTCTTAAACCCGGAATGTACCAAACTTCTTCCAAAGAACCACTATACCATTTGCCGTCGATCCACTTGTCGATATGGATAGTCCCAGTTCCTTCAACTTTTAGTATTTCATTATTTCCAAGTTTGACTGTTGCGCCATTTGTTTCTTTAAATGTTGCAAAAAACTCTCGGTTGGGTGTCATGTGACGTGACGCTCCACTGTCTAGAATCCAAGTTGTATCACTATCTGTTATCAGCGCTTCTATTTCTTCAAAATTTTCTGAGATGAAAGCACTTTCTTGAGGATTTTCTCTGTTTTCTGATTTTGGTTTTGCCTTCTTTGGGTCACGACATTCTTTTGCGTAATGTCCTCTTCTGTTACAATTAAAACATCTTACGGCTGAATTTTTCTTGAATGTTTTATTTTTACTTTTGGCGACAAGAGCATTTTCTTGTGTTTCTATGCTCGTCAGACTGTTTTCTTCATCAATTAATCTGGCTGTTAAGTTAGCTAACGTTTGCTTTGAAGTTTCCATTGATAACCAGGCTTGGCGAAAAGTACTGTATTTTGTGGGTAATGACGAAAGTATTTTCGTTACGATGGCTGTGTCACTTATGGTATCGCCTAAATTTTTGATTTGTTGCGCTAAACTTTCTACTTTTGAAATAAATTGAGCCACTGAGTCTGTAGGTTCCATTTTGTAAGTATAAAATCTTTCATGAACGAGTATTTTATTTGTTTCTGACTTTTGCTCGTAAATAGTATCAAGTTTGTTAAATACCTCCTTTGAAGTTACACAGTTTTCAATCAGACATATTTGTTTTAAATCCAAGGCTGATGTTATCGAACACATGGCTGAAGCATCATCTTTGTCCCATTTTGCAATTTTTTCAGCATCGGTTGCAGGTTTTGGTGTTTCTCCTGTTGCTATACTGAGCAAACCTTTTGCACGAAGTACACATTTCACTTGAAATTTCCATTGGTTGTAATTTTCACCATTAAATTTATTGATTTGTACTTGTACCACGTTTCCGGTGTTTATATCCGCCATTGTAATTTTTATGCATATACTTTTTAACCGTACTATTAATTTACAATTCACTGAGAACTTTCTGTCTATTCTGTCTACAATTTCAACGTAAAAACTGGGCCGATAACCTGAAGATGAGGTCGTAGGATAATTGGGAAAGAGAGTTCTGTTGTAATTAATTGTATAAAAGTATATTAATAAATTGAAGATAAATTACATAAATGTGTTTTATGTTCACTGTACAATTTGGCGGTTAATCACATATTACACTAAACATAGATAATAGAATATGTACATGACGCTAACTAACAAGAATCATTGTACCAACTGTTCTATAACTAAAAGTCACTGTATCAGATATAATAAAATGCACTATACAATTTAAATAAGGGAATCTTTTCTTTTTAACACCTGTGTACAACAAAAGTCATCTGAGTGTTTCATATTTGACTTGTTTATTCTAAAGTGTACTTTATGTGCACGTCATTGGAAATATAAAAATATTATATTCACTTCACCACTTTTCTATGTGAAATAGAATAATAAAAAACAGTATCAAAATGACAAACTTTAATTAAGAATTATAAAAATGAAAATATATAATACATAACATTTTTCATACGTCTTTCATAATATTTTTCATTAGTTTAAAACAGGGAAAATGCAGTCAATGACACAATTTTAATTAGTCTACCTGCACCATAAAATGATGAAGTACTGCTGAATTACACAAGTTTTTACATAAAAGTTTATTCACTTTTCAGACGACTATTCGATTATGAAATGTTTACACATATTTTTTTGCAATCACATGTGTGGTTAAAAGCAATTCACTAGACATAATATCGAAGAGTGGACTGTCATTCGTTATCAATATGCTAACAACCTGTTCTTAAATTTATTTCTAAGTCATTAAGCGAAAATCGACTGTAAATTTTTGTAACCAAAAGCAACCGCTTTTTGGGTCGATAGTACAAACTGTGGAGCCAACGGGTTACCGCCTTCTACGACAATCATTAAGAGTCATTACTATCACTTCTTCGGCAATCACTGCATTCTTAGCTACGACAATTTTTGCAGTTAATTTAATTTTGACTTTTTGATCAAATACAGAAGTGAGTTAGTTGTTCGAAAGCTATTAAATCTGTTTTGTCAACATTTTGTTTTCAATTATTTGGAAGCTTTTTTGTTTCTTGTTATTCAGTATCACATTTTTATTTTATAACATTTTATTTATCAACGGTTTTTTCAGATTTAATTATTTCTTTTTATTATATACGATGTTTTTACAGAATTCGTATCCTATGTCAATATTTATTTTTTGACAATTCGAATACATTTTTCATCCATTGTCATCCATTTTTTTCTTCCGTATAATATTTTAATATTTGATACTTTTTTATAATACGTTTTTATACGGATATAACAAAAGTATTTGCTGTATTACGTAATACTTTTTTTTCAAATAAATTCAATTAATTTACAATTATATTTGATGTTAAGAAACAATACCGTTACAAACAATAAGTTACAAACCGCCATTTTGTAACCAATTGTTCAGAACTTTATCATTGATTTAGCTTTAATAAATAATAATATTTTATTTTATATTATGCGCTTATTCCAAGAGGTGGCATACAATTGGTTTTTCAAACACAGTCATTGTAACCGACTCTTAGAAAGTAAAATCATCGTTATTTGACAAACGTTTTTCTGACATAATGGTTTACCAAAACTCAAATGAGTAAAGTTTTTAATACTGCGGCGATAACACATAATTCGGATATGGGATCATGAAGTTCTCCATAGAGTAAATATTTTCAGATAAATTTCCAAAAATAAATATTTAACGACTAACTTTTGATAAAAAACTAAAAATCATGTAGAGATTAATTTGAAACAAAAACAGTATTGTAGCAAAGTTCAAAGATTCAAATTCAATTTATAATTGGTTAAACCTTTGCGAACTACGGATAATAAAACTTATCATTCAGAAGTCAATTCAGATGACGACTGCTTCACACACATCACAACTTCGCGTATAAAAGGTTACGATTGTTATTTAAATAAAAAACTATTTTCATCTATTTAAAAAATAATCCGTGCTATTCATGTGATCAAATATTATGAAAACTAAAAATGGACTGAAATTATTTTACTTCAATGTAAAGTCGATACAACGGATCCCTCACAAATTCAATGAATAAATGGTTTCAAATTGTTTGGTCTGAAACTATAAAAATGGATTGATATTTTACATTTCTATTTCACATAACAAAAGGTTCGAACAATGAATACATTTATTCAAAACAAACTTCTTAAAACTAGCCTTGACTGAAAACTCTGGAATAAATACTTCCTCACTCTAAAGAAATGACAAAAAGGGTTAAATTTGCATCAAGACTTGCAACATGTTCATAAAAAAAACATTTGACTGGAGCCAATATTTCATTTGATTTGAATGGTACCTCTGAGTCGGATAGGGAATGATCAAATGACATCAATGAGGTATCGCCATGATATCGCCAATGAGGTATATAATAACGCAAAGAGATATCCTAACATTTTTTAAGACTATAGGACTTCCGTAACACGTTTGACGGAAAGGAGATAAAATAGATCAAAATTGTCGCGGTACAAAAGCTCCTTAGAAGACTCCTAATTCGAATTTAATCTAATCTACCAACTAGTAAAACCGTGTATTTTGGTTTAT
Source organism: Nineta flava (assembly GCA_963920215.1). NCBI lineage: Eukaryota > Metazoa > Arthropoda > Insecta > Neuroptera > Chrysopidae > Nineta > Nineta flava. The sequence continues at coordinate 31,762,989 of OY986040.1, read as the reverse complement.
TGAAAATATTAAGTTTTTAAATACTGATATGAAAAAATTAGCTCGTCAACCAGGAATCGAACCTCGGGCCTCTGGATATCTAGTCCAGCGTGCTTCCCGCTACACCAAAGACGACTCTGACGTAACAGCCAACTTTTTCATATCATTCTTATTTTTATTTTGACAGTATTACTTCTTATAGAAAGTTTAGTTTAGTGAAAGGTAAATGACATTAAGTTTTTATGTAAAAAAATCAAGTTTACTTTTCTTATTTTACCAACGCTCCCACTGAATTTGTAATTTCTATTTCAGGGTATAATTTCGAATTCCATCAATCTTGATGCTGCCATATTACTGTATTGGCATCTAAAGTGCATATATTTGAAAACATTTAAATCGGTACGACAATTGAATAGAGAATATGCATGGAAATTTTTTTTCGCATTTATTTTCAGAATATGAAAAAACTGTTAATACTGTAATAATATTTAAAAACGAAATTAAAATCCGATAAATATTAAGGAAGCTATAAGCTTTTAAAGATTATTATCTATCTCTTTCTTGCAACAATACTAAAAACGGAGTTTTACGTGTATTTTAAATGGTGAAAGTGTAATATGACGTCACATAACATATCAAGAGGGCTATCACCCTCTATGTCTAATCGGGAATTTCAATCATTCATATCTCACTTAGTTTTAAAGTGTTTTAAAAAGTAATTTTACCGTGATATTTGTCAAGTACACATGCTTCAATTCAAGTGGAAAAAATTTTTCATGCATATTCCCTATTGCGAGATATGCTCACTGAGATGTAACAGGAAAAGCAACAAAAAAAAAACTTTCCAACTTTTGTGAACCATCTCTGTACATATTTAGATTTAACTAACACAAATATATATTTCCCTTCAAATATGACTAACTACGTAAATAATAAATTTATGGCATGTATGTAGGTACTTGTGAGCCTGGACAGGTACATAAGACTATAGTTATTATGTAGGTAATATACTAAATGGTAGTTAACTTATTTTACTTTGGTTGCAGCATGGTGTAGCATGGAAAAAATGGTCATATAGATCAAAATAATGTTACACAATAGAATAATAAATTTACTGAAAACAGTAAAAAAATGATATTTTTATTTACAAAAGTAGTTTCCCAAAGTAACACTCAAGACATTAAACATGGTTTGCTTGTTTTTTATTATTATAAATTTTATGTTCATTTTTTTACTTTTTTTATTTTTTTAAATTTCATTAATAGTAACACAAAAAAAGTAAATCTTATACGCCATGCCTGTGTATTAACTGAAGTATTTATATAATAAATACAAATATGTGTATAATGTACCTATATATGGAAATTATCATTTATTTTATAAAAAAACATGTAGTTCAAGACGAATATAACGTCATTAAACAGACTGGCAGATCTTATGAGGTAGATTGTAAAGGCTGCCCTGAACGGGCTACACTTCGACCAAAAGGTCCATTGTGATGCCTTAGGATGTGAGGATGTGAGTGAAGAGGAAGGAATTTGTGAGTAGACTAGGAATTGGTAGGATATGCGGCTGCAGCCGACTATGATAGGAACTATGCTGATATTCATATGAAGTTCGTGAAGGAAACTGCAGAAAACTTTCTCAAGCATAGCCGGTTACTTCGTTCTTGTCCATACGCCGACAGTTTAGTCAATCAACCGCCCCTTTTTTTTATAATTGACAAACTGCCGATGTCGAGATTCGAACCCATAACCTCCCAGTTTCCAGGTACTCGGCTACTTGGCTGGTGGCAGATATTATAATCAACTATTCAGAACTGGAATAACTGGAAACCTGCAGAATATAATTCAATTGTACTAACGCAAATTATACAAACGTGTTCTAGAGCAAAAAAGTAAGGTCAAGTTCGATAATGGGCAAAATCGGACCATGTTTGGGCAAAATGGGCATAACGTCTATCTTTGAAACCGTAAGAGATATAACAAAAATTTAATAACAAAAAATCTTCTTCTTTGTAAAATAAACAACTTTTGTTTGATAAATTTTTCCATAAACTCTGTATATACTGGGTATTCAAACAATTAACTAAATTAGTTGTTACAATACTTGTTTTTATATGGTTTTTCTAATATTTTTAATCTCATTCACAAAATGTTATGTTAAGTATCTGAAAATGTTTACCTTATTGCTACAGTATGTATAAAATTGTTCGTTTCATTTTTTATTTCTGAAGAAGGAACTGTGTTCTGAAACTAGTCTAATAAAGTGATTCTAAACGAAACGAAACTTTCAAATATTTGTATTATCTAATAATCATTTGTTAGAAACAATTAAATTTAACATAAGAAGAAATTATTCTGTAAATAGTTTATAATATAAATGTTTGATCATATAAATATTTCCACCTAAACTATCCTTGGAAAATAATTGTCTACAACCCTCCCACTCAAATTGCTACGGTCATAAAAGGATATTTAATTTATTTTGCAGTCAATTTGTTCCGAAACTATTTCGTTCTCGAAAAAAAATATTGCAAATAAAAGTTGCGAATAAATGTACAAGGCCTTGATGAATTATCTATCAATATGGAACGTAGCTTTTGCAGCCAATATAATAAAAAATGTAAAAACGATTAAATGTAAAAGAAGAATTGGTGGCGCTTGGCGATACAATGTTTATCGAAATATATTTAAGATAAACACTATTTACCAAATATCTGTTATATTATTTTTTTATTGTTTTAACCAGGTCTGAAATATGCAGACAGTTTTGTAACCAAAGAAAATTCAGCTGTTTCAAACAGATATTGGTTATACATTATAAAACAACCTCGAGTCAAATAATGCCTACAAATATTTTACATCTACTTAGATAGATTGTAACGGCTGCCCTGGACGGGCTACACTTCGACCATAAGATCCATTGTAATGCCTAATGATGTGAGGATGTGATAGAGTAGAAGGAATTTTTTGTGAGTAGGAATTGGTAGGATGTGCGGCCGCAGTCGACTCTTATAGGAACTACGACGATATTCATATAGAGTTCGTGAAGGAAACTGCAGAAAACCTTCACAAGCATAGCCGGTAACTTCGTTCATGTCCATACGCCGACAGTTTAATCAATTAACCGCCCCCTTTGTCTTTTGTCAGTGTAGAGTATTAACAAAACGTCCATAGTTTATGCATCACAACCGTGAAACAATTGATAAAAGGAGCAACTAAACGAGCAAAATACGAAAGTTTAATATGAACATTTCAAGATTGTATATTACTTTCACTGTACAATCAATATTCAATACTATCCCATTCAATACGTAAATGTGAAAACCTTATGTGAAAGTTATGTAGGTAAAAATATCGTTAAACCTTTATCTTTTATCAAAATTGATTTCTTTAAAGGAAAATATTTGTATTTTGTTGTTGTGTACCGTTATAAATATCATCTAATGTGCAATTAATTTTCATTTCACAAATAAATTTGATACTATTTCATTGGGTACCTATATTGTGTTTGTATTATATATTTTAAGAAGACCATGTGCCAGGCTCTACCTTTTACCTCTCCTCTATCAATATCCTCTCTATCTCCTCTATATACTGGGTGTCCCAGAAGTCGCGCACCCCATTGTAGGGATCGAAAGAGAAAAATATTCTAAGACGAAAAGTCCTGAGCCATTTTTTAATCAGACGCATAGGTAATTAATTATTAATTAATGAAAGTGACCAATCAGGAGCGCGCGACAGAAGAATAAAAAGTGAGTGAGAAGGCGGTAAGAGACGCGAGAGTGAGACGTAGCTCTGGCGTCTCGCCTTCTCACTCACTTTTTATTCTTCTGTCGCGCGCTCCTGATTGGTCACTTTCATTAATTAATAATTAATTACCTATGCGTCTGATTAAAAAATGGCTCAGGACTTTTCGTCTTAGAATATTTTTCTCTTTCGATCCCTACAATGGGGTGCGCGACTTCTGGGACACCCAGTATATGGAAAATAATTTGTTTGATACAATAAATAAACTTAAATATGCAGGTATATGGGAATCCGAGAATTAATTTTATAACGGTATTGTTTTGGGGAATTTACATACAAAAATAAAAGTGAAATTTACATTCGATAATATATATTTCGAATAAGAATGCATTTCATTACTATTGTCAGAAACTTTTGTTCGCGGAAAATTTATATTCTATTGTGTTTCATCAATACAAACAGAATAAATAGTTTTAATTTGAAATTGAAATTACTAATTGGGTTAGTACCGAAATATGCTCCAAGGAATTTTGGGGAAAAAATATGTTTTGTAATAAAAATAAATTATTTTTGTACGTTCCATAATAACATATTTATAATTATTAGCCAGGTATAGCATAGGTATGCTGCTTCGATTCTCAACAAAAGGATTCCTATCGATTGTCAATAAATGGCTAATTTGTATAAACAAATGAATAGTATTCCGTAATGAAAAAAAACAGTGAAACAATCATCCCGCCCTTTCCTTAATTTAATAACAAAAAATTTAAACGATTTAGGTGATTGTAATTGTAAATAACTAGCTTATACCCGCAACTTCGCCGCGTTATATTGTATAGCTGCAGCTAACGTCATTTTAAGACTAAAAATCACACTATAATTTCCCAATGCTTTCGCTTTTTCTAATATTTATCGTTCCCACCGCTTCTACTACTTAAAATATTTATCGACACTGCCACCAAATTTCTCTTATAGCGAATATTTTCGAAGTCTAATCATAAGCTTTTGAACAAAAGTTGTTTCATCAAAATCAGTGAACTAGTTTCTTCAAAATCGGGTCAGAAGTTTTGCGTGATGACAAAAACAAATAAACAGACATTAAAAATTTTATAATAGTTGAGATTGAAAATGGTTCACCGTGTGGGGCCCGACGGTGGTAGTTTGTCAATTAAAACAATGAAGCGGGAAGTTGACTAAAATTGTCGGCATATAAACAAGAATGAAGTAAACGGTTATGCTATTGAAGGTTTTTTTGTAATGTCCCTTCAGGTACTCCACACGAATATCGAGTTCTTATCAAAGTCGGTTGCAGTCGCACAGCCTACGAACTCATAGTCCTAAGTAAATAATTCTTTGTCCTTCACCCGCATCACATCTACGAAAAAAAACAACTTTTATTCTTTTCCAGAAATGTTCTGGTGCATTGTTTAAAATGAGACACGCTGTATAGTTTAGAAGTATATAAGCGTCATCTATATTATATAATATAAGGCTGTCAAATTATCAAAACCATATATGTATTAGCATAGACCATGTTGATCATTGTGTTTGCAATGAATTTTTTTTTTAAAGATATATAATTCCTCTGTAAAATAAATAATATCGGTTTATAATTATAATTAAAAGATAATTTTATATAAATGATATAAAGATTTTGCGACAATGTTGTCATATTTCATACTTTTTTTCTGCATTGTCATTTTATATATCTCATAAAATTCTTTGGAAATTTTTCTATTAAAAGACAAATGGAAAGGATGCTTTATTATTAAATGAAAAACTTTTTTTTATATCAACAACAACTAAGTTTATATATCATCATAAAAAAGCAAAGGCAAAAAAAAAAAAAAAGAAAGAAGAAAGTTAGGTACGTATTCTTTTTCTGTGTTTTGATAATAGAAATTAATTTTACTGTATAAAAATTTTTTCATTACCTCTAGGATATAAATTCACTGTGTACTTTAATATTTAATATTCATTCTGTATTTAAGGATATTATTTTTTTTATACACATAAAAATTTTTGTTTATATTTTTTAACACAATAAACTTTTCTTTAATTAAAAAAAATTGTGTTGTACATCTTAAAAGAAATTTATATATAGGTTGGTTATAAATATGCAAAATATTTGATAGATATCGAACTTTTTATCGATTATTTTTAGAAAAGTAGCTGCTTTAATGACGTTGGAAGTTTTGAATAGTTGAAATTTTCGTAAAATCAGTTTATTTTTACTGGTCACGGAACACAGCTCCTCTTCAGAAAAAAAATCATCATTTTTATTTCTCTTCTATTACATTTTAATATAAAATGTAATGGCATAAAATTATAGCAAGTTGAACTAAACCAAATGAACTACTTTGGAAAACTATTCAGCTGTAATCATGACCAAAGAAGTGAAATTAAAAAACGTATAGCTGTCGCTAAAAATAATTTTGTAAAACTTAAGGCTTATTTAACTAACAGAAAATTATGTTTTAATAATCGGCTTAAAATGTAAAGGTGTTTTGTGTGGTCCGCACTACTATATTCGTGCGAAACGTGGCATTAATAAAACAAAATTTAAATGCCCTAAAAAGTTAAAAAATAATTGCATATTCTTGTGTCAAATTTAGCTCACTTAAGCAAAAAATTTGTAATATATATGTACAATTATTGTTATTTTTGTATTCATAGAGAAATTGAAAAAATATTGTCGTTTTGTTTTTCGAAAAATGTTGTATTTATTTAAATTTTAATGCTTCACATAAAATATATCCTTCACATATAATTTGGACATCGCCTCCAGAAATAACAATAATTGTACATATATATTTAAAAATTTTTGCTTAGGTGAACTGAATTTGACACAAGAATATGCAATTATTTTTTTAATTTTTAGTGTATTTTTGGGTCGGGTTTCCATTTTGTCAAAATTTTTTTATTCTCGCTTTTTAGTGACTTTGAGGTTTTATAACTTATTTTATTTGTCTGAATATGGGTAGACCCACCAATAAACGACCCACTAATTTTTAGTGCATTTTTTTATAACACATTTTTTTTATGTTTTTTTTTTTTTTTTTTTAAATTTTTAGTGCATTTATTCATAACAGATTTTCAGTTTTTTTTACATGCATTTTGTTTTTTTTTTGTAAAAATTTTTTTTTTGGAGTCGGTTTGTATTTTGTAAAAAATTTTATTTGAAGTCGGTTTTTAAAAAAAAATTCTTATTTTTCCATTATGAATGAATATACCCTTTCAAACAAAAAAAAATTTTCGCAGAAATCGGTGATCACCTATAAAATGACGATTTTCCTCGATTTTCAGGAGATCCCCTCATCAGAATGCGATTTGGTGATAATGGGACCAATCGGAAATACAACCCTTTAAAAGCTTCAAGCTTCAAAACATGATTCAAACTTTTAAAAGTGCTGTCGTTTATATGGGGTACATAATAATAATAATAATGGGGTTTAACCTCCGTTTTTGAGACACGACGGTCTATAACAGAGGCCACCCACTTCATTATTTTTCAACTTTTATTAATTTTTACTTTTACATTTCTATGATGTGAGTGGAGGATCAGGAATTCGTATGCAGACTAGGAATTGGTAGGTGTGCGGCTGCAACCGTCTTTGATAGGAACTATGCCGATATTCATCTGGAGTTCGTGAAGAGAAACCGGAGAAAACCTTCACAAGCATAGCCGGTTACTTCGTTCTTGTCCATACGCCGACAGTTTAGTCAATCAACCGCCCCATTAATTTTTTTTTAAAATGACAAACTGCCGGTGTTTGGATTCGAATCCATCACTTCTCAGTTCCAAGTAGAGATAACGCCTTAACAAGCGCGGCAACTTGGCTGGTTTTGGGTTACATAGCATATATACCTTCAAATTTCGAGATAGATAGATTATAGAGGCTGTCCTGGACGGGCAACACTTCGACTATGAGGTCCATTCTGATGCCTAAGGATGAGTGGAAGGTGAGTGGAAGGAATTTCGGGTGCAGCCGACTATGATAGGAACTATTTCGATATTCATCTGGAGTTTTTGGGAGGAAACTTCAGAAAACTTCTCAAGCATAGCCGGTTACTTCGTTCTTGTCCATACGCTGACAGTTGGGACAAACTGCCGATTTCGGGATTCGAATTCATGACCTCCCAGTTTTCAAGTAGACATACTGCACAGACATAACGCTTTAGACCGCTCGGCCACTTGGACTGGTAAATTTCGAGATGGTTGACGGTTTATTGTAGATGTATTGTCTTATTATAATTTAACTTTTTTTACATTTGCAATCATCCTGTAGACAATAAAAAATAAACGAGTTTGTGATGAACCTACAGTGTTTCCCGGCCGTTCTTTTCATATTCCAATATTATTAAATCACTCATTTTCAAATTTCTGGTAAACATATAAACACTGTTGAATTGGCCGCTAGCTCTCCTAATAACAGTGGTTGGTAGATAGGTATTCTATTTAAAATGAAATAACATTAATTATGTAAATTCATAAAAATTTGTACGAAAGTGAGACTTATTTAATGTTTTACAAAGGGGGTGTCAAGTCAATGAAGTCATAGTAATGTGTGTGTCTAACACTTTGTCGTTCAGTAAGTAGTTACAGATAGTTCGTAAAATATCGAAAGAAAATGGAAAGGCAAAGAATAAATTTAGTTTTATTTAAAAAATAAATAAAACTAAAAAATAAATTGTTTATTATAAACGACGTTTAATTACATGAAAACAAAAACAAACCTGCGATTATCTAGGCTCAAATAGGCTAAAATGGTTTGCGAACTCTCCGCATATATATATCTCTTCATATCATGTCAGAAAGTTCAGATAGATGAACTTTGCGAGTGACTTGTGGTTTGCATTATTACAAAGTAGACCTCATCAGTATAAGCTAATCGTAATTATCTCTAGAATATATTAATAATCATTATATACAATATTATTATTATAGTCCACAGTACAACACGGTTTTTAACCCGACTTCAAAAAGAAGCATGGTTCTCAATTCGTCTGTATTTTTTTTTTAATGTGTGTCACCTCAGAACTCCGTCATTTATGAACCGATTTTGAATTTTTTTTTGTTTTAAAGGGTTTGGTTTCACATTGGTCCCATTTGCACCAAATCGCATTCTGATGAGGGGATCCCTGGGAAATCGAGGAAAATCCTCATTTTATATGTGATAATCGATTTCTGCGAAATTTTTTTTTTTTTGAAAGGGTATACTCATTCATAATGGGAAAATGAGAAAATTTTTTTAAGAACCGACTTCAAAAAAATTTTTAATAAAAAAAAACCGACCCCAAAAAAAAAATGCATGTAAAAAAAACTGAAAATCTGTTAAAAACCAGAAAAAATGCACTAAAAATTAAAAAAAAAAAAAACAACGGATAAAAAAAAATGTGTTATAAAGAAATGCACTAAAAGTTAGTAGGTCGTTTAGTTGGTCTACCCATATTTAGACAAATAAAATAAGTTATAGAACTTCAAAGTAACTAGAAACCGAGAAATAAAACCTATTTTGACAAAATAGAAACCCGACTTCAAAAATCAAATATTCTATAACAAAAAATGCACTAAAAAGTAAAAAAATAATTGCATATTCTTGTGCCAATTTTAGTTCACCTAAGCAAAATTTTTTTAATATATATGTACAATTATTGTTATTTTTGGAGGCGGTGTCCTAAAGTTATGTGAATTTCTCTACGCTGACACCGACTCCAAAAATAACAATAATTGTACATATATATTTAAAAATTTTTGCTTAGGTGAACTAAAATTGGCACAATAATATGCAATTATTTTTTTACTTTTTAGTGAATTTTTTGTTATAGAATATTTGATTTTTGAAGTCGGGTTTCCATTTTGTCAAAATAGGTTTACAACAGTTAATGTAATACAGACTTCAAACAAACTTGTATCCTACAAAATGGATGATGTGACAGGCAGGTCTCTCACCCCCAACATTTTCAAATAACGAAGTATTTGTTAAATAATACAATATTTGAATGTTTGACAAACCCTCTATACGTATATATGCAAAGGTGAGTTGTATGTATGTGTGTTGATACTTCAGAGAGAAAATATTGAGTTATAAACTCCCTTTTAAAAGTAGGTAAAAGCAAGTAACACACTCTCAATTCACCACCATCATCACTAGTGACTAGTACACAACTCGTCATGTCTAATACCATTAGCTCTACAGGGTGTGATTTCATGCATTCCCTAAGCAACAGTTATCAAACGATGTGGAACGGTAAATCTAACCTAGTTTACACTTGACAATATTCTCCTCTATCCGCCACTCACAATAGAGTAGTAGTCTTCACAATTAAACATGAAAAAGTCATTGAACTATTTAAATTACGACAATTGTGTTTGTTCAACATTGAATTTATTTTATTCGTTATTTGCAAAAATTAATGAGTTTTATTTAAATTTATTGTCAGAACGAACGTAGCTATATTTGTTTCCCTGTGAGTATTTAATTTCATGATGTTTCATGTTCTTTGGGTGGTTATTTCAAGTTTATCGATTGATTATTTTATGGTTTCAATGTCGATAATAATATTCCTGGATTGATTTTTGTAGATTGTTTATTTGCAACAATAAAAAATTTCTGATCATTATATATTAATCCTATCTACTGTGTTTCAAATGGAAATAAAGCATAAAACTATTGTTATTATACTAGGCAACTTCGTTTGGAAAATACTGGCGAATTTACTAATGAAACGACAGATACAAAGAATAGCAGAAACATTTTGGAAGATCATGTTGCACATATGGAAATTATTAGGAAAGCATTGCAAGAAGTGAAGGTATTATATTATCGAAGGATAATTAATGAGAACTCTAGGTTTTTGAAATAAAATTACAAATTCGCCCCCTTTAAAAATATACGCCCCCAATACGCCTCCAAAAATATACATATATTTTGTAATATATATACAATACAAAAAAACTGACCAAGGCAAAGGGGGCGAATTTGAAATTTTAAGAAGTGTAGGGAAAATCTGTGTGGGACACAGAACTTAATCAAACTATTACGCAATTCACTCGACAATTGATGGTTAACCTGCAGACTAGTTTCTAATTATGCTTTCTGGTTGTATTATACAGGATTAATTCGGAAAATTTAACAGGCAATAGATTAAATAGATTAAAAAAATTCGTTACGCAGGAGCTGCGCCACCTTAACGAATTTCCTTAGAATACATAAATTACTCTCTAGCGGTAACAGTTTTAGTGTGATCAAAATTAAATATCGTATATGATATAATTCTAGTATTTGCATTGCCAATTTTATTAAGAAATGGTATTGGTCAAGGGAAAAAGGGGGTTTAGCGAAAGAAGGAAATACAAAATATAAAATATCTCTCTTACTATTAGAACAATCGAAAAATGTATAAGGAGTAAAGTTGTAGAAAATCAAGTTTGCTACAATTCATTAACTCATAATTTTTTCCAAAATCTTTTGTGTACTGAGTAGAATTTTAACTTTCAATCTTAAATTGTAAATAGTTTTGTAAATATTAGCGTAACAGAAAACATGATAAGAAACAAAATTATAGAAAAACTTAGTACCTTCAACTTTACTACTAAAATTTTTTTTTATTTTAATATCAAGGGAGATTGAAGGAGATCCATACATTAAGACGAGAGTACTTACAACTTTACAACTTAAATTTTTATTTATTTGAATATTAAGGGAGATTAAGGGAGACCCATACATTCGGAGACCATTTTACGATATCGCGAAAACAGGAAGTTTTTTATTGTAAAAATAAAATTTAAAAACTGTTTGCTGCCGTGAATGGTTTCGAAGATATAAAAAGAGTCAATTTTAACACTCTGTGTCAAAGTTATCACAATGAGCATTTTAATATTTATACCCGGTATATAATATATACCAGGGTATATTAAGTTTAGTCTTGACCTTGTAACGGTTGAACATAGTGATGGTAATAATTAGTCCATTTCTGCAAAGTTGTCCGAAAACACTATAACTCAAAAACGAAAAGAGATAGCGAGCTGACATTTCTTATGTGTATTAAAAAAGTAAAAGCAAATCGTGGGCAAAATTAGACCATGTTTGGGCAAAATTGGCAAAACTGTTCTTGAAACCGTAAGAGATAGAACAAAAATATAAAAAACCAAAAATGTTCCTTTGTTTAAATACACAGCTTTTGTTCGAAATTTTTTTTAATAAATTAGTATATACCGGGTATTTAAGCAATTAACTCAGCTAGTTGTTATTTTCGCTTGTTTTATTTTTTTGTATTGAAGGGGTTGTTAGTTTTATTTTGTTAACTAATTGGAAACACGGGTTTCTATATTAAAGGACACGTTTTTGAGCTCAAAGTAATATACATATTTAAAGTCGTACATATTTGTATTATGTGTAAAGATCGATAGCGTTTTCGAACTCTAGCAAAATGTCATGTTGAAATGTGGTTCTTCGACACTGTGATAACCACAAAATAAAACAGAATACCCAATGACAAATTGTCTTCACACAGTTTTTTATACTTAATCAACAGTTAGTTTCACCACTAGAGTGGTCTAGTCCATAGGTGGGCAGACCTTGACTGCACTGAGCTCTGAGTGAGAGGTAGGAAGAGATATAGAGTAAATATAGGTAAATATAATATCTTACCAATTATTATTATTTTCTTTTTTTAATTAAAACATTTTCTGAAAAAAATATAATAATACCAACTATTTTTTATGGTCACTATTATTCAAAGTATACAATACATACAATACATTGAACACATACTCTGGAATTTTGGGCTGGTAATTTGGGGCTGGTGATTTACCGCTTGTAAATTTTTTGATGATTTAGGTTTAGTTTAGATTTTAGAATTAGATTTTAGGAAATTCCGAATAATTTGCTTAAACTATTCATATCGGACAACTAATAAACAATTATTTACTTGATTTAATTATTTTATCTTAGTAGGGGGTATAGTGTCATGGGAATTTGATGACACTGGATACAAAAAAGAAGCCAATGATAAAGCTAGGTGGGGGGGGGGGAGGGTTGGTAATTTGTTACTAATTTTTAAATGGTTAAATTTTACATAAAGTAGGAATACATATAGTTGTTGTTGTTGTTGTTGTTGTTGTATTGTTATTGCTATCATCATTATTGTTATTATTATCATTATTATTATTATGTTTTTTGGTGTATCTCTCCATATTGTAAAAGATATTTTTTAAACAATAAATATTTTATAAAACTAATTCTAAATTGATTAAATAAATTACTGGGTAATAATCGGTAGGCAACCTGTATTGAAACATCGTTCCGTCTTACTTCAAAACATACCTTTATTACATACTCTCACCCAGCTTATCGAGAGTCCGTTCGACTCCGGCGAGCCATCTGCGCCCACCTCTGGACTCACTCTAGTCTAGAGTGCACGTTTAGTATATTTTATTCCTCTGAATCATAAAAATTTAAACTAGTTTAAACTATCTGTTTTTTACAACTAAACACACAGTATAAGGCAACACTCTTCCAAGTTCACATTCATATCACTGAATGTTAATTCAATGGTTTGTTAACTTTATGTCGTATGTGTCATGTATGTAGTTTTAACTTTTCTACTAATAGTATATAACATCATTTGTAGAATAGTGTATCAGTTTATATACGAATGTGTCGAGTATGCAACCGCACAAAAGTATATACTCTATGTATGTATTAAATATATTCGCAAATTGTATCCCCCAAAATGATCCGCTTGTATTATACATGCAAACATTATCGGGTAATTTATATGACATGAACAAGTTTTTATACATGATTCAAATTAAATATATATTTAAATTATAATCCAAAGGGAAAGTGGTTCGAAAATCTATCCATCTAATACATAAATCATTTTATATGGATGAGTGAGTCCTAATATACGTGTAAAGGGTGTCATTCTGAATACATATTTTTATGTCATTATTAGTAGAATATGTAACTTTTGTGTTTAGTTTTTTTTTTTTTGTACAAATGACGTCAAAAATCGAGGTATCATGCCAAAATTTTAGAATTGATTTGTGCGCTATTTTTTTCGATTTTGAAAAAATTCTTCGGGTAACCGATATTCATTATAACTATACTTTTATTCAATCATTTTTCCGAAATCAGAATAAATAAGGCACAAATCCATTACAAAATTTTGAATTGATAACTTAACGCCCTTTACATAAGAATCAAACGTTTTGGGAAAAAACTTGGTATTTTTGTGTTGATAGAATGACGCCGAGTGCATCCTCTGTTAATAAACTACTTTGGATTTGAATCGACCAAGCAACCAATTTTTTGAAAACAATAATCTGATTTCAAATTTATTTTATTACAATTATTAAATTAAGCAAATATTTCAGATTTTCGTAACAATATTTTAAAATTTTTTGTGTAATTTTGTATGTAGAAATTTATTTATATAATTTTTTTTTTGTATTTATTACATGTGATATTTTTTTATTTATATAAGTTTTATTTTATATTAGCTATACATGATTCCAACAATTGTGTTAAAATTTAATGAATTAATTCAGTTCTATCGAATTTATTATTTAATTTTTATACGGATTACTTCTTTATTTACAGGAACTTCTGTGCATTTTTTTTTCTCTTTCGAACGTCCTTAAGTTTCATATATTTACATACAATGTTTCATAAATTTATTTACAAACATGATTATCAATTTGCATGTATAGAAATATTTTTAATAAAAGCAAGTGTTATGTTATAAACAAGTGTATATTTTAATTTGACTTTATTTAAAAAATTAAATAACCTTGTACTAATCTAAACAAACATCAAAGTAATAGACTTGTTCCATTGTATGTAGTAGATATTAACTTTCCGAGATACTACTACACGAGTATTTTATTGCATATCCGTACCATTTGTAAAACAATATGACGTCACATTTACCTAGCATTATAGATTCGTAAAAACGATTTGTAAAAAACTGGTTATAGCTCTATACTTGTTTTGAAGTTTTGTTTGTATTAAATGAACTTCTATATACAAAAGCATTGTATTTAAAAGTATAATGTGTATAAATACAAAACTTTAATTTCATACTAGCAATAGTTTATTCAAGCAAAAAAAAAAATTATTGCTCATACGAAACTTTGGTTATAAGTAGCATTTGGTCTAAAAGTTAAGATTTATAAATAAATATAATTGATAAAAATAAACCATGCCGTTTTAAGAAGAAAAATATTACAGTCCGAATTTTTTATGAAAACTTCATTTTTGTTCTCTTAAAATATACAATAATAAAAATTGTTTTATAATCTTTATTTAAATAAGACAAATTTTGCATTCCAAATATTAACCCCTCCTACTTTGGATTTTAAACACAATTAGCAAGTAAAACCAAAAATTAGTGCGATCGGGGAATCCCCGTCAGGAACGAAGTTGCTTACGCTTTTTCTACAACTCCGAATGTAATTCGAAATAAATTCTTTGAAGTTTAATTATTCATGCCTAACGTAACCAACTAAACAAATTAAATTAAAATGCGCGTACAGCTCCGTACACGTGATAGAAGTGAACTTCTTAATAACAGCCAAAATACAACTATTAAGATTTATAGTGTGCTAGTATAGTTTATAGTTTCTATGGAAATGATAATCAAAATTGACACTTCAAAATTGAAACAAAATTTTAATTAAATAATTGTATAGTTATTTATTAGAAGTATAGTTTTTGTGAAAATGTCAATTAACAATATTTTAATAACACAAAATATTTAACTCTCTTTCTCTTTCTCTCTACTTCATATCTTTCTAGTCTCTCGTGTAACGAAATTTTCCTAAACTTGACGCTTTCTTAAAATTTCACTCTCAATCCTTGTCCATGTATTGATTATCGAATCATCGCCTAAGAAGTTTCACTTTAAAAAATTTAAATTTAAATTTATTAATAGCCAAAATACAACGATATATAACGATTTATAGTGTGCAAGTATAGTTTATAGTTTCTATGGAAATGATAATCAAAATTGACACTTCAAAATTGAAACAAAATTTTAATTAAATAATTGTATAGTTATTTATTAGAAGTATAGTTTTTGTGAAAATGTCAATTAACAATACAACGATATATAACGATTTTTAGTGTGCAAGTATAGTTTATAGTTTCTATGGAAATGATAATCAAAATTGACACTTCAAAATTGAAACAAAATTTTAATTAAATAATTTTATAGTTATTATTTAGAAGTATAGTTTCTGTGGAAATGACTTTTTATTATCCACACAGCATACTAGACACACTACTAAATACACTAATACACACACAGAATACAACATTTTGTTACGTGACGATTTGTACCTAGTACCACCACCCGTAAGCCGCGTTAAAGATCTTCGTTTCAAATAAAACCCCATCGCAATAATATGAAACATAATAAGAACTTCCCGTTACCGCCACCAAATTTATATGTAAAATGTTAGGTTAGCCTATACGTCATCATCTTGGAAAAGAGCGGCGATTTTCAAACGACTGAATAGATTTTTATCAAACAAAGCTAAGAAAACCAGTTTCTTCGCAAGGAAACCAGCTATATTATAGACACACGTAGCTTCAAACTGATAACACATATAAAATTAGACTTACATATAAAATTATGCAAAATACTCTGCAAGTGATTCTGACGTGTGACACTCACCAATATTTTTGATTTAAAACATTTAAGATAGAGCGTTATAAAAGTGAGAAGATACAAGTGAGAGCGTTATACAAGTCGGTAAAATATAGAAATATTAGAAAAAAAAACATTTGTAAATTGATTAAATCCTTATCAAATTTACGGGATATCAATTAAAAAAGATAGTGTTCTTTTAAAAGACATCGTTGTACATTTATTTAAAAATATTCGCAAATATTCGCATTCTTTCTGTGTGGGAGGTCAAACAAATTAAATTTTAATGTATATAAATCAACTTACTGTAGTAGATCAAAAATGGATTTTCAATTTCCACGGCACGTGAAACGATTTGGCTTACCTGTAAAAAAATATAAATGTTTAATAAAATTTCGGATCATTTACAAAAAAATTATCTTTTTATATTTATAAATGAATTAAATGCACCACAAGAGTGCACTATTAGAAATACAAGTTCAATTTGCTCCAATTTCTAGATTAAATGATAAATTTTTACAGAATTATTTTTAGTAAGCCGGCCGTACATTCGTATCGTGGCCATCAACCCTATTTCATCGAGGTGTATTTTATTTTTCTGAATAAAATTTAAAATGAGGCTATTGTGTAGCTGACCTCTTTGGTCTGGGATGTCTGGTGGCCAAGAAAGAAATAAGTTTTGCTTGAATATAGTTTGTAGTTTCAATAGAAATACCTGCATTTACACAATTTTGGAAATAAATTATCTGTCAATAAATTTAAAATTTCAAAAAATTTTCATTTAAAAGTGTCAAAATTTATAAAAAAATAATTTTAAACATAAAATAATTATATAATATTTGTTTATTTGTGTATACTTTCGTGTCAACATAACTATGTTTGTCCAAATTCCTTTCGGTTACGTATGACAAACTGTAGAAGACTATAGCGTATACTCCGACAAATTTCATTGTCATTGAATTTATTTGTTTATTTGTGTATACTTTCGTGTCAACATAACTAGTTATCCAGAGGCCCGAGGTTCGATTCCTGGTTGACGAGTTAATTTTTTCATATCAGTATTTAATTTAATTAATAAAATAATTATGATTAATATTTCGCTGCACACAAAAGTCAGCCATGGTTTTTTAGCCCTGCCATCAGATCAGTTCTCAATAATAAACAAAGTAAGAATAAGAAAAAGTAAGTATAAATTGTAAGGGTCATCAGGGCCCTCCAGTGTGTGTCAAAAAACGTTTATGATACCATTTGAATTAGTCAACTAGAAAATTTGAAATGATCATCATTATTTAATACAAAATTTGCAATATTTAAAAATTGTGTAGATAAGAATAAGTTTTGGTATAAGCTTTGTTGTATCCTATGCATCACAATGTAATAATAATAATAATAATAATAATAATAATCTTTATTATTGATATAAAAGTACAAAGTACATAGAATGCGTCATTAATCTAAATTATTATCTTTAATTACTATTCAACGAATTCTCTTAGATGGTAAATATTTTTCTGTAGTAGAAATTCTTTAAATTTTTGCTTAAAAACAATTGGACCTAGGTTTTTAATTTCCTTTGGAATTTTGTTATAGATACGTATACTTGTAATAATAACTCCGCTATGTATGTAGATTTTGGTAGTTTGCATTTAATCAGATTTTGTTTGTTTCTTGTACAGATTTAAATTTTGTAGTTTTAATACTTTGTCAATAGTAGTGGAATTTCCCCAGAACCATATTTCATATTTTATATTGGAGATAAATATATTGGAGTCAAAAGCGTTGCCCTCTGGAGTTGTTCTAGAGGTACATTTATACAAACCAATCCAAGTGGCCGAGCGATCTAAGGCGTTATGTCTGCGCAGTATGCTTACTTGGAAACTGGGAGGTTATGGGTTCGAATCCCGACATCGGCATTCATTTGTCAATTATTATGAAAAAAATAGGGCGGTTAATTGACTAAACTGTCGGCGTATGGACAAGAACGAAGTAACCAGCTATGCTTGAGAAGGTTTTCTGCAGTGAGCTCCAGATAAATATCGACATAGTTCCTATCATAGCCGGCTGCAGCCGCATATCCTATCAATTCCTATTCCAAAAATTCCAAAAATTCCTTCCACTCCACTCACATCCTCACATCCTTAGGCATCATAATGGACCTTATGGTTGAAGTGAAGTCCGTTCAGGGCAGCCTCTACAATCTATCTATCTATCTATACAAAATCTATCTATCGATTGTAATTGCACTATTTTCATTGGCTTATGTACATTATGTGCACCATTTACATTGGTTTCAAAGAATAAAGAATAGATTTCATTCTATCAGGACGTGTTATTGCATTTGGATCATATCAACTCTACATGATAGGATATCGTGACATTGAAAAAATTATCTAAAAACATAAACCGCTTGAAGTCAGCTCGCTATTTTCCCCTACTATTTCGACTATTAAAATATTAAGAAAATTTCAAAACTTTTCAAATGTAAAAATGTTAAACATTTGCTTTACAACTATACGTTTTATTTTAAGAACTGCTTCAGCAAAGTGCTATTATAAAGACTTATTTATTAAAAGTACTTAGGTAGTACTTAGATAGTATGAATTATCTAATGTATAAAAAGTATATGGCAGTAAATAATGTTTTATAAAATGTTGTCACATCACTTCCGTTATAACACGAAATCTGATTCTTTAAATTAAGTTAAATGGAATACTTTTACAAATGTCCGAACAGTTTTTTTATGCTAATGGATATATAAAGTGTCTTTTTGACAGAAACAAGAGTATTTTGGGACTTTTGTTTAACTATTTGGAGTAAAAGGCGTACAAGATAATATAAAAAAATGATGCAAAATTACATCAGAAATTTGTGTCAATTTGTTCATGACAACCAAATGTTAAACCATAAAATTCTTTAGAAAATTAATTCAATTAGAATCTGGGAATGTTTCATTCATAAATAGATTTAAAACTAACGTAAATGACCATCTTTTATCACTTATATAGAGAAGCTTTGCCATCCACCATTTGTTCTGTCGAAAATTGAATAATAAAAAAGATTGGAATACTAGTTTGTATTTTTTTTAGAAAATTTTATTATGAACAAAAGATTCAATGTAGTTTTGAAAGATTTTACCAAGACCATGCATATTATAGACTAAAAATATGTCGAAGGTAGTTTCACTTTTCTTGATTTCTGTTGATTTGTAGCAAAATGAAACGAAAAGTTTATTAAGCGTATACGTATTTTCCTTAGATATCTCCTTCCATCAAATATTAATGACAGTGAGTCAAAATTTATCGACCAGCGAACAACAATATACAGAAATAAATTAAAGCTTATGCCGGCTGTACACACTCGACGAGGACACTCGGCGAGACATTCGTAAGGCGAGGAGCCTCAAGTGGAGCTGTTTACACTCTTGCCGAGTAAACGACCGGCAATAGTTCTCGTCAGTTAGTCAACAAAATTACGTTGGTATACCTGAAAAATGACATTATTCAATTAAAAATTACGGAGTAGTAATTTTATGAATAAACTATCAAAAATAATTATTATTCAAATGATTAATGAAGGGCACTCAAAGAAAAAAAAAAGTATTCATACATTTATACAGTTTTTATTTATTTTCGTGTTCTACTATTAAGATTAATAGGTACTATTAAAGCGGTTGATAGATGATTATTTAAAAATGGCGGTTGAATCGAATGTAGACGAGAGTGTCCTTCGTGCTCATGTCAAATGTATTTACCACTAGCTTTCTTTGACTCGTGTTAAAAAAACCGATTTTAATGGAGCGATGGCGAGACGAGGCAAGTCGACGCAAGGCAGGCCGAGCGTTGTGAGTTCACTCTCGCATTGGCTATATCGTGCCTTGTCTCGCCGAGTGTGTACAGCCGACATTACAAAATATTCAGTTTGTCTTGCTCCTTTTGAATGTCTTATGTCGTTTTTATCATAAGCCAATTTGAATATACCAATAGTTAGTAATAAAATCTAAGAAAACTCTAAATTTCTAAATTCAAAATTTTCCCAAATTCCCAATCAATTATTTGTATTTTATATTTGTATTTTGTATTTTACGTTTTTCGGACACCAAGTAGTCATCTTCAGTATGCATTAATCGGTACTTTCACCGGGATATGGATTCGAAGATTGCTAATTTGTTACGATAAGGTACGATTAGGAAATTTATACTGATGATGACTACTTTATAGTCGAAATATGTTTTTAGAAAATACAAATAATTGATATAGAAATTTGGCAAAGTTTGACATTTTGACTTGTAATGTATATCCAAGGTATTGATTCCATACGTACATATGTCTAAAATAAATTGGAACATTTTTGTGTAATATACTATAAAGGTAAAAGATATTCCAGCCCCTTCTCTAGCAAACGCGAAATCACTTTTTAGCTCTGTGCTATACCAAACTCTATTCCCAGATCATTTCTAACCGTTCCAAACTAAAGACCTAACTTGAATGAATGAAATAGCATGGAGAGAATTGATGCAAACGTACAAAACTACATATGAAATATGAAAAAGTTTTATCCATAAACGATTTCTGTTATTAAAAGTAAGTTTTTATTTATTATCGAAGAAGCACAGAAAACATTTAGTATAATAATAACTAGCTAACTTTATACTTGGTACAGTTGGTGAGTGCATTATATATATATATGAAAATATTCTTTTATAGTATTTATTTAAATGAAGAAGTTACAAAGATTATGTACCTCGATATGTGCGGCAATACACATTAATGTTACTTGAGACTTGTTACTAACGAAAAAGTATGAATGATTGTTTTATTATCTGAAAAATTTTTATATTACTAAGTATACATAAAGAAAATGAATATGTTCACGTCAAAATTTATAAATTAATAATTGTTTTTGTGTCAGAAGTTTTATTATGTCAGAATACAAAATACATATCAAATATAATACGATTATTAAGAATTGAATTTGAAGATACGACGTGTTCACTATAACGTGGATTATTTAAATTATGCCTACAAGGCTTGCAGCAGCCATTAGAGCAAAAAGAGGTAATATTCGCTATTAAAAGTTTATCTAATTGTCAAGGTTATTATAACAATTATTTTTTTTTAGATAAATCAGATCCGGTATTCAATATTTGTATAAGTATAAGAGGTATTCAGGATCAAAAAAGTAAGCACCAATCAGCAGACCTCTAATTGCAACGTTTCGCTATTTTATTTATAGCTTCCTCAGGCTCTATAACTTGTTTGTTTTATAACTTGTTATAATTTGTTACAACTTGTTTGTTTTATTGTATTCTAATATATATGTATGTATGTTTTTCATATAGAGCCTAAGGAAGCTATAAATAAAATAGAGAAAAGTTGCAATTAGAGGTTTGCTGATTGGTGTTTACTTTTTTGATCCTGAATACCTCTTATCTTTATACAAACAACTATATTATTATATCATGCTATGAAGCCTTTGTAGTCATGTGGGCTTCAAAGGTTGCAAATGAATATTTTGACACTCAGAGTCAAACTCCTCTCGTTTTGAATTGTTTAATTTTCATCCAGTATGCAAATTTCTAAAATAAATATTCGATTAAAATTCGAAACTACATAAAATATACCCGAAACTCATTTTACATGGACTTTGCGTATACCGATCCACGTTCTGTGATGTACAATATTTAACTTTCATTGTTTTTATTATCGAAATAAAAACTAAAAAAAAAATGTTTCCAATGAAATAATTCTCTACAAACGAAAATTGAATCTGTAGTCAAAAAGATTTTTCTATTTAGTTTTTTTTTTTTAAATTTATTTATTTATTTTTTATTTATATATATTTTTTGTACTATCCAAATATTGTAGATTATGTGAAAAGTTTTGGCATTCATTGAACTAGAAACGGAAACTTAACGAATGATATATAGTAACAAAGTTGAACTGATTGTCTGAGGAAAACTACATAGAAAAGTTACTGTAGAACCTACACAGAAAGCGAGCGATAACCGAAAAGAGATGAAGGAGTAGTGACTGTATAGTTTTACGTTACTATTAATTCCATTTTGTTTGTTCTTTACATGTATGCTTTTATAGCTGCTTTTCTATTTAGTAAAAAACAACAAAATTTCTCATATTGAATAGAAGTTAATCTTTCTTTAATGCCTATACAATTAAATTAAACGTTTGAGACGGCTCCAAAAAATTTGATTTGATATTAAAATTGAGTATCAATTAACATATTCCTATAATTCTTATTATTGTTAGTGTCTCGTGCCAAAATTGCCAAAACACTTGTGGATTCACCTCGGCGTCTGTCTGTCTGTCTGCCATCGAAATTTTTCTCAGAGACTATGAATGATGAAAATTTGGCATATTTATAATACGCAGTTAGTCAGTACGAACCATAAGGTTAAATATTCTAATATTTTAGCTACGCGGATAAAAATTGCTGTTCCCAGAGATCACGATGATTAGGTATAGATTCAGGGAAAATTACCAGAATTGCGAAGTTTTTAGTTAAGGGGTTATTTTTGGGTGTTGCAACGGGATCTGGATCTGAATTAAAATTTGCTGGGCGTTAATTGATATAAACAATATAATGTTAAAGTTTGGCCAGGCCTCGTAGAGGTTGTAAGATTTGGTTGATACTTGACTTACCACAAATATTCACTCTATATGTTGTCAAAGTCAAATAAAATGAAGGTTATTGTTTTGCAATGTGGTTTAAAATTTATTCACTTGAAAAGTGGTGGAATATTTTCACCCTCTTGGACCTTGGAACCATTTCTACGGAACATTTGCAGACAGAGCTAATTTATTCTGCCTGAATCATCAGTACGAGTCTATCATTCTGATGAGAAATGTTAAATAATGAAAAATCAATCTCTGCATCTTTGTGTATAGAGGAAGCAGTCGCCCACCTTCCCATTCAAAAATGCGATCCCCTACCCCATCATTCTCATTCTCATTCAAAGATTTTTTGTTTTTTGTACGCTGCTGAGATAACAGCAGTGTTTATAACAAAAACAGGCATGCTTGTGCGATCGTAATATTATGTATAGCGTGCGTAAATTATCGATGGAAAACTTCATTTCAAAAATTGCTAGAGATTGTCATGATGATCTTAGTTTCCGTTATCTACGAAATGAAATAACATTTCTTACGAGGACTACAAATGGCAGACAACGCGGTTTGTACTATATCCACAGGTTTGTATGCTTTAAAGCCGCGTCCACACTATGCCGAATGGTGTGAACTCTGTCGATCGACACGGTCAAACAAATGTGTACGTGTCGCCCAGCTTTGTCGAGTCGAGTCGAAAGCAACCCGAATCAAGTCGATACGGATCAAGTGAATCGAATCGACAACAGTGGTGTGGAGGTGTCGAAGTATGTTGCTCGACTCTTAAGCTACAGCTGATGTTATCGTATAACTTTATACTTTTTAACAAAGACTGATGAAAACATTTTCATTCTGTTCCATTTTGTTTTGCCAAGTGCATTTATTTTTTTTTTAGTTTTATTAATTTAAATTTATCATAAATTCATGATGAATCGGAGTGATGAACAAACAATTTCTTTTATTGAAATGAATCGTGATCGAAGTTTATTGTGGGACCCAACTAATTCACAATAAAAAAATAAATACAAAAGGAATGATGTACTTATGGAAATTACGATTTCTTTTGGCATTGATAAACTTGAATAGAAAAAAAGATAAAAAATTTGCAAAGCCAGTTTGCAAGTTTGCCAAAAACCTCCTTGGACGGCGGCTACGAACCTGTTGGCTTTTAACGACTCCAATCACTCATTCTATAGGTGATGAATTGAATATATTAATAATAATAATACTAATAATATTAGAAAACGAAAAAGCGTTTTGGTAAAACACACTCGATATACTTGTCGGTACAGTTGTGTTGGTCGACTAGTCCACACATATGGTGGACATATGGAGGTCAAGTTAAAAGTCGACCGTGTCGATCGACACCATTCGGGATAGTTTGGACCCGGCGTAAGAGTGAAGTGTCTGGAAACAAACAGGTTACCTCAACATGTAAGGATCCGATAAAAACTCCATATCGTTTAAGAACACCGACAACATACTACTTGATGGTATATATAGTTAAAGATAATATATAACGTATAATAAAACCTATTTTGACAAAATGGAAACCCGACTTCAAAAATCAAATATTCTATAACAAAAGATGCACTAAAAAGTAAAAAAATAATTGCATATTCTTGTGCCAAAGCAAAAATTTTTAAATATATATATACAATTATTGTTATTTTTGGAGTCGGTGTCAGCATAGAGAAATTCACATAAAATTTGGACACCGCCTCCAAACATAACAATAATTGTACATATATATTTAAAAAATTTTGCTTAGGTGAACTAAAATTGGCACAAGAATATGAAACTATTTTTTTACTTTTTAGTGCATTTTTGGTTATAGAATATTTGATTTTTGAAGTCGGGTTTCCATTTTGTCAAAATAGGTTTTATTTCTCGCTTTTTAGTGACTTTGAAGTTCTATAACTTATTTTATTTGTCTTAATATGGGTAGACCAACTAATCGACCTACTAACTTTTAGTGCATTTCTTTATAACACATTTTTTTTTCGTTTTTTTTTTTTTTCTTTTTAATTTTTAGTGCATTTTTTTATAACAGATTTTCATTTTTTTTACAAGTATTTTGTTTTTTTTTTTGTAAAAAATTTTTTTGAAGTCGGTTTTTGAAAAAATTTTCTTATTTTCCCATTATGAATGAGTATATCCTTTCAAAAAAAAAAAAAATCGCAGAAATCGGTTATCACATGTAAAATGAGGGTTTTCCTCGATTTCTAGGGGATCCCTTCATCAGAATGCGATTTGGTGACAATGGGACCAATCGGAAATCAAACTCTTTAAAACAAAAAAAAAATCCAAATCGGTTAATAAATGACGGAGTTCTGAGGTAACAAACATAAAAAAAAAATACAGACGAATTGAGAACCATCCTCCTTTTTGAAGTCGGGCTAACAAAGAGTTAAAAACATAGTAGACATGAAAATTTAAGTTCGAGCATTGATTCTAGACTGACGATAAACTCTCTATGAATGAACAAAATATATTGGAGATAAAAAGCATAGAAAGAAGACGTCTCTAGATAATTTTAATGAATTTTATACAATTGTTTAATCTATATCACATATCAACGGCAGAGGACACAACTATAATTTCGTAGTTGATTGAACAAGCAGGTCATATTTAATACTACACGGTAGTGCACCCAATGATGATGGTACGGTGTAAATAGCAAGTAAGTAAGGATATCCCCAACAGGTCTGTGTGTGACATCTTTATTTTCTATCTCAATTCGTATCATTTTACATACATGCATTGTAATTTTTTGCTATTTTCTATTCAAATAAAAGAAGAAAGATTATCTTCAAGTGATTGTCTTTTACCTGAATGTAAGAAGAATAAACTATATTTTGACAAAATGGAAACCCGACTTCAAAAATAAAATATTCTATAACAAAAAATGCACTAAAAAGTAAAAAAAATAATTGCATATTCTTGTGCCAATTTTAGTTCACCTAAGCAAAAATTTTTAAATATATATGTACAATTATTGTTATTTTTGGAGGCGGTGTCAGCATAGAGAAATTCACATAATTTTTGGACACCGCCTCCAAAAATAACAATAATTGTACATATATATTTAAAAATTTTTGCTTAGGTGAACTAAAATTGGCACAAGAATATGCAATTATTTTTTTACTTTTTAGTGCATTTTTTGTTATAGAATATATTATTTTTGAAGTCGGGTTTCCATTTTGTCAAAATATAGTTTATTTCTCGCTTTTTAGTGACTCTAAAGTTCTATAATTAGTTTTATTTATCTAAATATGGGTAGACCTACTTAAACGACTAATTTTTAGTGAACACATTTTTTTTTTACCCGGTTTTTTTTAATTTTAAGAGCATTTTTTTATAACAGATTTTCAATTTTATTTACATGCATTTTGTTTTTTTTTTGTAAAAATTTTTTTTTTTGGGGTCGGTTTTTTTTTGTAAAACTTTTTTTTTTACCCTTTTTTTTTTTTTTTTAATTTTAAGAGTATTTTTTTATAACAGATTTTCAATTTTATTTACATGCATTTTGTTTTTTTTTTGTAAAAATTTTTTTTTTTGGGGTCGGTTTTTTTTTTGTAAAAAAATTTTTTGAAGTCGGTTTTTAAAAAAATTTTCTGATTTTCCCATTATGAATGAGTATACCCTTTCAAAAAAAAAAAATTTCGCAAAAATCGGTTATCACATATAAAATGAGGATTTTCCTCGATTTTCCGGGGATCCCCTCATCAGAATGCGATTTGGTGCCAATGGGACCAATGGGAAACCAAACTCTTTAGAACAAAAAAAAAAAATTCAAAATCGGTTCATAAATGTTGGAGTTCTGAGGTGACACACATAAAAAAAAAAAAAAAAAAAAAAAAAAAAAAAAATACAGACGAATTGAGAACCATCCTCCTTTTTTGAAGTCGGGTTAAAAATAGTATATTATTAACCATGAGACTAGAGTGACTCTTTTAATCCCGCGAATGGAATTTGTTCCCACTCCCACTCAAGGGCTTAAAAGCACTTTAGTCCCACGGTAAATAGAATACTATTTTTGCACTTTCAGGTTCACTAGTCGTTCAATACTATTTACAAAAAAGTTTCACCCACTGAGGACCGTTGTCTAACAAAAACATATTGTTATCTTCAGTTCAATTCATACATAAATTCATGTAATATTTGGAGTATTCAGTGTATAGTAAACAAGATATTTGTGAAAATCGTAAGGTATTTTTAACCCGACTTCAAAAAAGGAGGATGGTTCTCAATTCGTCTGTATTTTTTTTTTTTTTTTTTTTTTTTTTTATGTGTGTCACCTCAGAACTCCAACATTTATGAACCGATTTTGAATTTTTTTTTTTTGTTCTAAAGAGTTTGGTTTCCCATTGGTCCCATTGGCACCAAATCGCATTCTGATGAGGGGATCCCCGGAAAATCGAGGAAAATCCTCATTTTATATGTGATAACCGATTTTTGCGAAATTTTTTTTTTTTGAAAGGGTATACTCATTCATAATGGGAAAATCAGAAAATTTTTTTAAAAACCGACTTCAAAAAATTTTTTTACAAAAAAAAAACCGACCCCAAAAAAAAAAATTTTTACAAAAAAAAAACAAAATGCATGTAAATAAAATTGAAAATCTGTTATAAAAAAATGCTCTTAAAATTAAAAAAAAAAAAAAAAAACGGGTAAAAAAAATTTACAAAAATAAAACCGACCCCAAAAAAAAAAATTTTTACAAAAAAAAAACAAAATGCATGTAAATAAAATTGAAAATCTGTTATAAAAAAATGCTCTTAAAATTAAAAAAAAAAAAAAACCGGGTAAAAAAAAAATGTGTTATAAAAAAGTTCACTAAAAATTAGTCGTTTAAGTAGGTCTACCCATATTTAGATAAATAAAACTAGTTATAGAACTTTAGAGTCACTAAAAAGCGAGAAATAAACTATATTTTGACAAAATGGAAACCCGACTTCAAAAATAAAATATTCTATAACAAAAAATGCACTAAAAAGTAAAAAAATAATTGCATATTCTTGTGCCAATTTTAGTTCACCTAAGCAAAAATTTTTAAATATATATGTACAATTATTGTTATTTTTGGAGGCGGTGTCCAAAAATTATGTGAATTTCTCTATGCTGACACCGCCTCCAAAAATAACAATAATTGTACATATATATTTAAAAATTTTTGCTTAGGTGAACTAAAATTGGCACAAGAATATGCAATTATTTTTTTACTTTTTAGTGCATTTTTTGTTATAGAATATTTTATTTTTGAAGTCGGGTTTCCATTTTGTCAAAATATAGTTTATATTCCTTATTGTTGAGAATTATTGGAATTGACTTGTTCATCGACGCTCATTGAATAATATATACAGCATGATTTTAGGAAATAGACCACTATTATTTTGAAGTTATCTGGTTGTTAGATTTCAAATAAACTGATTGTTTTAAATAAACATATATTAAATAAATTATTTTAAATAAATTATATATTATCCTCAACAAAGTATAATACGTAGATTAAAATGACATATGTAACCCAACTAAACTATCACAAATAATTATTAAATTTAATAAATATTTGAGATTTCCATAACAGTTGTTTTATTTTGACTATAGTTTCGGAAGCATAATTCCTTCTTCAGAATATATGTTAATTATTACCAGAATCATGACCAGATAATTTAAAAAATAGCGGGCTTTAATAATAATAATAATATAGTAAAGAAGGAACTGTGTTTTGAAAACTATAGTAAAAGAAAAATATTCTTGCGAAAATCTCAAATATTTGTTTTATTTAATAATTATAATGGATTTTTGTCAAGTACTTACTGATTCATTCAATACAAAATATCACACAACAGTTTACAGTTCTACAAAAATAATTACATACAGACGTAATCTAAAAATCTCTTTAAACTATATAAATCCACAGCAAATTTTCAATATTTCAATTATTTAACGACTGTATTTATTTTTCTTGAGACATTCTCAAAAAGAAATAAAATCCTAGCTAACTTGTAATATCTTACGGGTATATAAATTAATTGAAAATAAAATTCGATTTCAGGATGCCATAAAGGGTTTGGTATATTTCAATATTGTAAAATAAATCAAAAATATTCTATGAAATTTCCAAGTTAATCCAATAAATATTTTTAGATCCAGGCGATAAAAATATTTTCATGAATTATTCCAAAATGGAGATTTCAAAACAAACAGAAGTATATCCGGTTCCTGTCATTTTAAGACTAAAAACCTCAATGTAACTAAACACCGCTTCCACTACTTCCATAACTAAATATTAATCGACACCTCCACCAAATTTCGATATTGTGTAATATATTTTATAATAGTAGAGATATAATAAGGTCCGAATCCATGAGTTCCATGTCTCTCTATCTCGAAACGATCGCCTCCAAGACTTGTTCACACAACTGACGAGATCATTTCGTCACTTGATCCTATTCTCTATTTTTTACGAAAAGTTCACCGGTCATCCTTGAACTTAGGACCATGACCAGCACAACTCCACTTGAGCTACTTAACTTTAACAGAGATATGATTTACTTTAGACATGTTTCTTATCTTTTTGCAGCTGAATCCTTAGTAGTCACTTTGGTCCAGAGATGACGTTTGGATAAACATTCGTAAAATACTGGACATGTCAGAACATAAACACGCAAGTATATCTAGAGCTCTGTCAAAAAAGTATCCGACATCGGGCGAGTGGCATCTTTCAAAGTAGGCCCCATTTGATTGAATAACACGCTCCCAGCGGTGTTTCGACTTTTGGAAGCAGTTATGGATGTCAGTTTTTGAAATAGCCTTGAGTGCCCTCGACGCATTATCTTCAACCGCCTTTTTGTCATTGAACCGGTGTCCTCGAGCGGTTTTTTCAAATTCAGGAACAACCAAATGTCACAGGAGGCTATGTAGAGACTGTACAGAGGTTGGCGAAGTAGTGCGATATTGTGTTTGAGTAAAAACTGCTTCACAAGATTCGATGAGATTTCCCACTGCTTCCACTTTCTAAATTTGAGGTTAAAATTTCCCAAATTTTTCCAAATTTCCTAAATTTCGCGCACAGCAAAACGTCGATTTTCTTCAATCGAAAGTCGCATCTGCTCGATATTATCCGCGGTGTTGTTGTCGCCGAAGGTCGGCCAGAACGAGGATCACTATCAATAGATGTGCGGCCACTTTTGAAACGATTATATCACTTTTTTATTTGTGTTTTGCGCATACACTCATCCCCAAAGGCCATCTGCTACATTTGAATAGTTTCCGAACTAGTTTTTCCGAGTTTGAAGCAAAATTTAATGCAAATTCGTTGATCTGATCTTTCAGTCATTTTTGACAATAACAATAACAAAATCCAAAGAAGGCAAAAAAGGCTTTGTAAACAAATACACGCTGCGCATGAACTTACGTCCTGTAGGTGTCGGCGAGCAACCGATCAGTTCGTGAGGCTTTCCTGTTCATGCCTCGCAGGGGTCGCTCGAACATCTGGCGCGAAGATATAAAAGTAGGTCGGATACTTTTCGGACAGACATTGTATATATTCAAATATATATGTATGTATATTTAATATGTTTGTTTGTAATTAGCCAAATTCCAAGTTTTGTTAATTACATATTCTGATATAAACGTATTCAATTTTGACAACTAAAATATTATATTAAGCAATAAACAACAAGCAGTAGAACGAAGAAAATTAGTAAGATTAAACTTTTGTTTTTGGAATTCTACTTATTATATATATATATATATATATATATATATATATATATATATATATATATATATATATATATATATATATATATATATATATATATAAAGTGTTAAAGAAAATATATTTTACATAATGTACAACTTTTTAAAATAAATAAATAGAATATTTACAATAAGACAATTTGTTACTTCTACATAAATTTTCCTATTATTAAGCCGCCACTGCCACTGCTGCGGATGTTATTCACTTTAATATTACATTAATTCAGTATGCGTTTGTTTATTTTATCATAATACTTATAAGTACATATAATATATAATAAGAGGAAGAATATTAAACAATATAACATATATATATATATATATATATATATATATATATATATATATATATATATATATATATATATATATATATATATTCATCTTCTTGAAAAAGATTCGTTTTTCATTATTTTTAAAATAAATAAAGAATAAATAAGAAAAAGTTTATAATAAATAGAGATCGGATTATATAAAGTAAAAAAAAACAAGAAATGTAACAACTAACTGAGTTAATTGTTTGAATACCCAGTTTATACTGAATTGTATATTAATGATTGAATTTTAATGAAAAAATTTCAAAAAAAAGTTGTTTATTTTAAAAAGAAGATGATTTTTGTTTTTAAACTTTTGTTATATCTCTTACGGTTTCAAAGATAGGCAGTTCTGCCCATTTTGTCCAAAAAAGGTCTGATTTTGCCCATTAACGAACTTGACCTTACTTTTTTGCTCTAGAACAAAATTCAGTTCGTTATCTCTTTTCGTTCATGAATGATCGTGTTCACAGACGTACGGACATGCGGAAATGGGCTCATTAGGTAATTTTATGAACACCTTATGAACAAAAATTTTTTTCTGCGATCAATATTTTCAAGCGTTACAAAGTCGGAACTAAACTTTATATACCTGGTATTTTTACAAATATACTGGGTATAAAAATTAGTACCCCGGCGACTACTTTAGGGTTGACGTTCTACTTTATTTATTAAGGTTACAGCACTGTGTTATATAATCAGGACAAAAAACCGGTTTGATTTTATTATAGAACAAATACATAAACACACATATACAACACAAAGACAAATTCACTGTTCACATATACAAAATAATGTTATTTTGGAAAAAAATAATTTTAAACTTTTATATTTCGAAAACAAAACGGTAAAATGCGATTTTTTAAATAAATTTATTTAATAAATATTTATCTTTACATAAAGTTTTACATGCTCCTCTTGAGAGAGAGTGAGAGAGAATGATAACTTTGCTATTAATTACCTCACGTTGTCAAAAATTCTGAAACTTCGGGATTTATTATAAAACGTTCTTTTTAGCCTTTGAAATAAAAAATAATCAAAATCGAAAAGTGGTTGTATGCTGGAACATCCTTAACATTGACCTACAGTGTATAGATTCAATACTTGAATTTAATAAAATGCGGAAAATTATTGAATATTTCAATCAAACCAATTAATAATTACTAATAATAATATTTTCTTAATAATAAATAGGAAACATGAATAAATTAACAAGAAAATGTATATATTTTGAAATTTATGAAATACTATGTTTTCATTATCGTAAATACATAATAATTCAATAGGTATACCGAATGATTCAAAATTATGTAAATATATATTTTATAGTATGTACGTCGTTAATGGTTGATCGGACCATACATAAAACAGTAAAATATATGTAACCGAAACAGGAAAAAACGTACCCAGAATTAATGTGGCCGCTTTAAGCATTGGTTCCAAATTTTTCAAGATAATCTACCAACAAAACGTGTCTATGAACCTTCGCCTAATGATTTAGGCGTGGCTTTTCCGTAATGATCTATAAAATGCTACTTTTATCCCTTTATCCAAATGTTCGGCTTTGTCCATCAAATTGATAAAATTTCACTTTACTATATTTATATACGTTTATAATATATTTTGTGAAGGTATAATAGAATCGAAATAGGTGAAGAGTTTTCTTTAAAAACAAAATTCGTTAATACAATGAATTTTACTTCTGCACTTGGTACAAAATATTACGGTTTTGAGATTTATATATACGTATATATTTATTAGATATATATATACATACATAAACATGGACTATATTCTCTCGTATAACGGAAATAGATTTTCTTTTGTTTATATCTAATGAATAAAACACAAACACTTTGTTCGTATGTTTTTCCTTTGTCATTGGCATGATTTATGAATGTGTAATATGTGTATGACATAAATATGTGCAATAATATTTAATATATTGTATATAATAAATATTTGATATGATAATAACAGAACATATGACTATGAGAGCTCACAAATATTATTTTTGATATAAATATTAATATTTCTTTATGAAAACTTTTTGTGAGAAGTTCAGGAATTGTGAAATTAGTTTTTAAAAATAGAGGGAGTATTAATTGATAGATTTATTCAATCCTTTTAAAAAAGGAGTCAGGCAAAGGTGCCACCCGAGTAATTTAACATTTGTATTAAACTTGTTTGTAGAAATTGGGGAAGGACGCTGAAATTTAAATCAAAGAAGTATAGCTGTGCTTTGGGGTTGACAAAATTATCATAGTTGCGGTTGACAAAATGATCATAGGCAAGAGTCAGGAACATTTGTAACTTACAATTAATGATTAGTTCATCTAACAGAAATTAAAATTAAAGAAGCTACATTTCTTTTAGGTACTTTATCTAAAGATAAAACTCATCCACCGTTATATTTAACCATAAACAACTGTAAACATTATATTATCGAATGGATAATTAGTGACTCTAGGTTTTTGAAATAAAATTTCAAATTCGCCCCCTTTACCTATACAAAGAGTAAATTACGACTAATTTATACTGATGATGACTACATTGTAGTCGAAATACGTATTAATAATACAAAAAAACTGATCTAGGTAAAGGGGGTGAATTTTAAATTTTATAAATAACTGTCTTGTCCATTCAAAGCTACAACAATATTTTGGAAGCTTGATAGTGCACGAGGCAAAAGTGGTAAAGACATAAAAAAATGCATAATGTCAGCTAGACAAACGTTCCAACAATTTATACCATTTCTAAATAATTACACTATCATCTTGAAGCTAAAAGTACGTGTTGTTAATAGATTATTCTGTACGGAAGTGAAAATTGGATTAACTGACTTCTGAGATGTGGGTTTTGCACCAAGTGTAGGTCGTTTCATGACAGAAGAGCGTCACAGAAACGAGTGTTTTAAAAATAACGGGTAAGGGTTATAAATTGCTAGCGACTTATAAATATATATACATATTTATATAAAAGAAAAAAATATATACATATTTATAAAACAGTAGCATTTCTTAAAAGGAAACGATAGATAGAAAAATTATTAGAACCTGCAATTCGTTTTTCAGAAATGATAATTAATAGCTGATAGTTCACATTGAAAATCGAAATTAACAACGAATTTCTGAGAAGTTTGCATCGATACTTAGGTTACAAAGTAATTAAAAAATTTTGGTTTTTGAGGAAAAAAAGATAAATGAACAGATTCGACAGCGAGAAGAATATATGTTTGCCAATATATAAAAAAAAAGAAAATACATATATTTATCCCCTGTAATTTAAAGACAACTTAAATTTTATCCAAAGTAAAGCAGGCGGATAACGACAAGTTATGTAATAATTTGATAGTATACAAAACAAAAACATATTACTTAACGACATCCATTTATTTAATATATAAATTGCACAAAGTTATGATGATGTAAACTGTAAAGTGATGACACATGGACATAAATGGACTACATATAATATGGTTCGAGTAATATAATCTTATCCTTCAGGATGTTATACTGTACGGTGTTCTGTTTAGGAATATATGGATGGATAATGGATTTCTATATTTCTATATTGAAAAAGATTTTATCTATATATTTATGAATTAAACAGAAAACTTATTATGTGAGTCTTGTAAATGGCATTCTATATGTTATAGCTTGGTGTGTGTACATGTTGAATATGTATAATGTATGCATTCATACATTTACACACCATATTAATATCATGTGTAATCCCCAGAATTAAGGTGGTACACTTTTGAGTTGAATCGTTTTCATCTTAATTGTATACAATGGAGTGTTATCCATAAACCTTGAAAACAATTAATTTTTTTTTCAATTTTAAATTGTATTAAATTATATTTAAAATCTTTTTATACCCGGAATATATATATATATATATATATATATATATATATATATATATATATATATATATATATATACATAATATATACAAGAATATCATAAGTTTAGTTCCGACTATTAACGGTTAAAAATATTGACAACACAGAAAAACAATTAGGAAAGAAAATCTCTAATTATAAAAACTGTAGTAAGAGTTAGACGAAAAGTTTTAAGACAAAACCTCTTCCTTTTTAGAAAATTAACTTTTTTTTTTCATTAATTGAATATTTTTGTCATAATGGCAGCGCAAAAATCAGTAATTACTCTTCATACAAAATGTCTATAGCAACTTTATACACTTTATATTTTTATGCATCTATGCGTGTGTAAACAGTGAAATAAATAAGTCACACATTGATTCGTAACTTAATATATACCAGGCATTTAATAATTTCCCCCAATTAGTTGTAATTTTAGCTATTAGCGAATTTTATCTACCAGGAAATAGACCTATAAATAATTGGTGTTGTACCAATAGTAAAATTTCTCTAAAATTGTTTCAAATTTTTTATATATCGTTTTTCTAATATTTTTCGTCAAAGTTCTTAAAATTAGCTTTTTGTTCTTACATTAAGCACATATAAATAGTTCATCAAAGAATTTCGTGGCCGTTACGAAAATTTTTTCCAATGGCTCATCGTCTGACGAATCAAAATATATTGACTTACACTCTCACAGCTTAGATCAATATTCTGGGCATTCTGGCATCATTTAATATAATGAATACTCGATTCCAAAGTACGTCGTTTTCCATGATACAAAAAAGAATAGTGACATTTCCAAAAATGCAGAAGGGTATTTCAATCTGTATGGACTTTTATAAGTTACAGTAATTGTGATTTGCCAATTTAAGAAGATAGACCAAACTCAATTTTCGATAGTTCATACATAAATTAAATAACACTGTAAAAGACACTTTGGAAACGAAATGATAAGCATTATCGCATTTAGCTTAAATACCCTACTTATAATTGGGTCTAACAAATTGTTGAAAAATTCTTGAACACATTCAACAAACAAAACTTTTCATATTAAATACTAGTTAATTCTCTCCCTCGTACTATTTGATAGTAAACATTTTTTTTTATGACATGCATATAAATCACATTGAAATTTAAATATGTTTTAAATAATGTTCTTTTTATATACGTAGGTACATATCTGTTACATTACTACCTACCAACAACCTACCTGGAGCAGTGATGCCGCGAGAGAAGAGATAAACGAAACGATGCGAGAATAAGTCAGCGAAACAAAATTTAGAATCCTGATTTTCGATAAATATTCGAGAAACAGACGATTTTACTCTCTTTCAATCTTTATAGAATTTTAATCTGTAAAAAACTGTCCACTTTTTGGTTTTCTCTTATATTTTTTATTTGACAAGTCAGTTTCGTTAATGAGTAAAATCAGACAAGGATAAAGGGGGTTTAAGAGAAGGAGGAAAAACAAAATTGGGCATATCTCCCTTTATATTGGGAAAATCGAAAAATTCAAAAGAATTAAAGTTGTAGAAAATTTGTTTTACTATAATTTTGTTTCTCATCATTTTTTTCTGTTACACTAATATTTACAGAAATATTTACAATTCAGCATTAAAACTCTAAAAATCTTAGCACATTAGAGTTAAAGAAAATCGATAAGGTAATGAATTATAGCAAACATGATTTTCTACAACTTTATCCCTGATACATTTTTTGATTGTTCTAATATTTAAAGAGATATGCCCGCCTTTTCCCTTGCCTGATGCCATTTACTAATAAAATTGACATTGCAAGGTCCAAAATCATACGACGTTTCATTTTGACCAGACTCAAATTGTGACCGCTAGAGAGTTATTTATGAATTCGTAAGACGAGGCGGCGAGACGCTAAAAAACTTTTACAAGTCAATACAATACAAGACGGACGCTTTTCTCTTCTCGCCGCATCACTACCCAGTAGTATAGTAACTTATGTATATTACAGTCACTTACCTATCTACACAAATACACATATAAAAACCCTTTTCTCATCTTTCCCATATTTTATACTGATAACAAAAATGTCAAGATAAATATATTTACCTTGTTTTGTAAAATTTATTTATGTAACTATAGTAACTATGGTATTACTTATATTTTGGTAAGTGTTTTCAATGCCAGACGGAAAAAACGTATTGAACATCGACGGTAGCCATTTTGTAAGCTGCGTATACAGTTTGGAAGCGTGTATCAAAATTCGTCGTGTGACTAGATTAAGAAATAAATAAAAAATTTTGAATTTTAAAGTGAAACAAGCCTAACAATCCATTGAGTTTTTGCTGGATATACATTAATTATAAATAATTCAATAATTCAATATGTACACAATTAAAGGAAATAATCAGCCAGAATATTTTAAAATAACAACACTCTCATGACAGATACATAAACAAACGCTTATATACAGTATTCATTTTGGGAGTACGATTTAGCGCTAACGCATTTGCTGAACTACGTCGATGGATAAAGCGTCTGTGAGCATGATGTCTATCGTTTAAACTTAGCCAATAGCGCGTTTTGTCAGCATACACAGCGTCAAGTTGACTACTAAAAACACCGTTAGATGAACGTATTAAGCTCAAAACAATTATCAAAAAACATCAATATGACCTATTAACTATTAAAGGCTTTGAATTGATTTTAAAAACACACGAAGAATTTGGTTTCATTTCAAATCGAAAATTTGAAATATAATATGAAATGCAATATTTTTCGAATCCCACAATTTTATTACATAAAACGAATATTGTTCCTGTATTTATTTTGCTACAACTTACAAAATTTAAGTAGGTCAAATTGTGAAGTTTTACGTCATCAGATTGTATATATAGAAAGTAATATATAGACGAATTACATGATTCTATTTTATGTGCAAATTATATTTGAATAGCAAATAGCAAAACTAAATATACTCATATCCAAACAAATTGGTTTCAATTCTTATATAGATTCAACAAACAATGATATTATTTTCTAGACAAGGCAAACGTATTTCATCAGGAAATATACATTTCGTGGAAAATTTGATAATGATGTAACGGTAACGCTCCTAAAATCCATTATGCTTTCTTTTTATACTTGTTGGGCGAGTTTAATGTCGGTTCTTTCTTCTTCCCCCATCATTTAGTTCAGAGGGAAAAATCTTCCTTCTATCAGGATCTCTACTGATCAAGGTAAACAATTTCAATCACATATCTCGAAAGATATGTGATTGCTTATCACTGCTTATCACCCTAACAGCAATGGTATTATCGAACGGTTTAACTGGTCACTCAAAATTTCCTTAACTTGCTGTTAAAAAAAATAAAAACTGGTACAAAATTTTACTTTGAGTACTTCGAAATTTGCGCTCCTCGGTCAAGGAGGATATTAACCTTTCTTCTGCGAAAATTTTATATGGCATTCCTCTACGATTACCATATGATTTATTTTCGGAGAAGGTGGATATACATCATTATGTTCAAGAATCCAGTCAAGAGTTGAAGAATTGAATGATAAACGCTAAATTTGTCTGTACTAAACGGTTCGCGAACAAAACTGTGTATTTACCAAAATATTTGGATTCTTGAAAACAAGTTTTTATACGGGAGGAGCATGTCAAACCTCCACTATCTTGTAATTATAGAGGTCTTTAATCTGTAATACAAAGATTTTCAAATTTTTTTGTTGTTGACATCAACAACAAGCCTACCTCTGATTCCATTGATAGACTAAACCTGCGTACTTTATTCAATATTAAATTTCCATCCATTTCCAACTTTCATATTTTGTAAATTTAAATACAACAATAAAATAGGAGCCTTATAGAAAGGTTGATCATCATAGAGGGAAGTTTTGTCCCTCTGAACAAGAATGTTTAATGTTCATACTTTTTTTGAGGCTTTTCTTTCTTAAATGGTGAGGGGAGGTATGTAGCGGTAACGCCCCTAAAATCAATTATGCTTTCTTTTAGCTATATCCTCTTCAAGTTACCACGGAAATTGTTATAGTTCGTTACTTTGGTAACTATTAACAAATACAATGTGACATTCTACGAATTGATTTTAATAAAGATAAGTTATTTAAGTTATTTATTGTTATCTTTCTTCGTTGTATTTTCGTTTATTATTTGTGGGATTCATCATCTATATTACTTACGAGCCGTTTTATTTTACTTTGCACTAAGCTAATTCTAAACCATTGTCATACAGTGTATGCGTGCGCTGGTAAGACGACGTTACAGCCAAAACAATAAGTGCGACAGATACGTTAAGATAATATATGCTCTATCTGTTGTAGAAGAACGAAGTAACCGGCTATGCTTTTGACGGTTTTCTGCAGTTTCCTTCACGAACACCAGATGAGTTCCTATCAAAGTCGGCTGTAGCCTCACATCCTACCAATTCCTAGTCTACACACAAAATTCCTTGTCCCCCACTCACATCCTCACAGGCATCACAATGGACCTTATGGTCGAAGCATGTTCCGTCCAGGAGAGCCTCTACAATCTATCTATCTATCTGTTGTAGACTCAACCATTGTAAACTCATTAGCAGTCTCGAAGTTATTAGCAATTGAAATCTAACAATATTTTGTCACACAAGAATATTTGGCCGGCCACTAGTGTGAAAAACGAATAGAGGTTTTCACGTCCAAATATGTTTGTCATAGAAAATAGCACATTATAAGCAAATTCATAGGCACCTAGTGAAACAGTAGCTATATAAATGAAAATACCAATCTTTCACGCCAGGTATATAATATAATAAACATAGATAACTTCATTACAACTCGAATGTATCGAAACGATATTTTATTGTAGTCTTCCTATGCTTACTGATGAGAAAATATGATTAATTTTTTAATTTAGTTAAATGAAATTTTTAACATTACAGACATAAAAAAAATGTGAAGTAGTGAGCTGAGATTTAAATAAATTAATTCGTTGAAACCTTTTTAAAAACTGCATTTATATACCTAATAAGGGTTGAACAAGTAATACTACGAAAAT
Source organism: Nineta flava (assembly GCA_963920215.1). Taxonomy (NCBI): domain Eukaryota; kingdom Metazoa; phylum Arthropoda; class Insecta; order Neuroptera; family Chrysopidae; genus Nineta; species Nineta flava. Next base: position 31,722,974 of record OY986040.1, on the reverse strand, counting down.
GAATAAAGATGAAAATAAAAACCTACATACTTGTTTTGGCTACACTGTCTGAACTACACACGTAAAAGCACGTTATGATACGTGCTTTTACGTGTAAGTGGTATTATGTGAGCTTATATGCTTCTTTTTTTTAATTCTTTATAATAGCAAAGTAACATTATGAGAGATATAGAAATGAATAGTAATTCGAATATGCATTTATTATAATAGTAAATGAAAATGTAGACCAACCACAACCATCATAACCAACAAACAAGAGGACGCAAACCATACTCGAATTAGCTTGTAGAATCCTGTACTTACTTGCTGCTATCAACGTTATTTCCTTTGAATAAACTGAAAAAAAAAGAGGATAAACTACCCTTGACGTGAATACAGTCACGGGTATATTACATTTCTTTGAGTTATATCTCTACTTATAAAATTGTAACTATTCGAAGATTCATTTAACGGTTCTTTAAATATTAATAAAATTCAAAATGGTCATGATGTAATAAAATATTGTTGGTGCGTAAAACCTTAAAGCCATTATTTTGCATTAGTACGTTGTATTTTCTAGAACTCAGATATCTTGTAGCATCCAATACCATACGAAGATACCTTAGATTCCATATCTACATCCGTACAAATTCTGAATTTTCGGAATCAGAATTATTCTGTAAACTAATATTGTATTATGATAAATATAATACATTCAAAGCCACCATACCAGGAAATGAAGTATTAAATGTGGAAACGATATTCTGTGAAAATTATCCATAAGTTTTGAATTACAAGAAGAGTGATAATTCTTATTTAACTTGAAATTTTCTTTCATTTGATATACTTATTGGTTCAGTTAGTAGAACGAATTAATAAATCACTTCTTGGAAATAGATCTTAGATAGATAGTTTGTAGATGCTATCATGGACGGGCTACACGTCGATCATAATGTCCATTGTGATGCCAAAGGATGTGAGGATGTGAGTGGAGTGGAAGAAATTTTTGTGCATAGACTAGGAATTGGTAGGATATGCGGCTGCAGCCGACTATGATAAGAACTATGCCGATATTCATTTGGATTTCGTGAAGGAAACTGCAGAAAACCTTCTCCAGCATAGCCGCTTACTTCGTTCTTGTCCAAACACCGACAGTTTAGTCCATTAACCGTCACTTTTTTTTTCTTCTTAATTGACAAACCGCCGATGTCGGGAATCAAACCCATAACCTCCTAGTTTCCAAGTAAGCATACTGCGCAGACATAACACCTTAGGCCGCTCGGCCACTTGGACTGGTGAAATAGATCTTAATTAACTTTTATCTTATCAAATTCAGAATAATATTTCGTATCGTATATACTGTCGGCATTTGAAATGCCAATTAACGGGTAGAATCGTAAAAGTGACAGGAGGATATTTGAGGAAGAATAAAACCAAAAATAGAGAATATCTCTCTTAATATTAGAAAAATTGAAACATGTATTAGTAGTAAAGAAATCAACTTTACTACAATTCATAACCTGGTTATGTTTTCTATAAGTCTAATATTCAGAGATAAGTCGGATTTTAATATTTAATCTTCCAAATATTTCTGTAAATACAAGTATAGCAGAAAAAAATGATAAAAAGCAAAATTATAATAAAAGTAATTTTCTATAAATTTACTTCTTCTACATTTATATTTAAATATATATATATATATATATGTGTATATAAACTTTGAGATGGTGGATTTTGACATCTACTAGGTCGGATCGATAAACATTTAAAGAAATTTTTGCGCAATTCTTCGAAAACTAGCGGTCACATATTAGTCTGTAATTAAATGTCATATCTAATATGTTTTTGGTATTTGCATGGCCATGTTTGTTAATAAGTTGCATAGGTTTAGAAGAACGGGTGGCATATCGAAAGAAGAAAACACAAGTTATAAAACATCTGGTTTTATAATAGAAAAATCGAAATAGAGTAAAGCTGTATAAAATCAAGTATTCACCTGAAGCATAATCCATTCAAATACGAAGCTAAAATTTGTATTCGAGTGGTTAATTGTTAAGATGTTTTTATTTCTTAAATCTATATAAAATATGTAACTACGAGTATTTTCAGAAGATTAAATATTCTTTTTAAACTGTTTTGATTCTGATGTTACTAAACAAACGTATGCAGATATTTTTATTTTCAAAACATTACTCATACAAATGACACATCTAGTACTTTATATTGTTGGAAAAATAGTGGTTGGTTAGTAGCTGCAGCATTGATAACTAGCAACTTGAAAAGAACTTTGAGGCATTTCTGTTTTATGTAAATATCTTTTCAGCTTTTCAGTATTTATTATTTATTCTAACTGCAGATATGTATATTATAAAATGGTATATCATTATCATTATTATTATTATTATCATCATCATACTATTCAGTCGGTAAGACTGTATTTATTCTATTTTTTTAGAAGATAATTTCATTTAATTAATCTCAAATGAACAAAAACTAAATGACTATGTCATTTTACTTACCTACCATGATTTTATGTACAAAGAGTTTTTATAAGGTTGACAGAAATGTTCAAATGATACACTGTAAAATATAAAATAGCGTACACGCAACAATACCAGGTTGCTGGCCGATAGATAGAGATAGATTGTAGAAGCTGACGTGGACGGGCTACACTTCGATCATAAGATCCATTGTGATGCCTAAGGATGTGAGAATGTGAGTGGAGTGGTAGGAATTTTTGTGTATAGACTAGAAATTGGTGGTGGGATATGCAGCTGTAGCCAAATATGATTGGAACTATGCCGATATTCATTTGGAGTTCGTGAAGGAAACTGAAACCTTCTCAAGCATAGCCGGTTCAGCCAAGTAGTCATGTCTGCGCGGTATGCAGTACTTGGAAACTGGGAGGTTATGGGTTCAAATCCCGACATCGGCAGTTTGTCAATTATAAAAAAAAAAAAAGGGGCGGTTGATTGACTAAACTGTCGGCGTATGGACAAGAACGAAGTAACCGGCTATGCTTGAGAAGGTTTTCTGCAGTTTCCTTCACGAACTCCAGATGAATATCGGCATAGTTCCTATCATAGTCGGCTGCAGCCGCATATCCGACCAATTCCTAGTCTACTCACAAATTCCTTCCACTCCACTCACATCCTCACATCCTAAGGCATCACAATGGACCTTATGGTCGAAGTGTAGCCCGTCCAGGGCAGCCTTTACAATCTACCTCTACCTCTACCATAGCCGGTTACTTCGTTCTAATCCATACGACGACAGTTTAGTCAATTAACCGCCCCTCTTTTCCTAATAATTGACAAACTGCCGATGTCGGGATTCGAACTGATATCTTCCCAGTTTCCTACTGCGCAGACATAACGACTGAGGCTGCTCGGCTACCTACTAGTAAATTTGTAGCTATAAAGTCCCAGTTATCGAAACAAATAAATTTTGTTATATTGTGTGTCCCTGTAACTTAACTAAATACCAATATATCCTGATAAATTCGGTATGAAATCTACATTATTAAAAGATAATAAAAAGACAATTTAGAACCGAGTACATTACAGTTTCTTCGGTTTGCCGTATACCATACCAGCAGACTTGAATGAACTATATTTACGTTTAATTTACCTATCTTTTTAAAATGTGTATTAATGCGAAATTCTGTATTTTTTGTACTCCATATTTGTCTATTTCTCGGTCTATATATCTGGTCTCTGTCTGCCACGTTTTCGCCTAAACCACTGAACCAATTTTAATGAAATTTGGCATGTAGATAGCTTGAACTTCTGAGGAAGTAACATGCGCAGATCAAGCTTTCAAAAAAGTTTTTGGACACATCCACCCGAAAATCGGCCAAGTGCGAGTCGGAGTATGAACTCGCTCATGATCGATATAGTACATTCCTACAAAGGAGATGTTTACAAAACATGACGCCCTGACCAAGACTATATACTTTTAAATTAGTAGATGACCATGCGTACCCAGCGAATAGTCATCTCTTTATTCCAGTACAAGTATTCATATGTAAAAAAGAAACAGATAATATGTTGTCAAAAATGCGACATAACGTCTCAGCATATCGTCTATGATAATTAAGTACTTCGCTGCGTTCCGAATCAAGCACAATTCATTGTTTTATTTTATTTCATTATGGCATTGGATAAAATATCATCAGCCTATCGAACACAATAGACCGTGAAAGTGTGACGTCACAAGCCTATTAGGGTTGTGGGCATGCCCATCGTGCCCACAGCGGTGGATCCGCGCTTGGGAAGTACAGAGACTTTTTTTTCAAACCATTAAGATGTGAAATGGGGGATGGAAGTTTTTAATGGGTTATAATAATACTTATTATTTTATTCTTGTGATGATTTAGAGTGTAAATATAGATCGGATATGTGCATGATAAAGAAATGTAGTGTATTTGTTCTTGTTGTGTCATTTTATAAAATTAAGTTACGCCTTTCATGGTTTTTCAAGATGTTGCCTATGCCAAATACATAGAAAAGACCGTAAGGTGCATTTGTCTTCGAGTGAATAATGAGGCCCACACGATCTATCCAGAATTCCACTGTTTTTTGTATTTGAATACTTGACGTACATTTTTAACGTTACAGTTCAACAAAATTTGTGAAACATTTTCATTGAAACACCTCCAATAGCTGTTTTAGATACCTTAGGAAAAAATATTTCCATTAAAACGCACATATTTCTGTTATCTTTCACTTTGAAAATATTCGCTGAAATAGAAATTTGGTGGCAATACTGATAAATATTAAAAGTAATAGCGGAAGCGGTGGAAAATATTATTAAATTTCTTAGTCTTAAAACTACGGGGCTGGGGATATAAGAATAAAACGAGAACGAGGCCGTGGATATATTCGGCATAAAATCGATAGATAAAATTGTTGAAAATGTTATTTACTACAGCTACTTTACTACTTGTGTTTCAAACTTTGTGTTTCCCTCTCCCTCAAAGCCCGTTTCCTCGTTTCCTCCCTTTACGGAATTAGATAAAACTTCTTACAGATCATATTGGCGTTTATACGCTTCAATGAACACCTCAACGAAGTCAGTATTATTTAAGGCTCTCAAGATTTCGTGAACGAAATTAAATGTATTCTACACACGAACATACACAAAAAAATACACACATCTTTTCAAAAACGACATAAATAGACTCTGGTGGATCTGAAAACGGGGCAATCACTATCACTCCTTTGGATCATGAATTATATTTTAATGTAATTCTCTCACTCTTCATTACTTGACAACAAAAATTTGTAAAGACATTATGAAAGAAAAAATTACTATAGCCAAATAAGTTACAATACAAGCTTTTATTATCAGGTAACGATCTAAAATGCAAATTATGATTAGATAGTAAATTGTATAAGTTTGAAGCGCTTTGTATGGAACATTTTTTAAGGGATTATGGTGATTTAATTTCAACAAATCGCCTCTAGCTTTTACAATAAACTGTCAATAAACTGCCAAATCAGTATGTCAAATAAAATAATTGCTCGTGTATAAGAAATTATGTACACATGGCCACAATGTGGCTTATTCATTTGGTTTTCGAAAAAAATTTCCGAATACTTTTATCAGAAGCACTGCTTCGAAAACTGATTACATAGGAGAAAAATCAATTCTAAAATTAAAAAAATGACAATAAAAGAAATGGTCCATTGCACAATATTTTATGAACTCCCTTTATGTCTAATACAAAATTATTTAGGATAAAGTGCACAAAAATTATTATTTTGTAATATTTTATTATGGTGTTCATAGTTTTTAGATGAGAGCTTAAACTCGTGGATGCATAATGACATGCAACTTAAAAGTCACTATATCTGTCGTTTGACTTTGTACCACAAATGGATTAAAAGTTTTACTGCTGTATGTGTTCAGTAGAGAAGATTCAAAATATAATAATATTTTAATTAATTTAATTACTGTACTATAGTTTGTAGTCATTGTTGCCTAATAATAGTTATAAATTATTTTATAAATAATCCGTATAAAACATTTTTACATTTTTTCTTTTTATCTTTTAACAACTATAAAAAAAGTGATTACCGATTTCACCAGTACAAAAAGAAAACTAATCGTGTAATTAATGCCTTGATTAAAACAATGTTAATTCTGTACATGGCAAATATTTTCAAACGAATATTAAATTTGATACGCATGCCCACAAAAGTAGCGCTCATTTTCAAAATTTGATAATTGGTTTGCGTCTTATAAATAATGATTCACCCATTTCCATAGGGTGACGCATTTTCGATTATCTAGTTTTGTATAGCGTATATTCTGCGTAGAGATGTTTACTGAAACAAGATCCATTGTATCGGTGTAATGGGTAGAATACGTCAATAAACAGAATTTCAGATATTGGTCGGCGCACAACTTAAAAGAAACCGTTGAAAGGCCATTATATTCTAAAAATAAAAATTAAAATAAAAGTCGTTGTTTGGAGCGGTGTAGGACTGATGAGGGCGTTAACCCATATGTTTAAATAGTCCATGGTCGGCCTATTAATGTGAATTTAGAACGCTACAGCAAAATAGTGAGGCAATTTGTCATCCCGCCTCAGTATGAATACACTTCGGGACTTCGTCCCAGCCCACGCCGTTTCGTGTTTTAGCAACATTCCTTGGCTGTCACGATCCGTTCACTGATTCATATTATTTCCTCTAAGGATATATGAAGGAAAAAGTATTTGCAATCAGATTGAGGAACGTTGAAGTGATGAAGGGAATAATCAGAGAAGAAAACGCAATGTGTTGCCGATAGGAAGAGCATTCGAAAGACAACTCTTTCCACAAATAATGTAAATCCAAAAGTACAAATTGTATTCTGAAACTGATAAATAACAACCGAGTTCACTACGAATTCGGTTGTTATTAATTTTATGAAAAAACGTTTCGATTAAAAGTTGTTCATTATAAATATACTTGCAACTTTTATTCGTCATATTTTCCCAAAAACCGAAAGAATAAGATACAATTGTGGCCCATAGTACTTCCAATATTACAACAACAGATGCGGGAAAACTATTTGTTTTCCCAATTTCTATCTGTGTGTTTCTACATCAAATCTCTCTCTACAAAATGTTTTTTTCAAAATTTAGTACACCAGAGTATAATGACAATAGATTCAAACATTCAAACAATAGGTTCAAACGGCTGAACTAATTTTAACGTGATTTTCACCTGATCGTAGAGAATTCTGGGCTTAAAATAAATACACAAAATATTTCAATAATAAAGATATGAAATTTTTTTATGCTTCCAATTGTTTTTACTTAAATACATAACAAAACCACGGAAGCAACCAGTTAAATATATACTTTCCCAATTTCGGTTTTATTCGAGTTTTTCAAAATTTAATTAAGTGAACCTTTTTGCCGCATAACGTTTGTTACTTTCTTATGGCGAAAATAGAAACTCAAAGCAACCGATTCATTTGTAAATATAAGTAGTTAACTAACTAAACAGAAGCTCATTACTTAAAAAAGTTTGACAAGAAAAAAAATGATTTCTTTGACTACATTATATTTACTTATTTATAGAAATACAATGAAAATATAAACTTCAAGGAACATGAACACAACTGAAAGCATTATATATCTGATGATATAACACAACGAAGCTTACATTAATACAGGGTTATTGATTGATCCTTTCTAATGTTTCACCCAGGCTACCAGGTAACCCCGCCTTGCCTCGGCCCTCGGTTACAAGGCACGAGGCGAGGCGAAGCGAGGTTCAAAATTTTAATCCTCGTTACTAACCGGGGCAAGGTGAGGTGTTTTGTCCCATAAACCTCGCCTCGCCTATGTATATATCTATTGATTATATTCGTGTATTTTTGTCACGCAAAAAATGCAACCTTCTTTTATTCAATTCTCTCTCTCTCTCTCTCTCTAATTTGTATATTTTATTTTATTTTAGCGAATTTCCGGAAAGGAAATAGAGCTATTGGTCTCGTACCAAAGTCAAAATTTTGCAAACATTTTTTCAAATGTCCATCGATCCTACCTAGTAGATGTCGATTGACTTAACTCTCGACGTATGGGTAAGAACAAAAGTAACCGGGTATGCTTGTGAAGGTTTTGCAGTTTCCTTTCACAAACTCTTGATAAATATCGACATGGTTTCTATGAAAGTCGGCTGCACTCGCACAACCTTCTTATTCCTAGTCTGCGTACAATTACTTGTCCTTTTAGGGGTTGGTAAAAAAAGCCTACTAAGGCCTACTTTCCGTTCTTGGACCTCCTCTCCATTGTCTATACCCAGTGTTCCGTTTTTTAAGGATATTCTAAGAGATCATACCTGTGTGAATCGGCATATATACAATAAACGTATTTTTATTTCGTAAGTTTTTATTATGATATCCTTTTTTTTTATTAACGATGTACAATTTTTTATTGATGTAGGTACAAACTGTGTACATAAAACAAGAAAAACGAAACACGAAAAAAAAAGGAAAACGTATTGGTGGTTGATTGTTTGCATAACATAGAAAACCCTTTATAATAAAACATATTCTAAACCAAACAACATTGTATCCTGCAGCCAGAATCCATTTAATATTGTTTATTAAATTATGTTTCAGATTTTATAGTTAACATCACACAGTCCTTTTGAGTAATAATAATAATACGAAAGTTGAAAATTATACAGATATCGAATAAAATCTCCATTCTAATAACTTAATTAATTAAGGTTTAAAGTGTACTATCCGTAAAACAAAAAAATAAAAAATTCAAAACTAAAGCAACAGAAAGTTTATTCATGATTAAGCCTGGCAGAAGAAGCATCAAGCTAAGTATACTTGGCTTTGAACCGGTCTCCACTACTACTGTTTAACTCAGTTCTGAAATGCATTAAAATTATAAAACCCTGAAATGCCTTTGTTTCATATTTTGATCTACATCCGCGAAACTTACACTTGGTTTTATGATTGTAGGCATTTCTTTGTCAAAACTTAACAGCTTATTTGTGCTGAGGTTTTCCAAAAAAATATTTAGATAATGATATAAAAATTGCTTGTATTTTTCCATAACGAACAATCGATTGCGGACAAGTCGATCGCTTAGCAAATTTTGATCGATCGCTGGCGATGTCTTGACAAGAAGTAATGGAAGAATTGACAAGAAGTAATTGAGGTAAGATTTCAAGACTTTGAAAAAATAAAGAAATTGTTGAATTTATCTTTTACTTTTAAAACTGTGAAACTTATTAGCCCAAAAATTATAAACATACTTCATGTGGAACAAAAGGCAAAATAATTTTAAGATATAATTTTAATTCCTTAAAAAACGTAGGCATAATTTTACAAGCCAGAAAATTTGAAGATGATGTTTGAAAATACGTCAACCAAGAAAAATATCCCAATATCTGCAATATCTCTAGTTTCGAATCTACATACCTGTGTGAATCGGCATTTTCATACTCAAAGTAAACGAAGACTAAACAACGTTCTGTCATGACTAATTCCCACACTGAAGTCTATTATTGTCTGAAGTCTATTATTGTCTTTGTCAGAATATACACTTAATTATGATTCATTGGTTAGAAACATGCAAACTCCCATTAATGCTTAAGGCAATAAAGCAAATTCAAAATCTATTTTTATCTATAGCTAATATAAATTAATTCTTATCCGTAAAATAATTTACGTAGGTCGATATACAGGATGTATCAGTAGAACGTGCACTCCTGCGAGATATTGATAGAATAGCAAAGCACAAGTCAAAAAATCTTATATCATTCTTCCATGATTCAAATTAACCTGACCCAAAACAAATCGCGAAAGTAAAATCTTAAAATCAAGTTATCAGCCATACTGTGCATTTGTAAACACGTTTTTCATATATACCTTCGTACCAAATAGGACAAGACCATTGCGACCCATTTTGGTGTATGAAAGTAAGTCACCTTTTAAAAGTTTTCTTATGCGAGTAAGGGGACGAAAAGTCTGCCATGCTTTATGCGAGAATTGGCAATTCAACCATTCTCAAACGTTATTGATCTGTATATTTGATTAAACATATTTTAGCAATCAAGTATAATAATAAAAAAACAAGTAATAACAATAATAATAATAATAATAAATAATCCAAAAACAATAGCAACTGTTAATCGAAAATACATTAGTGTATCGCAGGTAGTAAGAACATGGAAGAAGAACACAATATATTTTATTATTTATTACATGTACTACAGTATAATATGTTGTTTTATTGATCAAAAGAATGAAGTCAATCAGTTTCCCTAGGGTGAAACTAATGGTGGAAGTTAAAATAAGTAACTATACTATATACACTACTCTACTTTGCCAGTGCTCTGGCTGCTACATGTGCTTATGTTTGCATGACCTTCCTTTTTCACTCTTATATATATCTGCTACTGTTGTAATATTAGTCTGTAGAATTTTGTTTTATTATTTACAATTTATTCTACTGTACTGATATTAATTTTGTTTTACGTTTATAATAAAAGATACGTATAATGTTACGAGTAATTATAGACCGGGATCAGAAGGAAAATTACTTCTCATAATAATGATGAACATATTCCATCAACGAGACTTCTAGAAGATTAATATTACAAATGATGTAATTAAACTATCATTGCATCATGCTAAAAAACAGATGATGATGTATTAAAACTATCAGCAGCAAATGAAGAGATAAAACTAAATATGAATGGTGGAACAGACTACCCTTTCGAAAAAGTGGAAAAATTGTATTACCTGTGTCTCACTATAAACAATAAGTATGATGACGGAATAGTCCAAGAGCCAAGGGTATAAATATCCGATGGATAAGATACATGGACAATTTTGTATGGGTAAGAAGTGATACCAGAGAACAAACAGGCGCCACCTTTAAAATCAACAAAATTTGCTGGCATGCTAAAATATGACGTAACTTCGGCTTATGATTTTAAGTATTGTCTTATATCATAAGATACATTAGTAATATTTATACCAAAATAAAGGTTTTGATATGCAAAATAAGTATGCAGGGTCGTCAAGCTTAATTTATTCGCTATCCTGAGACATTTTTTCAACTCCAAGATCGTGCCCGAAAATACAAAGTTGAGGAAAATTAAGACAGTACTTCTAAGAAGAGAATACTTCTAAGAGAGAATAAGAATAACTGCAAGAAAAAGAAGGGGGCACAGGATTAGATGGGTATCATTTTCAGCACAGGGCATCGATACAGGTCGGATGGCATACAAATTTATTTTTTCATGACAAATTGTTCAATAAAAAACCAATATAATCGAAAGCATCTTTTTTTCCATATTTTCAAAAGCATTCTTATGATGGTCTGGTCTTATATCCAAAATTAAAAAACGGGAGTCGGAAGAGGAGTTACATACATGTATTGTTCTTTACAGTCTAACAGGTATGGATCAATCCATTCTATAAACTCAATTTTTTTACAATTAGTGCCTGAACTAATCTTTTAGTTAGATAGATAGATCAGATGGATGAAAACAACTATCTATATATTGTAGTTTAGATTTAGTTTAGATTAGTTCATTTATATTTATTTATCATGTGATTGAATATAACTAGAGTGAAGAAAACTTAATTTAGCTAATTTTAACATTCCTTGCGTTAAGTGTGCTATAAATATATTGATAATAGACGGGAAATACGTTGAAGAATGCAGTAGATTGTTTTTTTATCCAAACGTTCTGCATTTTCGTTATGAAAACGACCTAAGGAAACGACCTATGCCTAAAAGAAATTACTAAATTTCTAAAATCGTTAAGCTAACGTCTTGACGAATACAATTTAACATTCATATATTATAGTTTCAGAACGTTTCCAAGAATTATCAGTCATAATTTTCCTTGCAAAATTATATTTTTAGCGTTCCATAGTCAAACCTAGAATCGTTATAGTTTGTCTATACCCACCTGTAAGCCGCTTGGCCCGCTATAAGCGGATAGTACAGGCTATTCATACTTTAAGTGCTATCAAGTAAGTAGACTATTAATGCCGCAAGTATTATATTTATATGTATATATATATATATATAAATATATATATATATATATATATATATATATATATATTATATATATATATATATATATATATATATATATATATATATATATATATATATATATATATGAACTCAAGGTATCGTTGAATAGATCTGTTACAGTAATCTTTCCAGTCCAAGTAGCCGAGCGGTCTAAGGTGTTATGTCTGCGTAGTATGCATACTTGGAAACTGGGAGGTTAGGAGTTCGAATCCCGATATCGTCAGTTTGCCAATTATAAAAACAAGGGGGCGGTAAATTGACTAAACAGTCGGCGTATGGACAAGTACGAAGTAACTGGCTATGCTTGAGAAGGTTTTCTGCAGTTTCCTTCACGAACTCCAGATGAATATCGGTATAGTTCCTATCAGAGTCGGTTGCAGCCGCATATCCTACCAATTTATAGTCTACTCATAAATTCCTTCCACTCCACTCACATCCTCACATCCTTGGGCATCACAATGGACCTTATGGTCGAAGTGGCCCGTCCAGGGTAGCCTCTACAATCTATCTATCTATCTACAGCAATCTTCATTATGCACGTTCTATAAGTAATAGTCGAACAATTTATGACGTATAGTTGGACATGTAAAAAGCTCATAGAAACTTCGTATTCAGTCTAAAAACAAAATCATCTTAGACGCTCGCTCGGAATGCGGACCCCTACAATGCACGTGGTCTGATTTTAGTCTTAAATTTAGCTTCCGTCTTAATAGAAGGAAGAATGTTTGGTATGATGCACTACTTAAAAAAGAATAAAATCAATAAAATGAAAATAATTTGTTTTTAATCGGGTGTATTTACACCAGTAAATCGCGATAGAAAACAAAACATATGTAAAATCCACGTGCATATAATAATTCTAGTTCGTGTAGCTTATAGATAACATATAAATGAAATACGATTGAGGTCATTGGACATCGAACGGAGGATATATTAGCCAATTATATGTCTGAAGTTTCTATTCATTGATTTATTTATAAAATATGCAATAATGCGAAACATGTTACATTTTGTGGTGGGAGGATGTTGTAAAATTTCTCGAGATCTAATGAAGTTTGAGCTCTAAATGGGTGTCCAACTTTGTAGTAGTGGAAGGACTCCCTAGGACATATTTTTCCCAGATTTGTATATAAACGAAAATGTATATGCATGATAACATCGAACTTTCGCTATATGAATGCATAAATATATCGTACCGCGATGTATTGATGAGTTTCTATATGAGTGAATCTATATGAGTTTCTATACGAATGCTATTTTTGCAATGCTACGGTACATGAATATATAAAAATATATTTGCAAGGCCTAACGCCAAGCGTATATAGTGACGTTTCGTTTTTTAGCAACGTTTCGGTTTCAATAACCCTTCGCGTTAATTAATGTTTCACTTTAAGTAACGCTTCGCGTTGAGTAACGCATCATGTTAAATAAAACTTTGCTTTAAAAGACGCTAAGTATATTATTATACGGTTTATAGTAATGTTTTGAATTTAGTAACGCTAAGCGTTACGTTTCGAAAACGCTAACTAATTTACAAATCACATTTCTTTCAAAAACAAATCACAAATTTTTTTCAAAAACAAATAAAACTAAAAAATACATTATGTAAATTCAAAGAAAAAGCTATTTAAAGGTGATAATTTCCATCTGCGCCACCAAAAATAATAAATAATGATTGTCAACGAAATTCAGTTGTATATATCATACAATATAGCACATTGTGAGAAAAATGTTAAAACAATAGAAATGTTACACTAGTTGTGGTGTTCAATTGACCCATCTATAATACATAAGTTTACCCTATTGTGTTTTATACTTTTCACCTAGCAGATTACCGTTAAAAAAGAATCAAAGTATAGGTACAATTTTGTTTAATTTTCAAATTTAATTATCACAATATGTAATATGTTGAACTAAACGCATGTAATTAAATCTTTTGAATGATGCAAGTCCATTATATCAATCTATAGCCATAGGTGGGCAACCTTGACTGCACTGAGCTCTGAGAGAGAGGTAGGAAGAGAGATAGAGTAAACATAGGGAATCCTACCAATTATTATTATTTTCTTTTTTTAATTAAAACATTTCCTGAAAAAAATATTATAATACCAACTATTTTTTATGGTCACTATTATTCAATATATATATATACAATATATATGTATACAATACATACAATACATTGAATACATACTCTGGAATTTTGGGCTGGTAATTTGGGGCATAAAATGTACCTTTTTAATATATTTGGGTATGAATAAAATATACATGTTATATAAATTATAAAATATAAATTTTTTGATCTTTTACATTTACCGCTTGTAAATTTTTTGATGATTTTGCTTTAGTTTAGATTTTAGAATTAGATTTTAAGAAATTTCGAATAATTTGCCTAAACTATTCATATCGGAGAACTAATAAACAATTATTAACTTAATTTAATTATTTTTTCTTAGTAGGGGGTATAGTGTCATTTGATGATACTGGATACAAAAAAGATGCCAATGATAAAGCTTGGTTGGGGGGGAGGGGGGATTTGGTAATTTGTTACTAATTGTAAATGGTTAAATTTTACATAAAGTGGGAATACATATACTTGTTGTTGTTGTAATTATTGTTATTGCTATCATCATTATTGTTGTTATTATTGCTATTATTGTTATTATTATTATTATGTTTTTTGGTGTATCTCTCCATATTGTAAAAGATATTTCTTAAACAATAAATATTTTATAAAACTAATTCTAAATTGATTGATTAAATTATTGGGCAATAATCGGTAGGCCAACCTGTATTGAAACATCCTTCCGTCTTATTTCAAAACATACCTTTTTTACTTACTCTGACCCAGCTTATAGAGATTCCGTTCAACTCCGGCGAGCCGTCTGCGCCCACTATACTAATACAATGAAGCTGAGTTTTTTTTTTGTTTATTTGAACGTGCTTATCTCTGGAACTGCCAGTCCGATTTGATATTTATTTTTGCGTAGATTCCACATTCATGTGGAAGGCTATAGGCTATATATCTAGCACTACGTTAAAATTCTTAGTTAGCCTTAAATATTGATATTTGTAAAGTCGGAAGAAAATAATATATTCAATAGATATAGATATACATAGGTCGCTGGTTAAATCCGACTGCAGGGAGAATTTTTTTTAAATAATTTATTTTCTTTTTTTTTTAAAATTTGTTTTTATTTAATTTATTTTATTTTATTTATTTGAATTTGTACTGTAAGTCGGTAGAAAAAATATATTATATACACATTTCATATACCTACCATGATTATTATTATTTTCAATACATATATATTTAGCTTATATAAATGCGGACGTAGTCGCGGGGGATACCTAGTATAATTATACAAGTTTAAAACGAAAACGTTTTAAATTTTTGTTTAATTCTGGGAGATCATTGATTTCATTATCCTAAATATGAAGCCACTGTTCAGCATGTTGGTCTGCATTTTGTAGTTTACTAAGAAATCATAAATATTTAAATATTCCATTGATTGTATGGTTTTATTTTATTTTATGTCTGTCTATTTCCTTATTTTCAAGTTATTGTTTGAAAACACTCTTATTAGCCATTTTTGATTTAAACATCATTTTGCCGTTCTAGCATGTGAATATTTGAGTCATTCAAACGCTATTATATCAAATTATAGATATGGAGTATGTGAAATCACTACACGAAGGAAGAAAATACCACATGAAATAAATATTTGAAAACTACAAAATGTAAAATATATCAATCGACAACATTCCATATATTTTAAGTTCATGTTTAATGCAAAATCAATATATTTTTATAAAGAATGTAAAATATAAATACTTCCACATCGATAAAAACTAGCAATATTGGCGCCAGAAATGATTATTATCTTTTTAAACTTTTGTTATTTCTTTCATTATGTATACATCATCATATTTTTTATCCCTGTTTATTCATACATTTTATTTGTTTGTTTGTTTATTAATATTTTATAAAGTGCAAAAGTTATTTTTCATATCGCCTAGGCCCTAGGTAGTAGTAAGTAGACACTAAAAATAAAAAAATAATAAAAGGATAAGTTGAGCAGTCAGTTAAAAGAAAAAAAAAGTATCATTGAAGCCGGTTTTACTAAAATCTTTATAATTACAATTCCTTTATTAATGCATTTTGTTATATATTTTGTTTATGTTATATATATATATATAAATATTAGTACAGGCAATAGAGAATTTTTAGCTGTATTAAAATACTTACGTTGTTTTTTTAAAATTAGATTCAATATCACGTCCTGAATGTAAATGTTACAAATTTCGACCCCGGAAGTGCCGTCATTTTGAGAAAAACTGCATTAAACTGTAGATATAGGCCAATATTTCCATTAACGTGTATTTGAGGCCAAAAATGGCAATAACCTATTTTTTTGTTTATTAATTTTTTTTATCACTCACCGTTTACGACTCATACGACTATTAATATTATGTATTGATTTTTTGACCGATATCTCTTCTAATAATTGTTTAAACAATAAAATGCTTATAACTTAACTTTTAAATCTACAAATTACCTACAACTTTTATCTACTACTTTTTTGTCTAAAATTAATATTTTTAAAGTTATAACGCGTTTAATATTGCACCACCGGGTGCAAGGTTAATAAAAACGAGGTATGCATAGTATAATAATGAAAATTCAATAAGTATGTTAAGAAATATGAATGATAGTGACATAATTAACAATAAACAATTTTCTTTCTAAATAATTATTATAAGTGATATCGGTCAAAAAGTCAATAAATAAATAGTAATAGTATAAGTCGTAAACGGTAAGTGATTAATTAATATACAAAAAAATAGAAAATTCAATTGTTTACAAGAAAGGTTATTTCCATTTTTGGTCTAAAGTACACGGTAATGGAAATATAGGCCGATACAGTTTTTCTCAAAATGGCGGCACTTCCGGGGTCGAAATTTGTAAGCATTTTGTTCATTTACATTCAGATCGTGATATTGAATCTAATTTATCAAAAAATGACTCCTGTAATTTAGTGCAACGCGGACAAAGGTAACGGGCTTCTCTATTGATTGTACTATATGTATAGCAGCTCTACATTCTCTGTCTCACTCATTCCATATACATAATATTTTATCCACGATACTTCTTGCTGTTTGTTTTTATCATCGTTTCATATGTTTCATTTATTTATTTATAAAACTTTATGCTAACAATCATTATTTATTTTTATTCACTGCAATAAGTTAGAGTTTATACTTGAATTTCGTTTTTATTGTTAATTTTAACATTTTTTTATTTAAAGTAGAAGTTAATAAACTGCCATGATTTCATTGTTGTTGATAGAGTTAATTATACTAACGGCATCTTGTGAAGACTGTATCGAGGCCGTTTGTTTTATATAGTAGGTACACATGGCCACAAAAGTGGCGATCAATGTTCAAAATTGCAAAGTATATTTGTACTGAAACCATTTGATCAAATATCCCGAATAGAATTTGTTCGTCATAAAAATATTTACAAACTTTTGTACAAATCATTATTTCGAAAGCCGAATGGATTCGACACATATAAAATATGAAATTTTCAAAGGAAGAACGACACTTTTGTGGCCATTGTCTTCGTTGAGAAAGGTGTCTTGCATTAAATATACAAAAAGTACAAACTTATATGGATAAGACTGTTAAACTAGTTAAAGTATTATTAAATTAAATACGGCACTGCTTGGGAAATTTCAAGTTATAGAAATTGTTTGAAAAATATTTCTATTTTTAAAGGTTTGTTTTTAAACGTTGCCCGTTAATTTTACGACATTCTGCACAAGTTTCAATGTGGGTGAAATGAAAATCTAAAAGAAAAAGAAAATACGTAGTATAAATGGTATGCATATAACAACTTTCTGTTTTCAAACAATCAATATTGTCAAAAAAGAATATCCGGCATCTTATACAATATTAGGAGAAAAAATATTAAAATGGTTTGGCTTTACTGAATAAGTTTTTTTTCTGGTATCAGTTCACATCTACACTGTTGCTTAAAAAAATGAAACCAATGTGACAACAAGCGAAAAAATAATACATTTTTCCGATGTTATCCTGTGTTTAGTTAATCTAATTTATACATTACTAGCAACCCGCCGCGGCTTAGAAGATGCGCCGGGTGTTCCCACAAAACCTCAATGAACTATACACCTAAACTTTCCTCACGAATCACTCCGTCCACTGGTGAAAACCGTATGAAAATCCGTTCGGTAGTTTTTGAATTTACCGCGTATAGACAGACAGGCGCGGCTGGGGGACTTGAAGGAAAGGATATATATTACTATGTTACGAAAAGTTATTTAATTTTAAAATATTCTGCTTAGATGGCACTAACATTAATTCATTTATAAAAATTTAAATTTATTAATAGCCAAAATACAACGATATATGATGATTTATAGTGTGCTAGTATAGTTTATAGTTTCTATGGAAATGATAATCAAAATTGAAAACAAATTTTAATAAAATAATTTTGTAGTTATTTTTTATAGTAAAGTTTCTGTGGAAATGACAATCATCAGATTTTTAATAAAATATATAGCTCTCTTTCTCTCTACTTCTTTCTTCTCTCTCGGCATGTTTTTTTCCGATTTCTTCAACTATTATCATCATATTTCAGCCAATTAACACAAAACCTCAATGAATTATATACCTAAACCTTCCTCATGAATCACTCTGTTCATTGGTGAAAACCGTATGAAAATCAGTTCGATAGAGTTTACCGCGTATAGACAGACAGACGCGACTGGGGACTTTATTTTATATTATTTAAGGATTTGGAAACATTTATTTATTTTTCATTATGACTTAGTCAGAGATTCTATATCGCTTCATCAATCCTCTAAATTTATTAGGGTTGCACATGTATATTGTCAGAACTTATGCTGATTCACTGCATAAAAATAAGAAAAGCGTTTAACCATTCAATTGAGATTGATTAAATTTTTCAAACTCTAGTGTACATTCATATTCTGCTATCGACAATAGTATATTTTTGTTGTTGAAATGATTTATATACTTGTAACGTTTTGAAGTTTAAAATGCAAACTTTCTTATAAATTGCTGTCAATATAATTCTTTCTGCTTCGATTAACTCGACATTGCTATTTTTTGTTATATTTCATTTTGTTTTTGGCTAAAATGGTGCATATTTTTTATTTGAAATGTGTACGATACTTTGCGAGACTATGAAATAGTTGGAATAGTTGAAATAGTTGAGAAACCGACAAGGATACCGTGTGCATTTTGGTCATGTTTAGTGATGAGCAAAACTTGTCTTGGTCTTGCAGTCTTGGTCTTGGTCTTATTATTTATAAATATTCCAAAGAGTAAACACTGATTGTTTGATTGTTATAATTTTTTACAAAGTAACATTTTCAAAATTTAAATAAATAAAAAATTTGACCCATTTCTAGACATGCCAAATGGATGCGGTTTTTTATTCAACCTGGAATTAACTTGAAATTTATAAGAAAAATGGGAAAACTTTAGTTTTCCAAACGGAACAACTCCGAAAATGGTAAAAAAACACCAAAAATTATCTTTTTTTATCTAATTATATATAGTGTTTTCTATTACGAAGTTTAACATTAATTAGGAAAAATACGAGTTTTAACAAACCGTATTTACGGTTGAACAACAATATTATATTTAAAATATTTTAAACAAACAAAAGAAGAAAGAACTTGCCAAGTTATAAAATTTTTAAAACATACATAAGGGAAATCTTGCGACATAAATTTCACCCAAATTTTTTTCTTACATTTAATCAATTTACCCCTCATTAATTTTCTTGGTAACAAGTTTACCGTGCTATTTACTTGGTAAATAACTCGGCTATTAAATGGGATATCATCACTTTTTAAGGAGCAACTATTATATGAAGTATCTCCCCGAAAACTCTATCCTTTTTTACATTTATTTATAGTTTTTGATCGGATTCATACTATGACATATAATCAATGTAAAAACTACGCCGTGTAGTTAACTCAACAAAAAGTGGTTTCATTAATTTCTGGGTATTTAGATAATAATTTACCCATATATAGTGTCGCCCAACTACCTGCTTTTGTTGGGTTCTTTATTTATTTTTTACATTGTCTGCTTTCGCGCCCACAAATTCCACCCAAAAAACGTTATTTGAACTATAAAGATTATTAAAATTAAAATAAGGTGAGACACGCACCAAATTAGCAACAAGCAACATATCTCTGAATCCATATCCCAGAGATAGTTACGATTAGCTAATTCATACTGATGATGACTACATTGTAGTCGAAATACGTATTTATAAAATACAAACAAATGTTCTAGGAATAGGGGCAAAATTTGAAATATAATGTCATTTGAACTGTTCTCGTTAGTCGTCACTTTCAATTCTATTCGGTTTCTCGCCCGTGCATTAAATAACAAAGTTGTCTTAACGATTATGTTTCAACCCGTGTTTGTAGACATATCGACACCTTTTTCTTGATTATATTCAATTGTGATGTGCTATTTAATTTCCTTAACAAAACCCAAGGTACTGACATTAATTATATTCTACTAAGGCAAAGACCATGCTTATGATTCAAACACGTAAGTAACGAACCCTATTGATAGAAAAAGTAGAAATCTAAGAAGCTACTTTATAGAAAAATCATCTTCGAAAAGATCAATTTACTAGAATTTACATTCAGTTACAGTAAAGACCGTTCTTATATTGTTCGATCGCATTTTGTAT
Source organism: Nineta flava (assembly GCA_963920215.1). Taxonomy (NCBI): domain Eukaryota; kingdom Metazoa; phylum Arthropoda; class Insecta; order Neuroptera; family Chrysopidae; genus Nineta; species Nineta flava. The sequence continues at coordinate 31,702,149 of OY986040.1, read as the reverse complement.
TCTTATATATTCAAAAATCAAAATTTGTGTTATTGAAGTAAACATAGGAATATCATCATATGAAATGAATACATTACGTCTCCTAGGATTTCGTTTCTCCCGTAGCACGAAACATATGCGTTCCGGGTGGGTTTCGTTTTTTTAGTTTACTTCTTTCGATTACAAATCTGTACAATGTATATATGTATTTATATATATATATAAATAAATAAATAAATAAATAAATATATATATATACATATATACATATATATATATATATATATATATATATATATATATATATATATATATACATATATATATATATATATATATATATATATATATATATATATATATATATAGGAGCCAAAAAGTATGGACACGACATAATAAATAGTATAAGGTGGTTCTACTAAAAATTTCAAACGGTAAACCCTAGTAATTTTTGCCGAGGAATCGCTATTCAGATTTCAATGGCGAAACAGGGTCTCACTTTGAAATTTTAAATAGAAACCTATATTTTTTATTGCATATTCGAATTCTATAGAGAAAAATTCGTATCGTTTGTAGGAAAACTTTTTCTGAAAAGTGCTTTGCTCGCTAGAGGGCGTTTTTTGATTATTATTAATAATAATAAATTTTGTTATTATTAACCGTAAATAATAAATTTAAAACGCCCTGTAGCCAGAGAACAAAGCACTTTTAAGAAAAATTTTTTCTACAAAATATACGAATTTCCTTCCGTAGAATACGAATATGCAATAAAAAAATATTGGATTCCTTATAAAATTTCAAAGTAAGACCCTGCTACGCCCTTATGGATCCATCGGGCCCAAAATCTGATTAGCGTGTTCGATTCTACGGGGAAAATTACAAGAGTTTACCGTTTGAAAACTTTTAGTTAGCCACCTTAAACGATTTATTATGCCGTGCCATACTTTTTGGACACCCGATATACATAGGTAGGTATAAAACTGTATCTTTATATATATATATATATATATATATATATATATATACATATATATATGTATATATATATATATATGTATATATATATATATATATATATATATATATATATATATATATATATATATACATATATATATGTATATATATATATATATGTATATATATATATATATATATAATATAAATCCATGCTACCAATATTTATTCCGAAGGGAACCATTTTATATTCCTATATATGTCAGGACGAAAAAGAAAAACATTTATATGACATATTTGAGGTTTTGTTTTAGTGCTAAAAAATCAGGTCACATTGAGAATGAAATGAAAAGGAATATAGCAATCAAAGAAAATGTTCATTCTATCGAATTTTTTTTTCGTTGTTTTTTGTTTGTTAAGGAAATAATAATAATAATAATAAAATATTTTTTCCAGCGATTTCATATTTTTTTTATGTGTTACGTTGATATTTCTCTATAAGACGAAAAAAAATATAAATAAACAGTATCCAAAAGTAAATAAAACCCAAACAATATTTTTCACAAATAATCGTTAATTAAGGTAATAATGGTCACTTCTTTATTTTAGTATAAAAAAAACCGTTGTTATGGTTTTATATCATAATATTTAGGTGTATAGACGAAATATTTGAACTGGCTTTATCCCTTATTATATTGTTAGAAAAAAAATTTCTTTTATTTTTTATCAATATTATAACAATACTTAATAATGTTAATTATAAAAAAATACGTTGCGTAGGGGCTGCGTCGCAGGCGCAAATTTATTTAGAATACATAAATCACTCTTTAGCTGTCACAATTTTAGTCTGATCAAAATGAATACCAAATATTATGATTTTAGTATTTGTGAGGTCAATTTTATTCATAAATGGCATAGGTTAGTGGGGGGAGGGGGAGCATAGATAAAGAATAAAACACAAATATAAAATATCTCTTATCATTTTTTCACAAACTCTAATGTGTGAGAGACATTTATGATTTTAACTTTCAATCTTAAATCTATATCTATACATAGTATAAAATAAAGTCCCCCAGCCGCGCCTGTTTGTCTGTTCGCGATTTACTCAAAAACGACTGCATCGATTTTCATGCTATTTTTACCAATGGATAGAGTGGTTCTCGAGAAAGGTTTTAGTATATAATTTGTCAAGTTTTTGTCCTTAAATATTATTTAAAAAAATAAAGTTGGATAATTTATTGATGTAAGGTGTTAATTCATCAATGAATTTTCATTGCTTATGTGTTATACATTAACTGCCAGGAGTGGGGATGTACACATTTTGACTGTTATTTATATATAAGCCTACAACAGACAGCAGTCTTATGACCTTTTTAAAGTAAAAAAAGATTATTAAAAGTCCTCCGCCTTTCGATAGACGGTTGTAAGCAACCAATGTGTTAAATATGCTATGAATAATGAGTACTTCAAAAATTTTGCCAATAGGTGGCAGTGCATACAAAAAATGTATTTCAAAAATTAAACGCATCAGTTTGGACGGGAGAAAATATTATGTTACTTGCTATTATGTATAACGCGACGGGTAATGCTATTATGTATAACGAGGAAAGGTGATTGATTTTTTGTTTGTTACGATTTACGAAAGCTACATCTCCTCGGAGTAACATAGGCTGTTTTATATTTTCGGTAAAGAACCCTTGCGAAGCCGAGGCGGGTCAGCTAGTTGTAAATAAATCTGTAAATATTAGTGTAACACAACCAAATGAATTTTCAACAACTTTACTTCTTATGTATTTTTCGATTGGAGATAATACCAAGAAGATATACCAAGATGAGTGTTACCCCATCCTTCTAAACTACTCTTTTACTTTGACAGATTTTGCCCATTAACGGACTTGGCTTTTCAAATACCAAAAGTACTGTTGCTGTCTTATAATATTGGAAGTTTTACTGTAGTTAGTCTAGTTTTATGTATGTACGTTTTATTTTAATGATGTTTTACTGCAGTAAGAATCTTACAATTTGTCTTATATTTCATGAGAAATTGCTAGATGAGCGATTTAATACCACATATACGTGAGGAATAGTTGCTTCAAGAATTTATGAAGTGCGAGTAGCTATTGCTTAACTACAATAAGCGCGTGCATATCTATATGATTATTTCAGACGCTACAAAAATTTGCGGCAAACCCTCAGGGGACTATATAAGTGACACAACTTCCTTCCACCAGGAACTTAACTTACATTCGTCAGGAAACTATTAACTATAACTATTGGAACTTGTAAATATATATATTATTGTAAAATATTTATTCTTCAACATTACATTCAATAAAGTATATTAAGTGTAATTTCGACAATTTGTTAACTATTATTTCCAACCTAAAACCAAATTCAACGGCAGACCAATTGGATCACAACAGTACCTCAAATTTTATCCCAATCGGATAAAACTGTGACCGCTAGATTGGCTTTTATATATATACATATATATATATATATATATATATATATATATATATATATATATATATATATATATATATATATATATATATTATATATATATTATATATATATGTATATATATATAGCTCCTATTTGTCGAAATTTTTAACTATTGCAGAAGCAAAAATTAGAATGAAACCAATTTATTTTAAAAGTACACTTTTCTATCATTTAAAATTTCTTTTCTCTAATGTAATTCAAATCTAGTTTAAAAATAAAACTTTCCCAAAATTATTTAAAAACTTTTTCAAATTTGTTCTTTATTTACCATAAAAAATAAATTCATTTTTAAGAGAACGAATATTTTTTTAGTTTATTTTTATAACTGATTTTATTTTTATGATTTTTTTTTACCTCTATGTACAATATAGTATTTAGTTATGAGTATTTTAGTCAGTGAGTGAGCATTTTTAGTCGGTGGACTGTGTTTGTGTATGTCTGTGAACATGATAACTTGAGAATAACAAGGCTTCGAATACTTAAATTTCATAATTATTAATCCTTAAAGCTAAAAAACACAAACTTTTGGGCGAAATCGCTCCAATATAATGAGGACTTCATTCGTGGTATATTTTGTTCGTTGAATTACAAAGAGATTCAGAAACTTTTGAGGGCGTGTTCATTTCCTCTTAGAAATAGGTTCACCGGGATTGACACTTAGAAAACGGCACAAATGGTGTTTATTTTTTTGATTTGAAATTTAACCAGATCTTCTAAAAAAAAGTGAACCTCAATTACATAAGCTCGCGGGGACAGTGAAACTTCTTTAGTTTCATTATTTACAAATGTTATCAGTGGCTTGTACATAAATTATACGTTGCCCTTTGCTTTCTCTCAGTCAAAGTTTCTCTTATATTTCTCTGCTTTTGAATCATTTCTTTTTAAACGTCACATTAAATTTCAGATACCTCGCCAAAGATATTTCATTTCAATATAAGTACAAATAATTATACAACTTTTGAAAAATCTCATTTTGATATGATATAGGCAAAAATAATTACACGTAAGTACGTTCTCCTAGTAATAGTAGTGGTAGCGGAGGGGGCAGTCAAAGCCTGGCAAATAGGCCTTTCTAGGCCTTTACTACGAACCCCTAAATGACGAGGAATTTGTGTGTAGACTAGGAACTGATAGGTTGTGCGACTGCAGCCGCCTTTGATAGGAGCTATGTCGATATTCATCTGGAGTTTGTGGAAGAAAACTGCAGAAAACATTTACAAGTTTTGCTAACACAAATGTAAAAATGTAATTAGTACCTTTCTAGCAGGCACTCAAGGTTTGTATCTTGTTTCTCCTCTATTGAGTCATTTCTCCTTTATTGTAACAACCAGTAGATTTCAAACAGTAGCACTTCAAAAGTAGCCCTCGTGCTACTTTCTCGAACTAAGCTTCATTTCGTTAATATAAGGCCATTTTCTATGATATAAATAAAAATATAATTTGCATATTTCGGAAGATGGGAGTTCCTAGAGCTTTTAGAAATTATTTTGTTTCACAAGAATAAATAAATATAGAGGTTGTGAGACATTCACACCGGGTTTTTAGTTATGCATCACATACAAATATATTTCATTCTATATGATATATAAATTTTCATATAAATATGTTTAATAGTACACTCGAGTTACGGATAAATAAATGAAGAGGTTTCTTCGAACAAAATGTAACTAATATCCTCCATTCTCGTATCTCGAACAGTGAAGAAAGTTCAAACATACGTATTATAAGCAACCATTGTTTCTATAACAAACAAGTTAAGTTTATACATTTGTCTTGTTAAGTGTCCATATAGGCGTTACAGTGGGTTGCCTAATCGACGATTACGAAAGCGTAACCACAGAAAAAATAGATTTATGTGGCATTTGGGAGAACGTACATCTCAATATTTTTTTTATTTTTTCAAAAAAAATTGCGTTTGTTTTCTAGGTATAATATAAGGGCGTCTATTATTTTTCTGTTTTTATATTTTATTACGCATTTAACGTTGTGTTTTATTTATGCACGAGAGAGACAAAGCCCGTTTTAAAATCACAAATATTCGTTTGTTTTCCTAAATGTAACACCATTTTTTGTAATAGGAGGATGGATTCATAGAAATGAACATAAACAAGTGAAAATAACAACTAACTGAGTAAAATGCTTAAATACTCGGTATATCCTGAATTTATGTAAACAAGTTTATACCGAAAGTGGTTTATTTTTAAAATAAGAGCTTTTTTTTGTCTCTACATCTTAGTTTATTTAGCCCAAACATAGTCCGATTTTGCTCATTCACGAATTTGACCTTACTTTTCAGCTCTTGAACACACATAAAAAATTCCAGTTCGTTACCTCTTTTCATTTTTGAGTTATCGTGTCTACAGACGGACGGACAAATAGTCGAATTAGGCCATTTTATGAACACCTATTCCAAACATTTCTGTCTGCGATCAATATTTTCAAACGTTACAAAGTTGGGACTAAAGTTAATATACCCCTGTATATTTACATATAAAAATTGAAAGGAAGGTAATCGAAATTGTCATACGAAATGTCAGAAGATTTAATATAAAAGGTTTTACGTTCGGTATTATTACCCGGAATATACGATTTATACGAGGGTATATTTATTTTAGTTCGGATTTTGAAACGGTTGATAATATTAATCGTAGAAACAAATTTTTGTAAAGGTGTTTATAAAAAGACCTTATTAGTCCAATTTTAATATCCATTCGTTCGTAAACACGATTACTCATAAATGAAAAGAGATAACGAGCTATTATGTGTCTGTGTGTGTGTTCTAGAGCTAAAAAATAAGGTCAATTTCCTCCCGCCAGGGAGGTAAATTTAATCTTTGAAATCGTTAGAGATAAAAAAAAAATTTTTAAGACAAAAAATGATCCTTTTTTTTAAAGTTTACAGCTTTTGTTTGAAACTTTGTACCTGTATCAGTATACACCGGGTATTTAAGCAGTATCTCAGAATCCGCCACCCAATAATCCCAGGCTCAAATTAATCACTCTTTTTGGAGACCATGCTTCGTGACTTTTACGCCAACTGGTGGAAATAAATGTTAATCTAATGAGAGCATTTATGCATACACATTTTCGCCTTTTGAACTATTCTGACCATGTACACGATTATTAATTACAGATTGAAATCTGTACTTTATTATTTTTTCTATATTTCAAAATAATTTCCATTATTATGGTATGTTTGCCATTCTATTATGATCCTATTTACTTCACTAATAAAATACTAGAGAACGTTAACTTCGGCAGTAGTGCTGCCTCTTTATTTCGTGCACGGTCCCTTATACTCGACACCATGTAAAACGAAAGTGTGTATTTGATAAAACATATAGACATTAAAAGTATATGTGTTTTACACAGAAGAAGACTTGCATGTTTATAAAAAGAATTGCACCTGCCTATTAGCCTGCTTGCCTGGCTGTTCGATAACAACATTTAGTAAATATACAACAGGTGGAAGATACAGTTTTACAAGTGTCATCGTAAATAAAGACAATCAGGAATTATTATTTTTGAAAGTTCTCTATCTATAAAGACACTTATTGGGCTGCTCCTATTTTTACAAAAAATAATTTTCTTAAATTTTACATATTACCTAAGGTGGCATTGCAGCACTACTGATGGAGTATCTAAATAAGTTTCTTCCCTTTGATATCTTAACTCTTAACTATTAAATAAAGATTATTAAAATAATCAAAGAGAACTCTAGGTTTTTTGAAATTACATTTAAAATTATTCCTAAAACATTTGTTTGTATTTTATAAATACGTATTTCGACTACAATTTAGTCATCATCAGTATGAATTAGCTAATCGTAATTATTTCTGGGATATGGATTCAGAGATATGTTGCTTGTTGCTAATTTGGTGCGTGTCTCACAATGACATTAAAAAAGTTCTGTCCTTTTATACGATTTGACTGAGGGTATAATCTGACTTGAGGATTATTTGAATTGCCTGACTACTGGATTAGGTGTGGAAAGTCCCACCTATTTATTGGCGGTATTCTTTGGTGACTATGCGGCGTTTTTTTTGTCACTAAAGTGAGTGTATCTACGTTAACCTTGACATTCAGGTATTGGATTTTTATTTTAATTTTAATTGGTTTAATTTTATTGAATCAGAATTTGGAATTGGGCCATTGTCTAAATTCATTATCTGTTTTCTCAATTTGCATATGTAGATACTTTCGTATGCATCTAATTCTGTGGGTTTCGAGATTTTTTGATATCTAAATGTTGGTAAATTTTATCCCACATTTTTTAAGAGATTTAGTGACTGTAAAGTGACTGTTATAATTTGACGGTCCTTTTCGAAGTATTTTAATCTTAATTCCGAATCATTTTTATTCTCGGTGTATGTGCTAGCCCCTTGGCCAATTATACTTATCAATTGCGCCTTTGAAATACAAAGGAATACCAGATACGAAATTTCTATCAGACTAAAATTGTGACCGCTAGAGATATACAATATACCGCTAGACATATATATACATATATATATCTATATATATATATATATATATATATATATATATATATATATATATATGTGTTTGTGTGTGTCTGTAGCTGCTTTAGCGGTCATAGTCGCCATGAACATTAATGAAAGTTGATTATGATCTATTTCCAAAATAGAAGTGGTTTATTTCTTCTGAGGAAATTCTTGGCTTTTGGACAAGCTTTTATAAGGTTATGACGGTTATTAAATTTCCACAAACTATAATTATTCAATATGTGTTTAGCATGTAAAAGTCTATTGAATCTGTCTCAAAAGAATTATCTTTCTATATCAATTATTATTCACCCTGATGGAAAAAAACAAGATAATATTTTGCAAGACACATGAAATGCAGACTCTTTCCAAGTAACGTTTATGATTAAAAATAAAAAAATTGTAAATAAAGTATAATGTTTTGTCACTGTTTCTCTCTCTTTCTCTCTCTGTTTGTTCGATTGTAGTAGAGTTTATTACATTACATTACTGATTACATATCAGAAATGATTCCGATATCTCTCAAAAGTTTGTAACTAGTTAAACAACTATCAATTGAATTGTATATGTACAAAAAGACTTTGGAAATTCAAGTGTAAATAACTTGTATATTCTTGTTGTCGAGTATAATATTACTTGGCAGAAGTTATTGATGTTGGAAAAACTTTAAAATGAAAATTATAATTATATTAGTGATATATATATATATATATATATATATATATATATATATATATATATATATATATATATATATATATATATAATATATATATATATATATATATATATAAATATAAATATATATATATATATATATATATATATATATATATATATATGTATATATATGTATATATATATTTTACATTTACATTTATATATATATATATATAAATATTCATGGTTTTAAATTCTATGATTTTTTGTTTATTTTTTTGATTTTTTATTAATGATAAAGAGAAAGTCTTGAACGCCAAAAATTCAATTAATTATCGAAAAATTGCATACAGTTTTTATTATGCTACTTCGGAATTGCTAAATTCCCTTTACAAATATCATTATATTCAATAAATGAATTCTGTTTACAACGAATACTAAAACGTGTTTGTAGATAGATTTTTTGATCTTACAAATTTTATTTTTTCGTTTAATAAACTTGTACTAATATTTAGTAAACTTGTACTAATATTTTGTGTTTTTTTGTGTGTGTCGAGTATCGTAATCAGTTGTAGGGTCTACGGCGCACCTTTTGAAGACCAAAGAGACCCAAGAAACCATATATGTGTTGTGTAAGTGTGTATATGTCTTTGTTTATAATAAAAGCAAACCGATTTTTTTGATTATATAAGACAGTGCTGGGACTACCTTAAAGATTAAGGGTTTTCATGTTAAATGTCTATAAAATATGTGTTGTAAGAAATGATATGACGGGTAAAGTAGCCGTCTGGTAGTAAAGAGTTTATGGTTTTACCTTTTTGGCAGGTGATGAGGGCTAAAATTGTTAGCTGAAACGTTGTGAATTAATTTATTAATAAAATAATGTCAAATTAAGGATTGGGATGGCTTAATAAATTATTATATATATATATATATATATATATATATATATATATATATATATATATATATATATATATATACAAATTAATATAATTTAGAAAGAAAAACAAAATTTTAAATTTATTTAATAAATATTTATCTTGACTAGCTTAGTATCTTTTATAATTCTATAAAATTATTAGTATTTTTTTTAATACAACAGATAATAGGCCGGCATGAAGTTTTTCATGCTTCTAATGAGAGAGAATGATTACTTTGCTATTAATTATCTCGCGTTCTAAACGATAAAAAAATCTGAAACTTCGGTATTTATTAGAAAACGTTATTTTTAGCCTGTGAAAAAAAGAGCAAAATCTGTCGAAAAGTGATTTCATGCTAGGGAACTCCTTTAAATAATATTTTGTAAAGGCAAAAAATTAGATATAATATTGTTGACATACAAGAATTCAATTTATTATATACTTAGAACAAGTAAGGTAGATATATATATCTTTATGTACTACAGTGTGGATGGTACGGTAAGTTAAACAATTCTGGGTAGCTTTTGCTTATCTTTGAGTTAGTTGTTGCATTTGTAGTTACTTAATTAATTGAATCACTTATTAAATTGTTTACTTTAAATATTTGTTTTTAAGACATAAGTTTTGTAATATAAACTACTCTCTCTATAGTCTGACGTTATAAACAATGCAAGTTAAATCCTTTATTTAAAAGCATTAAATAAAAATAATTATTTTTAACACCACAAAAGCTAAAAAAACTTACGCATGGACTGATTTTAATCATTCACGAACATTGTGCGTCACTTTAAAGCTGTGTAACACACACACACACACGCAAAGATTTGTTCTTCCATCAATATTGTCAAGCGTTCCAAAGTCCGGACTTGAATTGAGTATATAGAGAATTATATATAGAGTATCGAGAGCTGACCTGCCGGTGGGTCTGTTTACTGGGTATAAGAACCGTAAAAGTATTTCGTTTTGTGGGTTTTTGTTGATGTCAAATAATAATTTTTTTTTGAAATGTCAATTTTATTTTAGTTTAAATACATTGACAAATAATTTATTTCCAAAAGTTTTTTAATGAAGGTATTTCTATAGAGACTATAAACATTATTAAAGATCTGGGCCAGCGTTAACTTTGGAACGGCTTGAAGTTTTGAACGTCTGAAAGCGTTTCTGGAGTCGTAAAGAAAATTTATCTCATCATGATTTCGCATGGTCGATAGTTTTCTCCAAACAATTCGATGAATGTTCTCTTTTTAAAAAAAATGCACTAAAAATTCAAAGTCACTAAAAAGCGAGAAATAAAACCTATTTTGACAAAATGGAAACCCGACTTCAATAATCAAATATACTATAACAAAAAATGCACTAAAAAGTAAAAAAATAATTGTATATTCTTGTGCCAATTTTAGTTCACCTAAGCAATATATATGTTTAAATATATATGCTTTTAAATATATATGTACAATTATTGTTATTTTTGGAGGTGGTGTCTAAAAGTTATGTGAATTTCTCTATGCTGACACCGACTCCAAAAATAACAATAATTGTACATATATATTTAAAAATTATTGCTTAGGTGAACTAAAATTTTTTGATTTTTGAAGTCGGGTTTCCATTTTGTCAAAATAGGTTTTATGTATGTAAAGAAGATAATACTGCACACTATATTTGGTTTTCTTTCATTTTTCTTTCACACTATATTTTGGTTTTCTATATATATATATATATATATATATATATATATATAACATATTAACATATTAACTACATTTAGTTACAGATGACTCAGGTAAATGAAACTAGCATCATAATAGTATTCTACGTATATGTAATTCAATGTGTAGAGCTGCAGTACGTACTGTCAATGTTATAATCACAATTTGATTTAATATCGTGTCACCTAACAACAAAGCTACAAGTCTATCAAATTCATCAATAATAACATAGATAATCTTCAATAATCCTCCAAAATATTACCGCACATGTCTCTGGTACAAACTCATCAATTTAGTTAGTTTCGAATATAATACTATTATATTCGAATTATATCGTTTCGATTATATAAACCACACGCATCACTGTTCTAAATATAACATGAATTTACCATCTAGAAATTAAAAAAAACATTTATTTTAAAGTAAATCCAAAAATTTGCATATTTATATATTTATTTTGAATGAAATACGATAGATAGAGAGAAAGATACATAGATATATCTTGGGGTATAAAAAGTACTGCACTTTGACCTTATGGCCCATTGTGCTTCCCCTTCTACATCAGTCTGAGGAAATTCGCTTTTCCCATATCTTGACAATAGGCAGGAGCTTGCTATCAGCTCTTCCTGCACAAATGAATCCGTTATGGTGTCCTATTGTGTGTAGATGCTTCTGCAGGGTATAATGCCCCGTGATGAATCTGGTAACCTTCCGCAAATGTATCCGGTTCAGGTTCAGTGCATCGAGGATGTATTCTGAAACAGTATTTTCCCGAAGTTTCGCTGCGGCATTTTGTCCCAGTGATCACGGTGTTTGACATTCATCCACTCGTTGACCTCCTATTCACGTAGTAGTATTCAGTATGTAGTATTTGGAATTCCTAAAATAGGCTCTGAGCCTATGAAATGTATTTCGACTCCCATCTTTGCTAAGAGACACGATAGTTTTTTAACTATCTATGCAGACTGCAACGTAGTGTGATATACGTTCTGTTTCTTGGGTCCAAAATTGAAAAAATTGTTTTCAGATAAATCCTGTGAAAAGTTTTAAATATGTGTGTTTGTCCAAAATAAAGTGTTCTACATATTAAGTTAGATCTACATATTTAGTTAGATCTTTATCTCTGTAGTGTATCAAATAAAATTTTTGACACATCGCTCGTATTGAAACATTTTTCGATTCTAAAATAGTCAATGACAGTTTTCCTCTATGGCTCAATTTTATAAAGCATTCTAAAAGCAGACTATATATAGAGTAAGGTTCAAATTGAACTTAATTATTCTGTTAGACTTCACATGAAATGCAGATTTCGAATCTTAATCAGTAACTTAAGCCATACCGGTTTGGTTTAAGTTCCTTACCTGTTAATTAACAAAAATAGTTTGGCGTTTCGCAGCAAGTGGCGGTATCCCAAATATTTATCACAAATTAAATTTTCATACCAATTGCAAATCGTCATTTGATAGAGAAGATTTTCCAAACGTACAAAATCTGTGAATCCCTAAAAGAACCTAGAAGATTCAGATTCGGAAGTGATACAATTCTCATAGAAATTATTTTGAACCGTATTTATTAACAAGACTATTAGAAAAATCAATAGAGAAGCCCGTTTTTTTAAAAATTAGGTTCAGTATAACGTACTGAATGTAAATGAAGAAAATCCTTACAAATTTCGACCTCGGAAGTGCCACCATTTTGAGATGAACTGTATCGGCCTATATCTCCATTACCGTGCACTTTAGGCCAAAAATGGTAATAACCTTTCTTGAAGATAATTGAATTTCCTAATTTTTGTTTATTAACTTTTTTTATATCACTTACCGTTTACGACTTATACGACTATTTCTATTTATTTATTGACTTTTTGACCGACATCTCTTCTTTTTATGAACCTTGCACCCAGTAGTGCAATATTAAATACGTTACAACTTTAAAAATATTAATTTTAGACAAAAAAGTTTTAAATACAAGTTGTAGCTAATTTATAGATTTAAAAGTTAAGTTATTATCATTTTATTGTTTAAACAATTATTAGAAGAGATATTTGTCAAAAAGTCAATAAATAAATAGTAATAGTCGTATAAGTCGTAAACGGTAAGTGGCATAAAAAAATTTAAAACAAAAAAAAAAGGAAATCTAATTATCTACAAGAATAGTTATTGCCATTTTTGACCTAAAGTGCACGGTAATGGAGATATTGGCCTATATCTACAGTTATTCATTATACAGTTTTTTATTATACAGTTTTTTATTATACAGTTTTTCTCAAAATGGTGGCACTTCCGTTGTCGAAATTCGTAAGGATTTTGTTCATTTACATTCAGTACGTGATATTAAACCTAATTTAAAAAACAATTAACTCGTGTAATTTAGTGCAGCGCAATATTCTCTATTGACTGTACTACATGCAACTTATTAATTTAGTTTTTGTGCATTTTCAAAATATGAAGAAGTATATTATACTTTTAATTTAGACGTTACAAAAAAAAAATGATGATGCATTTTATAAATTTTAGTGAGTAAATTCTGCTACACATTTGTTTTATAAAACAGAATAACATTTTATATATATTGCTACCAATGATCATTACCAACATATACAGTAAATATTATAATACTCATTTTATTCTGTTGAATACGCCCATTATATCAAAACTCACTCGCTGGCTGTATCATTGAAAAATACTATCTCATAAACTTTAAGCTACATAAACAGAGTAGAATGAACATTATCATGTCCTAAGCTTAATAAGTATATAGCTAGTTGATTAATAGTTTTAATATTATATCTACCACCGCTCTATATTTTTTCATTATCATTATTTCGAGTTAATGTTGTATACGATTATATATATATATATATATATATATATATATATATATATATATATATATATATATATATGAGTGTAATCTAAAAGTATACAGTCATAGCTTTTTTTAGTTCCACATTTATTATTAAATGAGTGATGACTTTAAAAGCTGTTTTTGTTTATTCCTTTCTTGTATATTTAATTTCTTTGTCAAATATAATTTATGTCTTACAATAAAGATAATGTGTTTCAATAATGTATGAATTTATCATCTACTGGTCTACTGGTGGTTTTTCAATTTATTATTAAATTTTATATTTTAACTGTTTTCTACCCAACAATTCTATGCTAACTCAATCAATACAAAAAAGTGTTTTTAATTAATTGAGATTATTTCTTGTAAAAGATCCATTGGACCTGATGATATTCCGGTATGGAATATTAATATGGGGAAGAAGCGCAGAGTCAGGTAGAGTACTTACCGCTCAAAAAAAGATACTGAGAACCATATTCAGAATGAGCCCAAGGAAATCTTGCAAAAACATTTTTAGAGTAAATGAACTGCTCAAAATTCATGGTATGTTAACAAATTGCTGAATTATATGAAAGAACACCAATACTTTAATAGGTTAGAAAACAAAATATCAGTACGATATGCGGTAAGGTACAATATACCCCAGTGTATACAGGGCATAAACTTTTCCAAAACCTTCCTGAATCTATTAGAAAAGAAACATGATATATATACATATATATATATATATATATATATATATATATATATATCATGTTTCTTTTCTAATAGATTCAGGCAAGTTTTGGATTTTATATATATATATATATATATATATATATATATATATATATATTTATATATATATATATATATATATTTATATATATATATATATATATATATATATATATATATATATATATATATATATATATATATGTATATATATGTATATATATCATGTTTCTTTTCTAATAGATTCAGGCAAGTTTTGGAAAAGTTTATGCCCTGTATACACTGGGGTATATTGTACCTTACCGCATATCGTACTGATATTTTGTTTTCTAACCTATTAAAGTATTGGTGTTCTTTCATATAATTCAGCAATTTGTTAACATATATACCATGAATTTTGAGCAGTATATATATATATATACTGCTCAAATAGTATATAGTATATATATATATAATATATAGTATATATTATATATATATATAATAATATATAGTATATATATATATACTGTTTATATATATATATATATATATATATATATATATATATATATTAGAATGTTTCACAAAAATCGACTATTAGCGAATTTCCTGAAAGGAAATAGTGCTATTGGTCCCGTACCCAAGTCAATCAATCCTACCTTGTAGATGTGAAAAATCACCATCTGTAAAATTTATATACATATATATCTATGGACTTATATATATATATATATATATTAAGTTTTCATTTTATCGGAATAAAATTTGGTATTTGAGGCGCTTTTGGTATTCTAAAGGTCAAGTTCGTTAATGGGTAAAATCGGACAAGGGGAAAGGAGGGTTTAAAGGATGGGGAAACACAAAATTTGACATATCTCCCTTAATATTCGAAAAAAATCGAAAAAATTATAAGAAGTAAAGTTGTAGGTACTAAATTTTACTGTAATTTTGTTTCTTATCATTTTTTCTGCTACACTAATATTTACAGAAATATTGACGGTTTAAGATTGAAAATTAAATTCCTTAATATCTCTGTTCACATTAGAGTTAGAGCAAAAATGATTAGGCGATGAATTGTAGAAAATTTGATTTTCTACAACTTTATGCCATACGTATTTTTCGATTGTTCTAATATTACGAGCGTTATTTTATATTTTGTCTTTTCTTCTTTCTGTATACCCCCCCCCCCAAATTCTCCTCGAAGTTTGTCATTTATTAATAAAATTGGACTTGCAAATACTAAAATCACATACGACATTTCATTTTGATCAGACTAAAATTGTAACCGCTAGAGAGTGATTTATGTATTCTAAGAAAATTCGCTATGTTGAAGCAGCTCCTGCGTAAAAAATGTTTTTTTAATTTGTTTTTTTGTAAAAAAAAATTTTTAATATTGTATATAATTTAAAATATAGATTTTTAATGTGGAAGATTGGTCAAATTTAATCACTTACTAAGAAACAAAATGATGGTCGGCAGTGTATTGAATTTCTCATTATTGAATTACTCATTTCCCTTGCACACATATGGTACAAGAGTAGAAATATATGAAAAAAATATTTTATTAATTACAAAGTTCGTATGAAAAACTTACTTTTAAGAAATATTAAAATGTAATATACAAGCAACATGTTATATATTTAGATAATATTAATAAATTGAGATTATTATAATATTGTATTTTAATAAAAATAATGATAATTTTAACAGTTAAAAATAATGATAGTTTTAAACAGTTAAGACATATAAATAACAAGTTTTTAGAGAAAATATTATGAATATTAAAATTTGCATATAAAGATTAAGATAAAAGAATCTACCATATTCGAAAAACTGAGAAAATATA
This sequence comes from Nineta flava, assembly GCA_963920215.1. Lineage (NCBI taxonomy): Eukaryota > Metazoa > Arthropoda > Insecta > Neuroptera > Chrysopidae > Nineta > Nineta flava. The sequence continues at coordinate 31,685,520 of OY986040.1, read as the reverse complement.
GAAGGATTTAAATAAATTCGCATTATAGTAAGACTTTGATATATGCATTCAAATCTATAATCATGTTTGAAAAACTATATAAAACGATTACTTCGTATATGCAAATAACTACGTGGTTCAAAAATTATAGATTAATCTTCTTAAAATATAGCCAATATATATTAAATTTAAAAATATCGATATACCGTAGATAGAATATGAGGAACTTAACACTACCTGAGAGTCGACAGATGATTCACTGTGGTCACTCTGCCGTTATTTAATAAGTGTTTGATTTCGTTGTATTTATTAAATGTATAACGATTGTAGTTTATAGTTAAAATGGAAACGACAATCAAAATTTTTTACAATTAAATATATTTTATGTATTCGTGTCAAACAAACACAAAATATTAAATATCTCTCTTAATATTAGAATAATCGAAAAATGTATAAGGATTAAAGTTGTAGAAAATCAAGTTTGCTACAATTCAATACATGATCATTTTTCTCAAACGCTAATGTGAACAGATATTTAGAATTTTAACTTTCAATCTGTAATTGTAAATATTTTTGTAGATATTAGTGCAACAGAAAAATGATAAGAAACAAAATTACAGTAAAACTTAGTACCTACAACTTAACTTCTGATAAATTTTTTGATTTTTCAAATATTAAGGAAGATAGTCAAATTTTGTTTCCTCTCTCCCTCTAAACCCCTTTCCCCTCGCCCGATTTTACCCATTCACGAACTAGACCTTATACCAAATAGAGGCCCTAATACCAAAAGGGCCTCAAATATCAAATTTCATTCAATCGGAATAAAACTGTGACCACTAGAGAGTCCACAGACATTTTAAACAATCTTTAATTGTAAATATTTCTGTAAATATTAGTGTAACAGAAAAATGATAAGAAACAAAATTACAGTAAAACTTAGTACCTACAACTTAACCCCTGATCAATTTTTCGATTTTTCAAATATTTAGGGAGATAGTCAAATTTTGTGTTTTCCTCTCCCTCTAAATCCCCTTTCCCCTCGTCCGATTTTACGAACTTGACCTTTAGAATAGCAAAAGCGACTCAAATACGTAATTTCATTCCAATCGGAATAAAACTGTGACCGCTATCATTCGTTTCATTCCAATCGGAATAAAACTATCGTACGATAATTTGGTCTGTAGTGTGCGCCTGGTGTAAGTACAACTTGAGCACGAATTATTTACGAACTTTCTGTAATTGAATAAAACAGGACTTTATGTTTGAACTTTTGAAACGCACATACAATATGTGGTGCATGGCATACAGTACTACATATACTGACTTAAATTTGTAAGCAAAGATGGTGTATGTATAGCAAATGTGTTTATGTAGTAGAATAGAGAATATATACTGAACAATTCAGAGCATTTACTGACGGGTAAATTACACCCGACGGGAATTTGTTGAACAGGTATTGCTTGTCGAATATTAATGAGAGGAGATTTACCAGGCGGGTCTTATAATCAAATCAACTTTGTGTATGCTAACATATATCTAAAGTGTGTGTTTATAACAAACAAACAACAACAACAACAACAACAATGCTTTATAGGCAAATATACAAAATAACATTACAGTCTGACTACTACACAGGATCGTAACTGTACACTATCTATATACAATCTATAAACACTATTTTATTATACGTATCCTTATCTATTCAATTGTTGTATTTGAATCTTCAATTAATGTTCTACTGTTTCCTGTCTGTATTATTTAATTGTCATATAATATTGTCATGGCATTACGATTTTTTCTTCTCAATCAATTACTATGTACCATGAAATTATGAATTTTCTCTTTGGAAAGAATCATAAAACAGAGTAATCATATATAAGTATATATAGGCTGTTCCATTTTAATTTTCCCAGGACCATGTCTCGAGAACTAAGTAAGACAGTGATAAATATTTCAGGCAAAAGTTTAAGGTTTCTGGGGGGTTTAACAACTGTGACCTTGCCTTTGACCTTGTCGTATCGAAATGAAACTTTGTATGTATATGTAGTTCGGATGACAATGCATTTTTATAGTAAGCATGACTGGAATCGGCAAGGGGGAAGTTTAGAGCGAAGGAGATACACAAAACTTGGTATATCTCTCTCAATATTGGAAAAATCGAAAAACACATAGAAGTAAATTTGTCGAAAATTAGTTTTACTATAATTAAGTTTCTAATCATTCTTTCTGACGGAGATATTGACGGTTTAAGAGTGAAAATTTTAATCCTAAATATCTCTGTACACATTCGAGTTGTAAAGTAAGACTAAAAAAGCATAAAATAAATAATAGTTTTAAAAAACTAAAAAACACGCTTTTATAGCTAGCCGAACTAAAAAGTAGAAACTAATTTTTAAATATGGATATAATTAGTTTGATTGTAAAAAAGCGTGGGGTGCTTAACATGAAATGTTACAAATAGTTCATGGAATAGCTCAAGAACTCAAAAACAATTTACTAAAGTTTTTTATGATATAAATGATCCATTAATAATCTGATTAAATAATCCTCCCCAAATATATATATATATAAATATATATATATATATATATATATATATATATATATATTATATGTATATATATATATATATTATATGTTGATATATATATGTATATATATATATATATATATATATATATATATATATATATATATATATATATATATATACATATACATATACAAATATATATATATATATATGTATATATATATTTATATATATATATATATATATATGTATATTTTGTTAGGATTATTTAACCGGGAAACAAGAATAGCCTGGATCAATTTGGCCACCGTATAGTATATTTACACAGTTTTCCTTGATTTAAAAACAGTTCTCAACGATACTCCACACAGATAAGTAAGCCCAAAATATTTTTGCCCTCTCCCTTTCATATTTATGGACAACCCCCTTAATTATATCGGTATAATTAATTATTAAAATTGTACCCGTTTTGTCAATATTTGCAATCTACAGTCATCTAATAATTTTTTACCGTTTTATTGATTAGATTTTTTTTTTTCTACATCGTTATAACTGACTTTTCCATGTATGAAAAACAGATTTCTTACAAAAAATGTTTGTTTTGACATAAGTATTTTTTTTTATTTAAAAATTATTCATTATCTCACACCGTTTAAATGTATAAATAGTTTGTAATTAATAATAGCTAAATTATGACTAACACTAAACTATAATGTGTTTAATGGTACATTCGATATTATAATAATAAAATAATAAAGTATAATAATTAAATGCTTAAATTATACATAATATTTGTTTAAATTAATAACAAAACAATCTAGATCCTTGAACTAAGGTTTATTATAGTCTCGTTTGAAAATTTCGTAAAACAAGGCATCATTTTCAATTCCCAACATTTTCAAATAATCGTCAAGAAATTTTGTTAATTCAGACTTTTTGTAGTGTATCTCGGTTCATGGTAGTGTTCTGCAAAGGCCACAGTCAATCTATTTTTTACCCGAATTTTTTTCTCTAAATCTCCATGCGAGTAGATTCGATAACGAACACAGGTCTACAGGAAACGCACCATATGTGGTAGAAAATAGAAGAGGATGGTGGGATGTATTTCTTAGGGATCGGTAAAATAGACCTAAAAAGGCTTACTTTCCAGACTTCGGCCTCCACTGTACTAATATTACTACTAATCTCAAGGGTGTACTGCCATTGACTTTACACTAATTCAGGAAAAGCACTTGTCAATAGGATTCTAAATAGCAAGTTTTTATTTGTAGTAGTTGCCAAATTCATCAATAAAGAAGAAGCGACACCTCCGTGAAAAACAAGTCATTACAAAGCTTTTCTTAGTAGGTTTTTAAAATTTTACATAGAAAGTTCTCAGATATTATTAAAACATGTTTAATAAAAATATACCAAAATTAAAAAAGTTTAAGTAGCTACCAAGTAAAATATTATATAGCTACTCTGGAAAACTATATTGGATTTCCTGTCTCGACTACTTTGAATAAAAAACTTCCAATTTTAAGAGTCTAGAGTTTTTTGTTTGTTTCAGACTCAACTACAAATGTTTATTATTATATTGAAACATTAAAATAAACCAACATCAATCCAATACCCAAGATATTTATCTCTCATTCTCATTGAATTTGTTAAATACTGTTTGCTATTGTGTCGATGTACAGCTTCAACAAACAATACTACTGTTTCTGGGTACAAATATTTTAAACTGTATAATCTAGCCTCTGTGTTTATAAAACCCTCAAAGGATCGACACAACAAATATTTATCAATATAGGGCATTTGTTAAATAATTTCCAAATAACATAATGCAATATGGTCTAATTATATAATTGTAGAGTTCATAATTATCAACGTTTTGTATGAACAAAGAGATCCTATTCTGTTGGTAAAAATCTAGGCTTATTAATATTTCAATCAGTAAACAGATGGGCAAACGTTTATATCATTAATTGCACCACTCGTAAAATAATCTTGGGCGCTCACAAAATAATTCATCTGAGTTTATTAATTAATATGATTAAAAAATCATTAAAAATCGATTATTTCTAAATTAAATATGTTAAAACCTTAATATCTTTTAATAAAATTAGGCCCTAGAACAGAAATTTTGTATAAAAAATATGTATTTTTTCCCGTAAAATACAAATCTGGAACAAAAAAAAAAGGTTTCTATTCAAAAAATCAGTAGACTTCAAAGTTGGAAATTGGTTTAAAGGTCACAGTTGTGTGACTCCCTGGTAACCTCATAATGTTTGCCTGAAACATTTTTCACTTACTTGCTTGGTTCTCGAGATATGGGACTGGGGAAATTAAAATATAGTATCTGTATATATTATTGTATCTATATATATATTGTATCTATATATCTATATATATATATATTATTGTATCTATATATATATATATATATATATATTTATATATATATATATATAGATACAATAATATATACAGATACTATATAGAGTATCTATATATATATATATACTTTGAAGCATAAAATTAGAAGTTGAAGCATTCGATCGATATATGTAATATATCCCTATACTTGAATGTGATTTACTGTTTCGAATATATAGCAATCGAGTACACATACATGTGTCTGTAGCCAAGTAAAAAACGCTCACTCAGAATAATAATAATAAAAAAAAAGTAAAATAAAATAAGATCCTCACATAGATTTGATTTCTATTGTAGGAAAACAGATTAAAAGAACATACGAAAACTTCCACATTTTTGTTTTTGCTGGAATATCAATTCTTTTTGTATACGGCAACTTGGACCCATTCCCTTTTTTAATTTTTGGCGACATTTGTCAAAGTTCTACTACTATGAGCTTCCGTATATTTCGAATCCATTAAAAACTACTAAATAATTAGACGCGTTTTTTGGGGTATTTATAATTAAGCCTTTAAGATGTATCTGAACCTTGGGCTATATTCTCTAAAAATTATCTATTTGAAATTTATTTCAGATATGGATTTGAAAACATGAAAACAGTCAGTAATAGGCAGAAAAAAAATTCCCACTTTTTTCGTAAACTATGAACTATGAATAGGTGTCACTTTTTAATCTGTTTTGAAAAACTAAAAAATAATCGCATGTACATTCACGTTTAGTTTTCGAGTAGTAGGCTGAAGAATTTATATAAACAATAAATTGCAAAACAAAAATTTCATACTTACTATGTGTATAGTATATTTTGGGGTAGACATGTCTCTTACCTGAAAATACAAAAACATATTTTAATATTATAATTTCCATTGATTTGTAGGTTACATTCATAGGTTGGTACAAAACCCTAGCTTTTTTCCAAATTATATAATTAATTTGCGCCTTATTAATTCGGTTTTCGAAAAAATGTTTCAAAGAGAAGTGGTTCTATATATATACTAATAACTTTTATTCGAAACCTTTTCCCAAAAGCCGAATAAATAATAAATCAAATAAGAAACTTTGACAAATGAGCGCTAATTTTGTGGCCCATAAAATGTACATTCTAAAATATAAACAAATGAAATTTACATAAAAATATAGGTCCCTGGAAATATACACATATGTATACATATAAAATATTATTACATATAGAAATCTGTTATTAAACTTTTAGTTTACTCAAATTTGGGCTAGACCCGTTGGAGTCCATCGCACAGACATAGTAAAATGACGATGGATTATTCCCCCTTGATTGACCAAGTCAGTCGCTTAAAGTCGTCTCTTCAATACGTTTTTCTACTTAGAGCCAACCGCACGGACATAGTTACGGTGACTATGTCCGCAGAGACGGTGGTCTTTTTTTGTGTAATGTGTGTTTGTTTGAGAATTCATTGCTCCATTGGGGGAAGAAAGTATTTATCTCTGTAATATAAATGTTGTGTGGCTGTTAACACAAGTTTTTTAAGATGTTATGATACATTAATATTGAAATATATGAGGACACAACTAGTGTTAACAGTACTTTACTCTGCTGGGTGGTATGAGGTGATACTATTCGCTGAGGCCATTACAAAAATTTTAATGCCAGCCTTCCACATAATCTGTACTGTATATGCAAATACCTTCTGTAAATGGAGATTGTGTCTTTATCTACAAAATATCTTTATGTTACACGCTATAATAGAATGTATGTATGTTAAACACGGTAGACCTGCAATGAACATGTTAAGTAAAACTTATATGGCCCTATAACTCCTTTAAAGAAGCGAAATTTGGAAAAAAAATTAAAATATCATATTTGAGTCACTCTGTTGAATAAATCTCTAAATAGAGAAAACATCAGCTTTAGAACTTTGATGAACTTTAGAAAAATCGTTGAAGCTGTGAAACAATCGATAAAAAATCATACGTGCTTAAAAATTGATCATACAATTTAATTGTTCGAGCGTTTATCCTCTTAACATATCGTTTTCAAACATGTTTCACAAGAGGATAATGTATTGTCCGACTACTACAAAACCAAAAGGAAGGTTTATGTTTTTAGCAGTCTATGTATTTTTGTATTTATGTATGTTCCACCGTCGCCTAAACTACGCATCCGATTTTGATGAATGAGGTGTCATTCGGTGCGTCTTACTGTTTCGCAAGTCAAAGGCCATGTGACGTCATATTAAATTCAACTTGGCGGATATAAATTACATAATACGATTGCCAAAAAATTCACATATTTCGAAAATGTGTAATTAATTTTTATTCGAATACAAAAAGATATGATTTTAGCAGCCTATATATGTATTTTTTCTTGCTTTTCCGTAGTCGGGTTGTAGTTTTGGTCGTTTTCTTTATTTAATAATTCGGTCTCAAAAGCTCAAAATCAAGAACATTGAAGACATAATCTTTTACTGTTTAAAAAGAGGTAAAACAAGTAATGTAACAACTAACTGATATAACCGTTTGAATACTCAGTATATACTGAGTTGTATATCAATGTTTCAATTGCTCACAATTTTTGAACTCTCCCACAATTTAAAAAAAATCTCGTTTTGATTTAAAGAAGGGCATATTCTTCGCTTTTCCAGGAACTTTGAACACAAATTATGAGAAAACTATTTTCAAACAAAAGTTGTTTTTTCTAAAGAGAAGACGATCTTTTGTATTTAAACTTTTGTTATATCTCATACGGTTTCAACAATAGGCAGTTTTACCCATTTGCCAAACATGATTTTGCACATTACGAACTCGACCTTACTTTTTTGCTCTAGAACACAGAAAAAAATTTCAGCTCGTTATCTCTTTTCGTTCTTGAGGTATCGTGTTCATAGACGGACAGACGTACATTTGAAAATGGACTAGGTAATTTTATTAACACCTATAGCAAATTTTTAGTTTGCGATCAATATTTTCAAGCGCTACAAAGTTGAAACTAAACTTAATATACCTTGTATATTTACATTATACTGGGTATAAAAAGAAATATAAATTGAAATATATGGTATTGAATGAGTACATTGTTTAACTAATAATCACATATGTAAGTATTCATGTAGACACAAATATCTCTTCTATATTTAGTTGATACAAATGATATTCAATATCATTTACAACATTTCTATTTTGCCTTTATTTACATAATATAAATACACCAACACATATGAACGGAATAAATACTGGAACATTTATTAATTTACATGTAGGAGTTTATACAGCGACATATATCTATACAAATATAGTACGAGTTATACTAGATAGATAGATTTTAGAGTCTGTCTTGGATGGGACACATTTCGTCCATAAGGTCCATTGTGATGCGTAAGAATGTGAGGATGTGAGTGGAGGACAAGGAATTTTGTGTGTAGACTTTGTTAGGAACTATGCCGAAATTCATCTGGAGTTCGTGGAGGAAACTGCAAAAAATCTTCACAAGCATAGCCGGTTACTTCGTTCTTGTCCATAAGCCGACAGTTTAGTCAAATATGCGCCTTTTTATTTGTTATAATTGACAAACTACCGATGTTGGGATTCGAACCCATAACCTCCCAATTCGAAGTACACACAACGCCTTTACAAGCGCGGCTACTTGGCTGATACGTGTCATTCTAGGAACGATAACCGTATATTACACGTCCGATCCAATTCCATTTTGTGTATAAAAACGAACTATTCAAATTATAAAGAGATATATGTTCGGAATAACCCACATTCTAAAATATAAAGACAGCCAACATCATTGACATAACTTTTGTTTTTTATTTTCTACTTTGTTTCGACTTTGCAGGCATATGGAAATGAAGCTTTATAGGCCATACTTCAATATTGTATAGAATTTATAGAGCATCTTTTAAACTTACTGTAACTTGTATTTTATTGAACGCATCGATGCCGTTTAAAAGAGCCTACACAAAGTGACTCCAGTTCTCATCCATGTTTCCTCTTGGTTCAGTATATTAAACACAGTACTGTCCCAGGCCAACTCATCATCTTTAGGTTAAACTAATCTTTCTTATAAATGTTATCTCGATAAATAAAAAAATTACTATCGTTCAAGTTCTAGACTACGTTTTTAGTGGATGTTTCCGGCTAAGCCGAATGCGTGTTTGATGAAGCACATGAATTAACAAAAGAATAAAATTATGAATATGTAATGTAGTGCTTTACAACGGAGTGGGAAGTCAAAAAGCTTCTTCACTTTGTAAACCGCTGGTCACACGATCCACGACATAAGTGCATGTCTCACAAACAAGCTCACGTTTGATTGTAGCCAAAGTGGTATACATTTTTTTCTATGCTAGCCACCTGAGAGCCACGTGAGTGTATGCTATGTGTTTTTATGTATGATACATGATTTTTTAGTCGCAGCGTTTTATTACACTGATTAATCAAATATAAAACAGAAAAGTTTACACACTTGTAATCTCTATCGACTTATTTCCATGCGATTTTGATTGTCTCAAAAATTGTTACCAGTTAGAAAAGTTTTTAGATCTTCCTGTCTATTTCTAAAAGTTATTTTAGCACTATTTAATAAAATCTGTGACAAGTCATACTGGACTCTTGTCATTTGTAATCTACATTTGTTGCCATAAACGCTGACAAACATCTAAAATTTGGAATATGTCCTTGTACAATATCCAAAGGATAATAGAACGATATCTTAGCTGAGTTAAAGAATAAATGTTCTTATTAAAGTGGCTTTTTTAATTGTTTTTTATACACGTTATTAGAATCTTGTTGTATGTCATAAATCGATTCGTGAGGCAAAATATAATTGCCGTTCCCTGAAACTAGTTAGTAGCGAACTAACACGAATATTCCCTCAAGCAAAAATGTATTTTTTTAATCATACCTTATAACATAATTCAAAATAGATGAACGTATTTTAAATATCAAAGCTTATCATCACAAAAAAGTCAATGTTCGTAATATTAAACAGTTGGTCATATTGAACGCCACAATTGACTCTCACTGTATTTGACATTATGGTAGACCTCGCTACTACATAGATATATTTACAAATTTATACGGTTGTTAAAACTATATATGGTTGGTATTTACCGCCGTGTGAGTCCTAGCTTTTGTATATTTGAACATCTATCAACATATACAATTTACGAATATGTCCATTGTCCAATGTCCGAGAAAAAAAAAAGTTTTCGTATTGACGTTCCAACAAAACAATCGACTGCAAAACAAGTGTGTAAGCATGAAGTTTTCGTTTATCAATCGGAGGTGAAAAATCAATAGTAATTAGAGAAAAATTTCTCATAGATAGAAGAAAATTGAAATACCTCTCTGGGATTCCAAAATTTTCAACACATAAACATATTTTCAAATTGTTTTTTGTAAACTAGCGTCTATTTATTTCCATTGTTAGTATGGTTGCCTTTCGGTTATATTATACCAACGGAAGCGACTAGCGTTTACTTACTTTGACATTTAAGTAATATGTCTGAACATTGATAACATTTTTTTGACATCAAATGCTTGATATGAAAAGTTGGTAGAGCATTGGTCTAGATTGCCAGATGTCGTGGGTTCGATCCCCATCGCTAGATGTGTATGATTTTTCATATCAAGCATTTGATGTCAAAAAAAATGTTTTCAACATATTTCTAAATCACAGATTTCTAGATCACAATTTTTGTCTGATTGTACGTTTGAGTTTTTTTGGCAACTGATTTGTACACAAACATAGACAACTTTGTTGACTATGATTCAGGTTATAAAATTATGAAATTTGATTTTTAGCTGCTATGCCTAGTGTCCGCTGCGACCAAAACTTATCTTTCCAAGATATCTAGCTAACCGTACGAGTGCTCTACCAACTGACCTACCGAGATGCTATGGTAAGATGCGTATAATTTCTTACTATCCGATGTACTTGTGTTGTTTACAGGTTATTGATCATTATTTTAAAATAATATAATACTAATGTTCAGACATATTATTTAAATGCCAAATTAAGTAAACACTAGTCATCTCTGTTTGTATAACAAAACTAAAAGACAACCATACTAATGTAGTAGTGATAGCGAAAGGGATGTCCAAGCCAGGCAAATAGGTCTTTCTTGGCCTTCTTTACCGACCTCTAAAGTGTTAAGTACAAGGAATTTGTATATAAGAATCGGTAGGTTGTGCGACTGCAACCGACTTGGGAAGGAAACTGAAGAAAACCTTAACAAGCATAGCCGATTACATTCGTTCTTATCCATAAGCCGGCCGTTTAGTCAATTAACCGCACCATTATTTAAATTTTTTATAAATTTAAATGACAAACTGCCACTAATTGGAATTGAACTAGCAACCTTCCAATTCTGTGCAGAATGCCTATAACAGCTCGAGCAGCTCGAGGTCTGGTCAACCATACTAATAATGTATGCGTAACAAAAATAACTTACGTCTACAAAAGTTTACAAAAACAATACATTTATGAGAATAGTCTAAAATGTGCTTTCAAAATTTTGCCATTGGGTAATGATTATTTACTTTTTGATGCTATCTCGTGAGTTTTTATAATGTGAGGTTATCGTTTGATTTTCAACGGGTCTCAACAATGTTTTATGTAAATGTTTTATTATAGTCCCTAGTTTGTTTTGTATATATGACACACACACACACACAGGTGAACCAAAAGACAGCTCTTTATCACAGTAGTTAGTAAAATAACAGCTCTATATATTTATAGATATATATTATGGTTAACTAGATTTGTGTGGCACATGTTTGGTATATACATTTTTTACATAGAACTTTCGATTAGATGCCTCAAATACCACAACGTTATTAACAGTTTCGAATATCTTTTAATAAAGGTTGGGTTTTTTGCTGTTAAAATCTCATTTTACATTGGAAATCAATACCTTTGCATTGGTAATTAGCGGTGACTTCTTCTGCGAAGAATGATTAGTTGATCAGGAAAATGATATAGAAAAACTTATCAGTCCAAGTGGCCGAGCGGTCTAAGGCGTTAATTCTACGCAATATGCCTACTTGGAAACTGGGAGGTTATGGATTCGAATCCCGACATCGGCAGTTTGTCAATTATTATGAAAAAAAAGGGGTAGTTAATTGACTAAACTATCGGCGTATGGACAAGAACGCAGTAACCGGCTATGCTTGTGAAGGTTTTCTGCAGTTTTCTTCACGAACTCCAAATGAATATTGGCATAGTTTCTATCAAAGTAGGTTTTGTACGTTCATCATATCTTTGGAATTTTCATGCTGACATCGCCAAAGCTAGCCATTAAGATGAGACGGGAATATAACATATATTATTATTGTTTCTAAGAATTAGAAATAATATATGCGATACCAGTGTCTTTTTATCTATTAATGTATGTATCTGAGTTCAACTCATTTTGTAGAAAATTTCGCATCTTAATAGCTAGCCTTGACAATCACAGTCTGTATGTCGGAGTAATATTAATTCTGCTTAGAAATAATCTTAAAAGTTCTTAATCATCGCAATTGACTTAATAGTTCTTAATCATCTTAAGGTATTTCCTAACTATTATTAGGTTGTCAAGAATTTCACGAAATTCACAATATTAGTATGGATCCTCAGAAATCAGCTGAATTTTTTTGAGAATTTATCACCATGGCGTTTTTGAGAAAATCGTTATGTTAGTTGAAGAAATTTAACATGCATCTTTATAAACATGGTGAAATAAAATGCACGATTCTGACTGTTTTTACTTTGAACTCTCTCATTATATTCACGGTTGTTCTGAAATTTGACACATACTTTCCTCAATTCCTTAGAAATATTTTTCCTTAAAACTTTGGGAGAATGACCATCGGGTTAAGTTTTTTGATAAAATGTGCGTAAAAGACTTTTTTTTATGGTTCAGTTGGCATATGAGTACCGGCGCGCTGTTTGAAAGTCGTTTGAAATTATAAACTAGTATATGTATGATGAGACTAGTATATATATGATATGTTATGTGACGAATGGGAACACTGACGACAACGGACAGTGTTCAACAACGCGCAGGAGTACCAGCATATTTTTTTACGCATATAATTTTTTATATAGTTCTTTTTGCACGGGTACCCGATCAGCTGATATAGTTTGGAAATACCTTAATCATTATAGTATATTTTATCGTTATAAGTATCTTATTATAACTTAAAATAAACTGAGTATTATAGAGCTTCGCACGAAGTGTAAATAATACAATCACGAAGAGAAACGTATAGTTATTATTACTATGTAATACAGCAAACTTATCGTCAAAATATTAGCTTCATATAAGTTGAAATATTTTTAGCCATTAGATAAATCATTTCGACATAACCCAATCATATTTCTTGAATAATCTATTTTTGTAATATTATTTTACCGTTTTTTTCACCAAAAAATTAAAAAAATTAAACCATTACCATTAATACTACCATTAGTTATGTAGGTCACCACATATAGATATTGATTATATAGTAGAAAACTTTCGTTAATAGCTATATAATCGGCTTATAACCAGTACACAAATAAGAGTTTAATAGATGTTTTTATAAAAACTGTTTTTCTGGATACACAACTTTTTAGAATTATTTGAACATTCATATGTATAAACGTTATATAACTAAAGTCAAATTTTGCAAATTATTTTAAATACCACTGAAAATTTTCCTCAAAAAAGAAGTAATATTATATACAAAAATTAAACAAACAGCTCGAAACAGCTAGAAGCAGCTTATGCACCGCTTCAAGTTCAGTATATCATTTTGACCAAAACTATGTGTTTTTTTTCAAAAATAATTGAAATTATTAATAACCAACAATTGAATGTCCATTGAACTAAACCTCTTAGCTAAATCAAACAAACCTATATATTCTATTCTCAAAATAGTATAAATTTTGTATGGAATTTTTCTTTAAATCTTTTTGTTATCTCTGTGAAATATAGAAATTGCATTTTAGCTCAGCTCGATATGTCATTTCATTTCAGATAAATAAATATGTAAAAAGAATCAATTTTGGTTTTTGAATTTTTTATGTATGAACGGACGATCGATTCCAAAAATGACGTTACTTTTTAAAATTTTTGAAGTCATTTTTGGTCTAATCAAAAATTAATTATTTTATAAAATCCTTCCAACTTTCTCCTTAATATTTAATATTCTTGATAAACGAATGGTTTAGGCAAAAATTAACTTTAAGAATATGACAAAGAAAATCCCTTTTTAAACCCCCTGGATCTAACGACAAGTTGACATGCTCTATCTTGTAATCCATGAGTTTCCTTTTGATTTTCCACTGTAAAGATTTGTATGAAGAACCTGAAATAACTATAGGTACCTGTTCGAAGACCAACTGAATTCGGCACATACCTACTATAGAAATATACTTCACTATAATTGTGACATTAAAGCTCTGCTTGGTAGTAACTTCAAAAATAAAATTTAGATCTAAAAGTAATGATCAGCCCAAATGGCTGAGCGGTCTAAATACACTATGTTTGCTTGGAACTGGGAAGATACAAGTTCGAATCCCGGCGTGGAAGTTTATAAATTAGAATTAATGGGACGTTTAATTGATTAAACTGTCGACGTACGGACAAAAACGAAATAACCGGCTTTGCTTGTGAAGGTTTTCTGCAATATCCCTTCACGAACTCCAGATGAATATCGACATAGTTCCTATCAAAGTCGGCTGCATCCGTACAACTTACTAATTCCTAGCCTGCGTACAAATTCCTTGTCCTTCACTCACATCATTAAAAGAATTAATATACGACTAAAAAATAATGATGTGGGTGACTTTTGTTACAGACCCATGGAGTATCAGAAACGAGGTTAATAAAATAAAACCCCAATTAAAAAAGAAAAGAAAACCTAAGGTCTATGAAAATCGTTTTGATAAACAAAAATATTTTCTTTTTAGTTCAATAACTTGTATCATGTTCTCATAGAAAAAGGCCTCTGAGCGTTTACAACTAGGGAAAATCTAATTGAGGATACTTACTGGCCTTCTCACTGGCCACTGCACACTCAATAAACATATGCACAAAGTCAATCTCACAGAAAATGATCTCTGTAGATTTTGTCATGAAGTGGATGAAACCGTAATTCACCGTAATCACCGTAATCACTTGGGATGGACTGATCTTCAGCCAGATGACATCAATGTGGTGTCACCATGGGATATCCTGACGTCTATCAAGACTACTGGACTCTTGGAAAACTTTTGAAAGAAAGGAGGTACAATAGATCAAATTGTTCGCTGTACAAAAGCTGTTTATAAGACTCCTGTTTCGATTCTAATGTAATCTGACCACCCTCGTTCTAAAACTAAACATTACTTTAAAAACACACAGTACTTTTGTCCGCGTTAGTACCTAGTCGGTACAGCATTAATAACATCAACAACAACAACAACAATAATGAATATAACAACAACGTCTGTATGTGTGAACAACAACAACAACAACCAAATGTATATTATGTATTACACATATATGTAATATACATTGACTCGATGTCGATCAACACAATACAAAACAAAACGAACTCTTGAATATCAATCCACCTAAATAATCTATCCAATCTAAACTACCACATCAACCAGCCACCACTCACTGTTCTATATTATCACAATAATACTCATCATCATCATCACCATCATTCTATTTAAAGGATGATTCATTTATGTAGGAATTTGACGAATATATATGATGCATTTTGATCATTGGCCATGGAGGTATGTAATTGTTATCATCTAAAGAATTTCGTTTCGAAGTCTTTAATATACACAAGAAACAAAAAGGAGGTTACATGAAACACAATAATTTTACACACAAAAAATGAATTCCTATTTATTGACCATCAATAAAAACTTTTTACTCTTGACCAATTTTGTCGAAATTCATTTTTAGCGAATTTCCTCCAAAGGAAAAGCAGCTACTATTTTTGTACCAATGTTGGAATTTCGTAAAAATTTCTTCAAAAGTCCATCGATCCTACCTACTAGATGTCAAAAATCACTATCGTTAAAATTTTTATATATGTATCAACATATTACATGAACATGTAAGTTTATGTGTCTGTGGACTCTTTAGTGGTCACAGTTTTATTCCGATTATAATGAAATTTGGTATTTGAGACGCTTTTGATATTCAAAAGGCCAAGTTCGTTAGTGGGTAAAATCAAACCAGGGGAAAGGGAGGTTTAGAGAGAGGGGGAAACATAAAATTTAACATATCTCCCTTAATAATTGAAAAATCGAAAAATTTATCAGAAGTTAAGTTGTAGGTACTTAGTTTTACTGTAATTTTGTTTCTAATCATTTTTTCTGTTACACTAATATTTACAGATATATTTACAATTAAAGATTAAAAGTTAAAATTCTAAATATTTCTGTTCACATTAGAGTTTGAGAAAAATGATAAGGTGATGAATGGTAGAAAACTTGATTTTTTACAACTATACTCGTTATACATTTGTCGATTGTTCCAATATTAAGAGAGATATTTTATATTTTGTGTTTTCTTCTATTTTTATGCCCCCCTTTTCCCTTGTCGTATGCCATTTATTAATAAAATTGGCCTTGAAAATACTAAAATAATATCAGATACGACATTTCATTTTGATTTGACTTAAATTGTGACTCGAGAGTGATTTATGTATTCTTAAGGAACTTCGCTAAGTTGGCGCAGCTCCTGCGTAACACCTTTTTTTTTCATGTGTTAATATCATTTGCTGACAAACGTTACACTTAATTTAAAAAAAAAGAAAGTGTGTGTGTACTTACGTACGTACGTACGTATTTATAGTTCCTTATTATTTAATGATTTAAATAATTTAATAAAATAATATTACAAAAGGTCCACACTACTCTTAAGACACAAAAGTTCAATAAAATGATGTAGTTGTGAAAAACTACAATAGAAAAATTATATTTTGTATCGAAAAGTAATGATTCTAAATTTTATCAAGGTAGAACAGAACCAGGGTCACTTATTCCGTTAAAATTAGAGTTTGAAAGACTAGCATTCAATCCATTATTTACATTAGAATCAGAGTTAGTGAAATTTATGAAGACCAGGCCAGGTCTATCTGTACATACATTTAATATACAAAGTTTAAGAGCCCATAAAAATGATATCATTAATAATGTGGCTCGTATTTCTAATATTCGTATTTAATCAAAAACATGGAGTAATAATGAGGAAGACATTCCTATACCTAATTTTAACTATTTAGTCAAATTGAAATGTTCTAATGTAAGAGCTATTTATCAAAATAGTATCGATCATTCATCGTTCTATAATGTATACAGTGGCGGATTATCCCTAAGGTAAACTAGGCACGTGCCTAGGGGCGCGAGGTACAAAAGGGCGCGCGTGGACGTTTTTCAACGAAGAAAAAAATAATACTTAAAGTCCGATCGACCATGACCGATAAAAGATTAAATTGATGATGCAATTGACAATTTCGACAAAAGTAGAGAAAAATATAGACGAAAAATTTTTAACATATATGATTGGATAAATAATTATTTTGTAACAACTTAACAACTTTAAAGAATAAATAATTTTATTCATAGTCTTATTGTTTTTATATGTAAAATATTAAATCTTAATTTTGTACTTAATTAATGATAAAAAACAATCAGTTAGCAATGGGTTATGGTATTCACAATAACTAAACATACATAGTCACATCTATTTCCTGGAAGAAAAGGCATAGAGACCACGAATTTCTATCCTTCTTGCTTTCTTCACTCTCATCACATAGATAAAATTTATAATATACTAGACTTTGCCAGCGGCTTCGCCCGCGTGATATGTGACTTTCCCGGGGTAAAAGTATCCTATGTGTTAATTCATGGTATAAGCTAACTTCAAGCAAATTTCTTCAAAATCCGTTAAGTAGTTTTTGCGTGAAAAATTAACAAACATTCATTCATTCATCCTCACAAACTTTCGAGTTTATAATATTAGTAAGATGGCAATTTGAGGGGCGCTGATGAGGTGCTAACCTAAGGCGCTGTGGACATTTAATCCGCCTCTGAATGTATATGATATTGTCATGTCTTTCAATACACAGAAAGAAAATTATTGTCCACTGCAGAGTATAGATGCAATGTACACAATGCTTATGTAACAGATTAGATTCATGTCCGTTTTTCTCAATCATATAATGCATGCATACCTAAATTTTGTCTATATACTCCGGAATTCTGTGCCATAGAGCAGGATAAAAATCAGTGTTACATCAATGGAGCGAGTGCTACATCAGTCGAGTATTATCAGCAATTTGTTACCTCCTGAAAATACACTCTGATCGGATTCCCATAACGCGCCAAAAGAAATATAACATTTCTAAAAGAACATTTCCGAAAATTTCCTACTTTCCATTAATATAAACTTAAAAAGGGGGACAGACAGACACTCTCATCATGTAAACATCAAATGTACTACGTTCGTATCCACACTTAATATCGAATATAAACAAATATACAATTCAACTCAACTCGACTCACAATACTCATCCCACACATAAATGTATTGCAGTAGTAGTACCAACCCAACACAACACAACCTCCTGTGTTTAATTTTATGCTCTTGTAATTACATATTCATTGGGAATGATTAATAGCTCGCTGGTTGTTAGCTAGGAAGCTCCAGTTACTACTCTACGATACCATACCATACAACTGCTATTACACAGTACTATACCTATAATAGTTGTTTTGGATGATCATCATGATGCCACTACTCCTCTACTCAAAATGTTCAACATTTTGAATTTTGAATCGTATTTTATTCATTTACAATGCAGTGAGTTTGTAAATTTTCGAAATAGTACCAAGTTAAAGACTTATGACATCATTCATAGAAAATCCATACTCGCACTAACTACGCAACCCTACACAACCTACAAGTTACTTTCGTTAATTAAAAAATGCCGTCCATTTTTATATCCACCATATATAAATAAGTACTATACGAGGGACTTAGTACAGCCCCGATTTTATGTATGGTATCCGGTAGAAAGATAGACCATAGAAAAATAACATCATATAAAGATGCTCACAAATTTTCCAAACCATTCCATTTCCACATGTAAGTACATTTTCAGTTTTTTAGTTTGCCTGTCTGTTATAGAGCTGAAAAAACTTCAAATTTGTAAATGGGTCAGATCGGTCAATAAATCCTTCCGATAGGGGAAAAATGAACCTATTTATCCAATTAATTATTCTTAGAAGAGGGACAGTCAGGAGCTGGAGTATATGTGAAGAACAAAAACGTTAGAGTCAGTTTTGCACTATGGCAATACACCACTGTTTTGCAATACTTTCAGTGGCAAAAATGGAGGAAGTAGTGGGTTGCTCTGGTTCTTGAATGTGCAGAATCACTGGACAACTTGGCAAAAACGATTAGCACCACCTTGATGTAGGTATCAGGGCACTGCAGAGTTGACGGCAACGAATAGTCCATTAGCTCACCTGCGAAGGAGCCGCATTCCCCTGTCAGAGACTGGAACCATATTTGAGAATAACTAGAAGATAATGTACATTTGCCCTAAACGAATGGGCGGATAAGTCTATGAACAGGAAAAGTTACAGCAGGCTGCAGTCAAGCCCAACAAATGATAGCTGCTGGAAATAAGAGCCGGAAAGAGATCAAAACCCTCTGATCGGGGTGCTGTTTGGTCACTGTTGTCTGTAAAGAGATGAAGGTTACGCTTGCACAATGATCTTAAAGAACCAGAATGAGGTACTTTGGCTTAACCGAAATATGGGAAACTGAGATTAAAAACTCACATAGAGCTCTGTACAATTTATCCTGTTACAGAAAGGACGATTGTTTAGTTACGCATTAACATTATTATCGAATTGAATATCGCCTTTAATATTTTCAAATCTCTCTGTATTGTATATTTAAATGTCATTTATATTGTATGTGTGTCTGTTTGACTCTAAATAAAGTTTTCGTATGAGGTTTTTGTTTTGGTTTTTATTGTTATGTTGAGGTTGACTCTTGTATAGATGTTTTTATTTTATATTTTTTTCTCATTTTTCTTTTTTACTAGAAAATACAACAATTCTATTTTAGGTTACTACAATATGTACTGTGTGTGAATATATATGTGTGTGTGTGTGTTTTTTAAGTTTTATTGTTTGATGTTGTTATCTCTTCGTAATGAATATAAAGTATTCATTATATATATATATATATATATATATATATATATATATATATATATATATATATATATTTATATATATATATTTATATATATATATATATATATATATATATATATATATATATATATATATATATATATATATATATATATATATATATATATATATATATATATAACTATATATTTATATGATCCCAAAGTTTTCTTCAAGTAAACATACATCATCTATTCATAGTAAAAACAGAAAATCCGAATAAAAAAGTCTGTTTGTACATTCAATAATATTTTCCAAAAAAACTGAGGTCAAGAGAGAGACTCTGCATTTATTCGGGGAAGAATAAGAAAAAAAATTGAGCAGAGCGACTGACTGTCGCTTATGTAAGTATCATATTAAAGAGGTTGAATATTCATCTCAGTCTGATTCAGTTTCTATTCTTAAAAACTCCATTTATCTTTATTTAATAAAACCCTTAGAGCTACCGATGAAGAGAAAAACAGACAAACATGAAAAATGAAGAAGAAATTTTAGCGATGATACAAACTGTTAGATTCTTAAATTATGTTTATAAAATAGTCAAGGGTAAATTGTGTATTGGCAATCAATACAGTACGGTAGTGAGCGAACGGTAGCGAGTGAAACTGAACTGAAAAGAAAAAGATACCCTTAATATTTAGGTACATAGAAAAATATTTGGAGGATATTAGGAAACTTCTGGGAGAGAAGAACGAACAAAGATCTTTACTTTCTGTTATATTTTGCAGTTATAACATAATAGACCTGGCATCTATATCGATGTAATTTAATATGTAACTTCAGATGTAAGAATAGGGTGATTGGTTTACTTCCTTGTGATTCGTTTACTATGATCATGTGACTGAAGTGTTTGACAAAGAAAGAAATATTTAGCAAGACGAGAGTTATAAGCTATTAACAAAACATGCGATTAATATATTTCTGCTTGTACATAGAGATGTAAGTCTCGTTATATCACATACATTTATTGCGATTGAAAACTTTCATCAAAACTTTCATGTGTAAAAATGGATTTATATACTAACAAGGCAAGTTAAATAAAAGCTTGTATAATAAACAAACAGCTAATTTAATATCATAAATTCTTCTAAAATTAAAATAATTGTATTATAATTATACGAAGTAAACATGAATAATTACATGGATTCTAGGAATAATTTAAAAATATATTTTTATAAATATACAACATAATTTTTACATAAATAAATAGGTTACAAGAGGACACTAGATAGATACATGAAACATAACATGTATAGTATCATATGGGTATGAACGATACGAACCAACCACAAGGTAGTACCATATCTACAGAAAAAGGTATTATCTTAATTTAGCCTTTGTGGAATATACTACTAACACAAATGTAAAATTCCCCTCAATTATTTGTCTATACGCATACGGTATGTACAAGAGTGTTTTTACCTGATTACAAAAGGAGGGTTATAATTTTAGCAGTCTATGCAAGCTAGTATGTTCATCTGTCCCTGTGTAGCTCCTTTGCTACTTATGCTTGTATGGTCATCTGTTTCCGTGTAGCTACTTATTATCTGTCTTATTACCTGTCCTAAGCTACTTATCTTATTTTGACAAATGATATGTTATTAACTTCGTCTTAAGGTTCCGCTTGTCAGAGAGGCTATGTGATGTCATATTAAATCCAACATAGTGGGTATGACTTGAATAATTCGCTAAGCAACAACAAAATTCACAAATGTATCGAGTTTAGAAATGTATCAAATGGATGGTTTTAATTCACAGATTCCGAAAATGTATAATTTAGTACCCGGCTACGAAGGTATATGATTCTATCGTTCTACATATGTATACATGTTAGTCTGTACATCTGTTCCCGTGAAGCTCTTAAGCTACTTATCATAAAATTTAAAATTCGCCTCCTTTACCTAGATCAGTTTTTTGTATTATAAATACGTATTTCGACTACAGTGTAGTCATCATCAGTATAAATTAGCTAGTCGTAATTTACTCTTTGACAATTATAATTGGATAGAAAGTCGAGATCAATAGACAAAAATAAAAATAAATAGAAAATTAACTAAATTAAAATATACTAGATTTAAAATATAATAAATTTTAAATTATATTGAAATTACTCTTGTTAAAATTTCCTTCATTCACATTTATTCCTGTTAACTTTACTCTTATTAAAATTATTCTAATATTGTCTCAGGATATGTTACTCGTCGCTAATTTGGTGACAGTTTCACCGGCTTATCATATCTTGACAAACAAGATGTCGTTAGCATCCTCTTAGAGTTCCGTGTATCATAAGGTATGTGAAGTCATATTGAATCCAACATTTCGGATATAACTTGTATAATACGCTAAGCAGCAACAAAAAATTTACAAATGCACCGAGTTTGTTATTACATGAATGATTTTAATTCAGAGATTCCGAAAATGTCTAATTTATATATAAATAAATATAAACTCGTAAGAAGAGCCTTGAAAATATTTCTGGTAGTCGAAGGTCCAACTGTGATGTACATAGCAAAACTGTAACAATTCCCAGCCTTCGATTACGAGA
Source organism: Nineta flava (assembly GCA_963920215.1). Taxonomy (NCBI): domain Eukaryota; kingdom Metazoa; phylum Arthropoda; class Insecta; order Neuroptera; family Chrysopidae; genus Nineta; species Nineta flava. The sequence continues at coordinate 31,662,822 of OY986040.1, read as the reverse complement.
AATATTTAGAATGCTTTTCAAACTTGTTTCATGCTTTTTCCGTAGTCGGGTTTCAGTTTTTTAAACTTATTTTATGGTGTGTTGAGATTATTAATATATTATATTAAAATATATGGTAATCTTAGTTCGTACACTTCCCTTGCCACAGTTCACTTAATTAGTTCACTTTTAACGCGGCTTTTTTTTTAAATTTATCTACTCTGTAACATCAAAACGACTAGATTCATTTTGATAAATGAGATATTTTAAAATATTTTGCCTTGACCTCAAGAGTCACATAAAGTGTAGCATTTCAAGGAATATGACAGCTTTCTTGCTGTATTTTCTCCTTAAGGATGTACGAGCACTGAAGTTTCAAAAAGATTAAGGTTTGATTTTTTGTTTACATGGAGTTGAACTGCATACAAATCAATTATAAAAGTTTCAGGAGGGTTACGGGTGACTTGAATCATTATTTAAAGTTAAAGTTCGGATTTTAATGCATTGCTCGTATACAGAAACCCATATTTTTACACATATTTTGATAATTTTCACTTGGAATAAAATAAGACGAAAAAAAACTACGCAATAGAAAATAGAAATATTAATAAAGAGATTGATCCAATAAAATTCCGGTATGACGGGCCTAAAAAAAAGATATTTAAGAAAACTGAGATTTCGGGTAAATTTTATTTCTGTCGACGGTAGCTTAATTACCTGAAATTTCAGAGTTTTTTCTTAAATATCTTTTTTGTTAGGCCCGGTATGACGATCCTAAATTATATTTTAATTTTAACTTATGACAAAAAATAATAAACACTATTGTGGACTTTTATGAATGTACGATTATAAGATTTTTGAAGAATTTTATAAATGGACTACTTAGACATCAGCGCTCGTACATCCTATGATCATCGTCAAATCCATTTTTTGTTTTATCCGAAAGTCGTTCAAGGAGAAAAGAGGTCATAAAAGAAGTTTAAAGAGAAAACAGGTCATAGACACAGTAACATAAAAATATTGCCTGAAGTTTCATCACACAACCAGTAGTAGTTAGGTGATATATTTCAAAGGATTGAAAGCTCCGTAAAGCTATGTTAGAAGATAGATGGTATTTTATATTCAAAAGACGGCTTGAAAGTTTACCTCCATATCATAAATGTAGTGTACGTTTATACAGCATTGAAAATGTTATCGTAATGCCCATTTACGCTATAGGCATATCAAGAAATTTAAAAATCTACTATTAGGTAAACGTATACGGGGTGACTAATTTTTATCAATGCTTCATGGATATTTCTTCAAGAAAGCGTTTTTGGAAAAAAATGGCCTGGTTAAAAGTTATTTTGATCGGTAATATAGCCATTTAAAAGAATGAATTTTCAAAGAAAAGATTGCATTTTTTGAGAAAAATCAGGTCTTTAGAAAAAAATTATCAAGATAAAAAGCATTATTAGCGAATTTCCTCCAAAGGAAATGCAGCTATTGTGTTTGCACCAATGTTAGAATTTCGTAAAAATTTCTTCAAGTGTCCATCGATCCTACCTATTAGATGTTAAAAATCACTATCGCTCAAATTTGTATGTATGTATATATATATATATGTATATATATATATATGACTATATATATATATATATATATATATATATATATATATATATATATATATATATATACATATATATAGCTATATATATATTTTTTTTATGTGTTTGTGGACTCTCTAGCGGTCACAGTTTTATTCCGATTGGAATCAAATTTGCTATTTGAGGCGCGTTTGGTATTCAAGTTGACGCAGCTCCTGCGTAACGAATTTTTGGTACTATAAATAGGAATCGAATTTAAAAAAAAAAATTAATTTTTGAAAATAGTTAATGATTTACCTAATGATTTATATTTTATTACCCAGTTTGAATGGTTGTTTTTCCTCAGCTATCCAATTCTGTCACAATATGGGTTCTCATTGAAAAAATGCAAGTTGATCTTCGAACAACCTTGAAAACCATGGTCAAGGTCAAACAGACAATTGACCAAAACTATTTTTATTCGGGTCATTTTTTTCAAAAACGTTTACATAAAATATTCAAGTGCATTATTGAAAATCAGCCACCCTGTATATAAACTGTTTACCTGTTTTTGTAATATTCATATTCAATATCAGATAGGAGAGTTAGTGTTCGTTCCATATTTTATCATCTCATTTCACTAATTTCTTTTTTGTTAAAAAAAGTTATTTTAAGGGAGCGGGATTTAAATGCCATTTTTTATGTAATATTATATCATACAATTTGGCAGCATTAAAATTTGACATTGAGATTTGCTAATGTTAAATTTGACACACACACATATTTTCGTAATTGGTATTCATATTCAAGATGAGGGTACATAATTTATTCAAAAATTGAAATGTGTCAAAGAAATAAGTTGGATAGATTTAGATAGAATGCGTTTTTACATGTACGCTATTCAATGCGTTTACCGATGCGAAACGGGATTCGTACTTAAGTCTTCTATATATATATATAAATAATAAGAACAATAGATAAGTGAAATTTGATATTGTTGAAAAGTTTATTTTTTTACAGAACAGTTCAAAGATTCCTACAAATGGTTTATTTATTTATTTATTTATTTTTATATAAATATTTTCAATGTTTCAAAATTATTTGTCATTATATATGTCATATATATAATATAAGGTTAATCTATGCCAAAGTCGACTTTATTCGAAATTATTCATATTATATTAAGATTGATTGGTTGATTCTTGGGAAAATACTGTTTCGGAATGAATTCAAAAGTTTGTGCCGTAATGCACTTAATTTGAACAGGATAGAATTGAAGGTAACCAGATTCATCACCGGACATTCATCATTTATCACCTACGAATGCATCTGCATACAATAGATTTCCACTATGGATCTGTTATTTGCAGACTATGTGGTGAGGAGGAAAAAACATCCAGCCACATCTTTAACCGCGAATCTCTCGATTACAGCAGATACAAGATATTTGGTGCATCTCACCCCGAATAGGAACATAAGGAAGATGGTATTCTCGTCAGACTGAAATAGAAGGGGAATCATAAGGTCGAAGTGCAATAATTTGTAAATCCCACGATATATCTATATATCGGTCTAAAATTGATTCTTCATTTTCAGTTCAGTCAACTCGGGATAGCATTTCTTTCGCCCATTATCATTATTTTGGAAACAGTTTGTTGATATGCTATGTTTCGTCAAATATTTTTACAGTTATGTCCAGTTCAAATATATTAACTATGTGTTGAATTGAAAATCAATTGCTAAAATAGTTTACATATATTTTTTATTAGAATCTGTATATTAAATTAATTACCGTCCAAGTAGCCGAACGTTCTAAGACGTATGTCTGAGGCGCTATGTCTACTTGAAAAGCTGGGATGAACCTACATTTGGTATTTTAACAGTGGATTAGATTAGTAAAACTCTCATTGCAACGATAATGGAACAACGATAAAAACAAATTATCAAGCTAATTTTATATTATGACTGGTTTAAGATTCTTGACATGATCTTCTTTTTAATAGATCTACACAAATTTTGACTTTTTATGATGTGATGATTTTCTTAGCTAGAAGCAAAAACCTCGACTGAAATATTTAAAAACTAAAAAAAATCGTTACGCAGGAGCTGCTTCAACTTAGCGAATTTTCTTAGAATACATAAATCACTTACTAGCGGTCACAATTTTAGTCTGATCAAAATGAAATGATTTTAGTATTTGCATAGCCAATTTTATTAATAAATGACACACGTCAAGGGGAAAGGGAGGAATAAAGAAAGAAGAAAACACAAAATATAAAATATCTCTCTTAACAATCGAAAAATGCGTCAAGAATAAAGTTGTAGAAAGTCAGGTTTGCTACAATTCATCACCATATCATATTTGCTCAAACTCTAATGTGTACATAGTAGTCAATATTTTTGTGAATATTAGTGTAACAGAAAGATGATAAGAAACAAAATTACACTAAAACTTATTACCTACAACTTTACTTTTTATAAATTTTTCGATTTTTTGAATAATAAGGGAGACATTAATCAAATTTTGTGTTTCCCCCTTCCTCTAAATTCCTCTTTCCCCTTGTCCGATTTTACCCATTAACGAACTTAACCTTTTGAATACCAAAAGCGGCTAAAATTTCATTCCAATCAGATTAAAATTGTGACCGCTAGAGCGATTACAGACACATATATATATATATATATATATATATATATATATATATATATATATATACTTTAGTAAAAGTAATATGTTGTAAAATACTATGGCCCTAAGTACTTTTTCCAGGCATTGGCTTCTTTCAGACATACAAGAGAGTCCAAAATCGCGAATAAACATTTCAGAAAACATATATAAGCAAATATATTTTCTAATTATCCACTCTTGATTGTAATCGGATTGTAATCTTCCGTCATCCCAGGTAATCTCAATCTACGGACTATATATAGAGGTGTCTATATATAGAGGTTATGTGGCGTTCACATGATATTTTCAAAATAAACCTTCCATTAAACAATAACTTTCATTTTTAAGTTTGTATAATAATTTTGTGTAAGAGCCTCAAGTCCAAATCCGAATTAGTTTAGAATAGAAATTTAATTCACATGTATGACTGCATTTAACTTTAGGTATAGTTATTATGTTATAACTAACTATACATACATACAAAATTTCTATATGAATTATTTATTTTTCAGTTACCGGGGTGGGTGGAGCATTATGTATTTATAAACCAGATTATAAATACATTTTGTTACCTAGAGAAAGATCACTTTTCAAAATCCATTTATTAGCTAAAAATGAAAATTGTTTCAAAGTTATTAGTTAAATAAACAATATTTTATGAATGAAAATCATAAAGTAAAACCCAAAAATCTGTTTATTTATGTCTAACACATGCAAGAAGATAAAGCGTTTGTTAAATTCTGAAGGTTTTCAGGTCACGTTTGTAGGCATTAAAGTTCGCTGTATATGTGTTTACATATTCGGGTCATTTCGTACTTGATAAAATCAATCGTAGTGCTGTCTCCTGAGTGAAACAGAAATCAGCTGCATGTCTTTGGGATAGTTAAAAATTGCTGTAGACATAACTAACGATACATGTTTTATCAGCAAGATCTCACTGCGAGATTTCTTCACCGATTTGATATTTAATTTGTGGTTTAAATGAAAGATAAGCTATCGAATAGTAAATAATAAAAATGAGCACTGAACACTGGACACTACATTAACACTGCCAATAACAATTATAAAGCAGTGTTAATTAGCGTAAAACAAAGAGGGACAGAAAACTCCATGAATTCCTAGACTGCTTTTGAGTATTTATTTTTATCGATTGCATAGATATGTAAATAGAACTCCATAATGGATACATTATGTGCCGGCTGTGGAGGAAGAAACACCATGCCACATAATCATTAACTGAGTATCTCTCTATTACCAGTCCAAGTGGCTGAGCGGTCTAAGACGTTATGTCTGCACAGTTTGCCTACTTGGGAACTGGGAGGTTATGGATTCCAATCCCGACATCGGCAGTTTGTCAATTATGAAGAAAAAAAGGGGGGGGCGGTTAATTGACTAAACTGTCGGCGTATAGACAAGAACGAAATAACAGGCTATGCTTGAGAAGGTTTTCTGCAGTTTCCTTCACGAACTCCAGATGAATATCGGCATAGTTCCTATCATAGTCCTTTGCAGCCCCATATCCTACCAATTCCAGTCTATACACAAAAATTCCTTCCACTCCACTTACATCCTTAAGCATCGCAAGGGACCTTATGGTCAAAGTAAAGATCAAGAGGAAAACTTGATAAGCAAGCTCCTGGCTATTGTCAAGATAAAGGATAAGCGAATATCGTCAGACTGTAGTAAAATGAGTAGCACAATGTGCCTTGAGGTCGAAGTGCAATACTTTTCATACTCCAAGATTCATTTATACACCTATCTATCTTGTTTATTTTGGTCCGAAATTTTAGCATCTTCCAAAGATGCTAAAATCCAAAAGTTATCATCATTTCAGTTTAAGAATTTCGAGATTCTTGAGTCAAGAGTCAGTTTATCTTTAGTTAAGATAATTTTCTCAAGTCAAAACTGTAGATGTCAAGATACTTATTTTTAACCCGACTTCAAAAAGGAGGATGGTTCTCAATTCGTCTGTATTTGTTTTTTTTTTATGTTTGTTACCTCAGAAATCCGTCATTTATGAACCGATTTTGAATTTTTTGTTTTAAAGGGTTTGATTTCCGATTGGCCCCATTTTCACCAAATCGCATTCTGATGAAGGGATCCCCTAGAAATAGAGGAAAACCTTCATTTTATATGTGATTACCGATTTCTGCGAAAATTTTTTGTTTGTGTGAATGAGTATACTCATTCATAATGGAAAACTTTTACTTGGGAAAGTTTTTAAATAAATATGTACAACTATTGTTATTTTTGGAGGCGGTGTCCAAATTTTATATGAATTTCTTTATGCTGACATCGACTCCAAAAATAACAATAATTGTACATATATATTTAAAAACTTTTGCTTATGTAAACTAAAATTGACACAAGAATATGCAATTATTTTTTTACTTTTTAGTGCATTTTTTGTTTTAGAATACTTGATTTTTGAAGTCGGGTTTTCATTTTGTCAAAACTTTTTTAATCTTATACCAAATATATATTATCTTCCTTATGTGTGAGAGTCAGAAATTCTGGGTTTAAAAAAAGTTTTCTTACTGCAAGGAATAACTTTTATCAGTGTATATGATATCGCAGGAGTGCATTGCACTAAATCAATACGCTTTGTACCACTAATTTAAAACTATATGTAGTGATTCCAGGGTCGTTATTTTACAAGCCTTCGGTAGAAGAGTACATGAATGTATTTTAAATTTACACAAACAAATCCTCATTTTGTGTGGAAGTATCATAGGAATAAACTTTTGAATTAATAAAATGTTAATGTAAGAATTTTCACCCTTTTGTGATGTATGTTCGTTCAGTTTGTATACTAGTATACAAGCATACATAGAAAAAAGGTTTCCAATTAACATAATATTATTTTGGAATTGAGCGAAAAATTGGTGGAAACCCATCGATAAATCGATGAGGTTTAAAAAACAAACACTAATTATGAGCGTATAATTTTAATATTATTTGAAAACAGGCGGTAATCAATTTATTGTTAGGACTGTCTGGCGGTAATTTTTATTCACTTCCCTGACGCGTGGTTTCTGAAGCGTAATAATACCTGTTGATGTATGCCACTAATTTAGAAAGTAGAATTTTATCCACTTCTAATTGTCGTAACGATTAAAAAGAATGAAAATGTATGAAATTCTCATGACATTATAATATGCTATCATCAAGATGATCTTGTTATGGAACAAAATTTTATTTTGATAATGGCGTAGAGAATAACGAGAAATTTCAAGATGTTAGGCCCTAACAGTTAGGGAAAGACAAACGTAGTACTTTTAATAAGAAATAAAAAAAACATGAGAAACTGTTGACAGTTATTTATCTTTAATTTAAATCAACAAAAACATATATACTTTTTGTTTCTATACCATATACTTGTAGGTGACAAAGATTTTTCGTTTCATTTCTATTTATAATCTTTTCTCAACAACCGTTTAGTGAATTCTAAAAAATATGCGCTTAATTGTTTCTATATCGAGCTCAAGTTATATAATTTGGAAATTTGGGACGATTCATAGCCTTTTTATGGTAATTAAAATGAATTTAATCTATTGAGTGAACAAATCTCCACAAGAAATCATTGTTTTTAATTTCAACAACTTTTAAACGACTTAGTCAATCGATTCCTAGTAGCTTTAGCATTAAATAAGGAATATTCTACTTAGTTACCATCTCGTTCCGTAGAATTTTCTATCGAAGTAATTAGCTAAAAATGAAAAATAAAAATTTTAAATATTTATCGTAATAACTTCAGAAATTCTCCTTTGAACTTAAGTGAACTAAAATAAAAAAGTGAGAGTTCTTTGATTTAACACTTAAAGAACGTCAGCTAATATTTCTTAGTTTTAACACAAATACAAATAAATTTAGTTGGCAGGGTAATTAGTAAAATTTTGAAGTTTTTAGAAATCGTGTCTTTTAAATCCCAGCACTGCAAAGTCAAGTTTTCTGTTTTAGAATAAAACACTAGTGTTTAGAAATGAATTGGTTTAAACGTTTTACCAATTACTCTAAACATTTCAAGTGTTATAAAAGAATAGAATAAGCCACTTATGTGATACCGAACAGGGTTTGTCTGGCTAACTGGCTATATATATATATATATATATATATATATATATATATATATATATATATATATATATATATATATATATATATGTATATATACATATATATTTATATATATATGGGTGGCTGTGTGTGATAAATTAAATTTTGTAGGCTTATAAAGTCGATTTCATGCATGTAATCAAATTCAGATTGATTTGATATGTTGTAAAGTAAACACGATTATTTTCAATAACTAATATACAGTTTAAAAACTGTTTTAATACCCAATATATACTGAGTTGTATATCAATGTTTGAATTGTTAACAATTTTTGAACAGTCCAACAATAAAACGAAAATCTCTAATGGGTTTAAAGATGGGCATATTTTTCGCATTCCAAGGAACTTTTAGCACAAATTATGAGAAAACTATCGAGTTTATGGAAAAATTTTTTCAACAAAAGTTGTTTATTTTAAAAAGGCGAAGGTTTTTTGTTTTAAGTTTTTATTATATCTCCTACGGTTTTAAAAATAGGCAGTTTTTTCCAAACATGGTCCGATTTTACCCATTAACGAACTTGACTTACTTTTTTGCTCTAGGACACACAAAAGAAATTCAACTCGTTATCGCTTTTCGTTCTTGAGTCATCGTGTCCACGGACAGACAGACAGACCGACGGACGGACATGCGGAATTCGGCCATTTTATGAACACATATGCCAAACATTCATGCCAATATTTTTAAGCGTTACAAAGTCGGGGCTAAACTTAATATACCTTGTATATTTACATAATACTGGGTAAAATTATTAACTATTACAATTTCATCGCTATTATAATTATAATTGATAATAATTGGGTGTGCTATAAAAATGTTTCAAGTGTGGATTTAATGGCATTATTATGAAATGAATTCAGTGAAAAGAATGGGCAGATAAGTACTTTTTTTTTTGTTTCAAACTAATTGCAAATTTTAAAGCTTTGAAAGACCGTTGTCTGTACGTTATACATGAATGTTGTCTCAGATAATATACACAATTCATTTAGAATTATGCAACAAACAACTTACCTTTAATAAAATTGATGAATCTTTTATACCATTAAATGGTTTATGTGTGAACATTAAAGTACGGATTGAGAATATATACATATCCAGTGAGAATTTAAAACCGAGAAATATATAATGGTATTAGAAAACAACTTATATACAGATATCTATTGAAATTAACATATTATGTGTATAAATATAGATGTATAATTTATTCACGTAAAATGTATGTGCGTGTAACGTGTGTTCACGAATTCGGTAACCTATGTATCCCAACCTTAACACATATTTCAATGCGTTTACATATGTACTAAAATAATCTGATTTATAATTTTACCAATTCAAATAATGTATGATTTATCATATTTTCATATATCGTAGATAAAAGTGAAGAACTTTGCTAAAGGTTACCTGCATCTGGATCTCCAGGCAAAACAAGCCGAAGAGTGGATTTATCTTAAGCCTAGCTCAAACGATGCTGGTTCGACTGCTGGATTGCTTGCTCGATTTTGTAGCTGGGTCCCAAGCTAGCTGTCCTGCTGGGCGTTGTGATGGCTTCCATGCGATGTTCGCTTCACAAGATGCATTGTTGGCATTAGGCCGATAGATGGCTCTGATACGTGGAAAGTATTGTTTTAGAAAAATGGACGCGGTTATAGCTGAAGTTATTCGTCGTAGACGATTAGTAATGGGCTCATTTTTAATTATTGATAAATTAAGACAAAGAATAGAAGTTTTTATTTAAGTTCTTGATTTTTTTATATTATTTATTATACTACAGTTTTAAAAAATTTCACTAATGAAGAAATTAACTTTTTTTTAAATCACTTCAATAGTACTATAAAAATCACAAAAGAACGCTACTGATAAAACAAGCCAATGTGACTAACTAAGACGTTCTAATTGGTTAACATGAAAAACTAGCAGAAGAAAAAGTACGAAAATAGGACATGAACTATCGCCGAATTCTAGCAAGTACCTTCGCAACAGAGCCAGCAGTGACGTCATTTTCCATCACAACTTCTATCATAGCTGCCATCACAGCAGCCCACAAGTAATCCAGCGAGCGAACCAGCATCGTATGAGCCAGGCTTTAGAGTGCTTCATTTCTAAGTGTGGCCCATGAGTTCCTGTATTTGTTTTTTTTAATCTGAATAATTTTCATAAATTTTTAAGGGTGGTATATTTCAACAAATTTTTGTTGAGTTACAGGAAAAATGGTGAGATAAATTGTTGTAAATTTTATTTACTACAACTTAACTTATGATAAATTTTCCCATCAACTTGTATCCTGAGAGTTATTTCAAGCTTTAAGCCGCATTTACCCCTTGAGTTAATTAGATAACTGGACTGGAACTGGCAAAACGGAACAATGTTAAATTGATCTTGGTGCCGGGTCACAGTTGTTTGGAAGGAAACGAAAAAGCAGATATCATAGCAAAGAAGAGAGTCGGAATACTCTTCATAGGCCCAGAGTTTATTTTAGAAATTCCAAGGAGTGCAAGTCGAACAGGATGCAACTGCGGAAGGTTACTGGATTATGTATCCCCTGTGGAAGCATCTGCACACAATGGGGCTTCATAACGGATCCATTGTGTGCAGATTATGTGACGAGGAGGAAGAAACCTCCAGCCACATTATCTTTGACTGCGAACCTCTAGATTCCAGCAGATATAACATATTCGGTGCATCTCACCCCGAATATGTGGACCTTCATGAAGACCTGATAAGCAAGCGCCTGAACATTGCCAACATATGGGAGAAGCGAAACTCGTCAGACTGAAGGAGAAGGGGAGCACAATGGACCATAAGATCGAAGTGCAATACTTTTTAGACCCCAAGACCCCACATCTATCGATCTAATTACATAAAATTTATTTCAGATCATATCGATGTTATACACACTTCCATAGATTTTCATTTTGATGTCGATTTCCAGACCAATTATCATAGTTTTATTATGATATAATTTTCTCGGAAAAAATAACCTCGTGACAAAATATTCTCCAGACAAAATGATTTGGATAAAATGTTCAAATATGCATGACAAAAAGTATTAAATTTAATAAAAAATTCGATAAAATGTTGTTGATATTCAATATAATACGATTTGTTTAGCATTTCTTCGAATTTTTTCTTATGTCTGTCGTTGTTGAGGTGTCGAATCTTAAAATTAAAAAACTAGAAATAAATAAAAAGTGGAGAATCAAAATTTTTATATTTCGTTTTTTTTCCGAAACATAAAAACTAATAAAGTTTTAAATCGATGAAAACCCCAAAAAATCGTTCATAGTAATTATATACAAGCGAAGAAATCCGCAACTCCAAACTACTTACTAGACGATTACTATAGCAATTAGAGAAAAACGTTTACAAAAACGAATTTATATTACACACAAAAAGCAATTATAACAATCTGTAGTAAATAAATTTTTTAAAAACTTCGTATCTAAGTTTTCGAGCACTTACGAACTCAACAAACTTCATTATTTTTTAATATCACATCAAATGCCCGATTCAAAAGATTCATTTTTACATCAGTAAATCAATTTATTCGCAGAGGAGCCAAACATTGTGAAGGAATCTGATACTAATCTTATAGGAACTCTGTCGGTGATAAATCGATAGGTATATATCGATAGCTTATAAGCTGGTGAACGAATATCTCAAATTAACCAACCCAGGAAGCTCGTTTTTCAACATCAAAACAAGAGTCATCCTTATATGCTTATGTTTACGTGACCCGCTTTTAGCGTGACCTGATACAATACCATCATATAATTGTCACAATGTTAAGTGACCATTACATTATTAAGGCTATTCGTACGTTCGGACATAAAGATAATGTCCATTATCCATCGCTTAAAATGTTGATAAGCGTACATGTTGCAAGAACTTTTATCCATACATTCAGTTATGAGGACACATGGAAACACGAATAAATCCGACGCCTGTCAAGTCTTCGATTCCGAGCGAATTACAGAACTCGAACACTTTCACGTAAAACGAACAAAATTATAAGCGGTCAGAGGGCATACATAAGATATACTATCCACATAAATATAATACAGAGTTATTATTCTCAAAAAACGAGTTTCTGGGATTGGTGGCCATTGAGAGATATTTGATTACATTTACCGCAATTAGATACGAATTCACTCACTGAGTGTTTTCTCATAAGGTTTGTGCGTGTAAGGTGAGGTCCTTTGTTTGATAAGTTCAAGTCGTTATAGATTCGAAGTCTAAAGTCTTAAGTGAAATATGTGCTTTCAAATACCTCTATAAGAACTCACTGTTAGGTGATGAAGATGAAGAAAATATTCGAAGACACAATGTATAATATAAAATATACATATGGAAGACGATTCAATTATACAAATCTCGTATATATCTTTTGTATGTCTATTATAGGTATCAAGTAACAACAACACACACTAAATAAAAAGTAATATGTAGAACACTTTGAAACATGATTATTATATTATGTGTATATTGTTTTGTTTGTTTGGGCGTCGTTTTAGACACAAAAAAAACTTTTACTCCCTTTGTTGAATTATACAATTTATTCTTGTTATGTGTATTATTTTATACATGTACAAATAGTAGGGTTACATGGCCTTATTTTAACCTAGAAGAGTTTTATTCACCGTGTATATTCTTGATGGTTAAAGCTCTAATATGTTGTGTCAAAAAAAATATAAACTATCTATGTCAAAGATGATGAAATTTAATAATATATATAAAGTTTCCACAGGATGCAACATGATTTGTTGGAAATCAAATAAAAATTTTCTATATAATATACACTAGTTCTTGCATACTATGTCTTAGGTAATCTTAATGGAAATCGACATTAGTCATGTATTGAGACGAAGTATACACAAATAATAATAGAATAACAAGTTGATACTGACTTCAAAACTAATACTGTCCATGATATTAAGAAATTGGTTCATATGCTAGAGTCATCCTTGGTGTAACAGTTACCATATTGAGCTAGAAATCCATAGGTGCGGGTTCGATTCCTGGTGATTTTGAAACGATGGGTTTTACGGCTTGATAATTTTCAAGATATACTGCATATAGAACTAAAATCTTTGTCTGCCTATGCACACTAATATAATTCACGATTCAAATTAGTTATAATTTCAGGGTGTGCCTGGGTAACAAATAAAGTCTACTCTACCCTAAACATCCTTATGTATGTTGAGGGTAATTTGGTTTCTTAAATTGGTTTTTGATTGAAAGTTGATTGGTATTTGACTGAAAATTGCTTTGGTACTTGGACTTCGTTAATGGGGAAAATCAGTCAAAGGGAAAGGGAGCTTAGTAGGAAGGAAAAGATGAAAACGTAGATTATTTTTTCTACTATTGATTAAATGAAAAACTATTCGAATATCCAAATACTTTATTAAATTGTTATTGTCACCATGGCAATTTTTTTTTCATTTCATAGTCAAGCTTTGAAAAGAGAATTTAGCCTCTTAGATAGATAGGTAGATTGTAGCGGCTGCCATGGCAGGGCTACACTTTGCCCATAAGGTCCATTATGATGCTTAAGGATGTGACTGGAGTGAAAGGAATTTTTGTGTGTAGACTAGCAATTGGTAGGATGTATTTGCAGCCGACTCTGATAGGAACTATGCTGATATTCATCTGGAGTTCGTGAAGGAAACTGCAGAAAACTTTCACAAGCAAAGCCGGTTACTTCGTTCTTGTCCATACGTCGACAGTTCTTGTCCAATAATCAATTTATCGATTTCTATTGGCTGTTATAAAAAATGCGAGGAACATAGGAAGAAACAGAGGCGTATTATACTATTATGTGGTTGATTTGATTCTCCCTGTATGTATATATATATATATATATATATATATATATATATATATATATATATATATATATATAAGCGTCGCGATTGACAACCGAAATTAATATTTTCGGGTATAAAGGGGTAAAACAATATGCAGTCTATTCAAAGAAACGTATTTCTATTTCGAACTAATAAATATCACATTGAAATTTAATTGGCAAACTCTCTGCTACATCATGTCTCCAATAATAAATAATGAATTTAAAAATAAAAATTCATGAAAAATGATTATCAAAATAAAATAAAGAAAATAATATTTAAATATTATATCGCACTATATAAACACAACATTTTTTAATTAAATATATTTTTGAAGTACATATATACAACACTCATTCATTAATTCGTTCTCTTTCTAAAACGCATGTAAAGATAAAGTAAAAAATAAAAAATTAATAATTTAATTTTTAATTATTAATTATCCTTAATTAGCATAAAGTCAGTTACTGACTGTGTGTTTGTGTATTGTTCTGTATGTATTGTAGTATACATTGCCCGTTGCCGGCAACTGACTTTGTTGTAGAGATATTTTATTATATAAAATGTACACCATCATCATCATCACATCACCACTGTAATAATAATTAATAATTCTATGTGTGTACGGACGTACACATCAAGTAGATATATCATAAGGGTTTCTGTTTCTGTTCTTTCTTTTTGGTATTTAACCTTTTTAAATGAAACACTCAATAATTAATTTTAATTAATGACACACACACACTGAGCGCTCTCCCACTCGTTGCCTGTGTGTGTTTTCGTATGCGCATTTGGTAAAGTTTAGATAACAAATAATTATCATTAGATTATTGGGTGACCCAACCACCACAATTAACTGTTTTGAAACGAAAATTAAGCTCTAAAGGTTAGAATCGAATACACACCAACCTTACAACCAAAGAAATTATTTTCAAATTTTTCTTTGAAATGTATGTTTATGGATTAACGACTGAATTGTGAAGAATTTTAAATAAATAAATAAACAATTTGCGCTATTCTATCAAAATAAAGCCGTCGCGACGATGCCTGACAGATTTAATACACCGAAACTATTTTGTATAGAAAGTATGCATGAAAGGATGGTTTATTAAAGGAAATAAATATGGCATAGTCAAATAACAAAATATTCAGATATTTTTAAAGAAAAAAATTATTCTTTATTTAAAAAATACATACAAATTTAATACCAAAAAATTAAAAATTAAATAATTTCTTAAAAATTGAGACGGCTGAATTCTTTCTATCAGTTAATTAAACTATTATTCTTATTATTAACTATTTTGTATAGAAATTATGCACTGCCATCTATGCATGAGTTTTTGAATCTGTATATGTACTGGCATCGACAAGCAACTTTTTTTAAACTGATTTGTTATCTGTAATATCACTTGTGAATAACTTGTTGACGCGTGGTGAGAAAACGTCGCTGGGCCGTTGCCAGGTAACAAACGGTCTAACCCGCGGCAATAAACATTTCACTTTAAAATACGATCTCCAGAAGTCCAGAACGTCCCACAAATCTAAGTGATAGTTATCAATTATTCTTTCAATTTATTATAATAAAAAAACTACTATAGAATTGATGTAAAATATTTTTTGTGGCGCGTATTTCGGGAACAAATAATGATATCGTCAATAATTGCATAATAAACACTTGATAAGGTTTACAAAAATTTTCAAAAAAAAAACCCTGACCTTTAAACCCTTTTCCCTGTTGACGTTAATTAATGATACGTTAATTGGTGGCAGGAGAACATTCATTCGAGCTAAACACGAAATGAAAAATGAGAATACATAATAATACAATGATTTCAACAATTGCAAAAACTTTAATTAATTAAGGAACTGTCTCCGAAATTGTCAAGGCATCTTAAGTAGACTGGTCTCTATTTTTCAAGGGCTCCAAATAGGAAATTGGCAGTGTGTGTAGATCAGTTGCACCTAGCCCCTTTATTAGACGAAGCATAAGTCCGGCATACATTTATTTGTAAGAGAAAAGGAGAGACAGACATCAAGTTGTCTATAGTCATCTATATATAGACATCAAATATAGTTGTCTATATTTCCCTTAAACAATAAAAATTTATTCATTCTAACATAAAATAATTAAAAACAAAATAACAATAATAATACCAAAATAACAATAATACTAAATAATCATATTAATTTATTGATTCTTTTTTTGTAACAAATACAATTACTTGGGCAGAATATATCTTAGGATAGGTACTAATAACTGTTATTCGTAACATCTACCCAAAAACTGAATAAAGCACAATATAATTTTAAAATGTTTGAAAAATGTGAGCTAATTTTGTGACGTATAGTCTCATGCAATGGTGTGTATGGTTTAACAAGTAATCACTCTATAGGTTTATAACAACAAAACTACTAAGTAAAAGTCCTTAGCTAAAAAAGTCTCCGGGATGGTATTCCATAAATACGAATAACATCAATGACGTTTAAAATAAACCATCCTCTATTTGTTATTTGAAAATGAAACGACAACATCATATATAATATATACTACATACATAAAGTTGTAGATGTTGTGTATGAATGGGATGTTGATGTATACAATAACCCGTGTCAATCATAAAGTGCTTTAATGCGGTCAAATACCTTGGTCATTCTTGTTTGTTATATGATATTTATACCATATCTTGTTACACTGTCACAATTTACACTATCTCTACAGGTATTATATTTGTTTCTGGATGTTTTCAGTTACGCAGTGCTTTTGGTTTATATAACACTGTCAAAATTGTTATAAAAAAAAAATTTGGCAAAATGGAAACCCGACTTCAAAAATCAGATATTCTAAAACCAAAAATGCACTAAAAAGTAAAAAAATAATTGCATATTCTTGTGTCAATTTTAGTTCACCTAAGCAAAAAATTTTAAAATATATATGTACAATTATGAATATTAACTTTTAATACTAATTTAGAAAAATCAAATACGCCTAGTATGGTCCACTCAATAAAATTTTGAAATCTCTACTGTTAACGAGACAATAAACCTTGTTCAAATAATATCAAATAACATCAAATAATTAATTTTATATCATTTATAGATTCGCAATAGTTCTGTGAAAAAAGTCATAAACTGTAAGTCTTCTGACAACAATAAAAAATTATTATATGTAGTATAATTACAGTTGATACCAAATAAAAATAATAATGATTATTATTATGACTGGTGTATAGACTAAAATTTACATAATATAGAAAATATATAAAACATTTCATGAATATTAATGAAAGAATAATAATGTTTTTTTTTTGCTGTTGTAAAAAGTCTTGTTGAAATAAAAATTTAATGATAACCACTGGTTATACGGAGTGTTTCTTTAGTAGGTACCAAATAAGAAACGTTATAGGGACTACAGACGTACAATCTGTGCATTATCATTTAAAGAACAAATGAATGTTCGGTAGTAGATTGCTAGTCTGTATAGCTGTTGCAGCACAAAATTACATGTCCTTGATCTGGATGCTGTAAAAATCAAAATTATTTTATATTTTGTGGGAGGAGTTTAATGTTGCAATTTTATCTTTGAAAATTAATTTTTTTAAACGGATATTAAAATGGGTATTTACTAACCAAAATAGACTTTATTACTCAGTTTGAATATTATCTTTCCTCAACTATCCTATCTGTCAAAAAAAGTATGGTGAAAATCAAGGTCACCGTAAGATGTCCTCCGAAAAAATGAATTATTTTTATTCAAAAACGCTTTTTTTCCAAAACCGCATCATTGAAGCAACTTTCAAGGAAGCGTGACATTGCATTCTTTAAAATGAACACCCTGTTACAATAACTATACTCCCGTTCAAAAAAAAAGAACCAATCTGAATTATTAATTTTTCTTAAAATTGATAAAACTCCTCACTTTTTTACCGACGAAAGAAGGAGGTACTCAATTCAACCTGTATATTTTTGTTTGTTTTATGTATGATCACTCATAACTTTTTACAGAGTTATCCGATTTTGATAATTCTTTTTTTGTTGAGTAGGGATGCTTCAAAGTTGGTCCCATATAAATTTGAAAAAAAAATTTTCAAATTTTAGCCACAAAAAATTAAAAATAAGGCTTCCCAGGGCTTTCACTAAAGAAAAATATTATAAATATTAATATAATACGTTCTTTGTGTAAACACTATTTGAAAACATTCAATATCTTTGCGCAGTTCGAATGTTTTTTTAACGGACGAAAAAAACCAAGGAGGTTCTCAACTCAACCCCTATAGTTTTTTTTATGTATAACCAAGCATAAGCTATACTTTGAAATTGGTATCATATAAAATAGAAAATGGTTGATTGTTCACCACATAATTTTCATCTGTGAACCGATTCTGTTGAAACTTGATACACATATGTAGTTCTAATGACACTATATAAGCCACAAAAAAAATAAAAATAATACTTTTTAACAAAAAATAGAACCGACGAAAGAAGAAAGTAACTGAAAAGCAAAAACGAGTCGGCGCCAAGCAAACAAAATGTAATTTGTAATATTTACTTTTACCCAAAATCTGATTCAACCTTCATTTCGATGGAGTTTTTTTTGGCACCGACTCAAAATTATTTAGGTATTTACATTAGTATAGGACTTAGTTAGACTAAAAACTACTTTCTTCTTTCGTCGGTTCTATTTTTTGTTAAAAAGTTTTATTTATCTCTCTGTACAATTTATAATATTATTGGTATATTAACCAAGTTTATTTCATTCCAATAGTATAAAGTAATGGTGTACTTTGTTTGTTGTATTGATATCAACATCCTTCTTTAATTTTGAATAAAAAAAAGTGTTTAGTACAGGGACCATTTGCAGATAAGTAACAAAAACTGTTCTGTCGCAATTTTTTTTTTCTCAGCCCTTCCTTCATCCTTCCAACATACTGATTTTAGATATGCATTTTAACATACTGAACTTTTGTCCCCTGTATACATGATTGAAACCATGTATACTAACTTGATTACAATGTGTAAGACGCATTAGGAATTTCATATTCACTATTAGTTTAACCAATTGTAGTTAAACCAATCTATTGGGCAAATCAAACTATTAGTTAAACCAATACAAAAAATTAAAATTATTTTACATTTTTATATCTAGAGCACGGTAGTGCGAAAGGCCGATCTTAAGGGGGGTTGCCTGTGTATACGTATTTGTGTAATCAATACCGGAAAAAAATTTGAAGCTTTATATTTCAAAAATTTCAGTTTCCGAACTAAGGTGATATACATTTATTGATGACTCGATGAGAAATTATTAAGAGACTGCAAAGAGTGAGCGAAAACCTTGTCGCTAACTTCAATAGTAGGATCGGGTTGGGAAGAAAATTTGATCTTCTATATCTCATACCGAAGCAATGCAACAACTCGAAATAAAAATGAAGGATAGTACTAGTTTCTTTTATATAAATCATATTCCTTGTTCAATTAAAAATATTGCCAATATGAATCTATTCAGAAAAAAACTGATCAGCAGAACAACCAAGATGACGCTCCATTGAATTTTAGCCAAATCCAAAGTTACATTCGGAGGTGAGACTTGGAGCATGGCCGAGTATGAGCATGATATTTTACGAAAATTCGAAAAATATTCTCCCATTAGGAAAAACAAAAACCAATTAAAATCAACAAACGAAGATATGACATCCTGAACCATGAAGATATTACCCAGTTTACTAAGGCGCGACGGAAACAGTCCGGGTGGAGGAGACACGCATGAAGAAGAATACCACGACTGCGATGGCTAGACTATGTCAGCCAAGACTTGATGACAATGGACGTGATTAGTTGGACAAAACCAATGACATAATAGGATGGAGAGGCACAGAACTCAAAACTCAAAAATATTGAACCAAAGAAAAATTTAATGAGACTAAACTTTTAGTTTACGGTTAAGGGTTGAAAAGGAGAACTTTAGACCTCGGGAAATTGTTGTGCTTGATTTTTTGAAACAAGAATAATATTTAAACAAAATTAAGAGTTAATGTTCCAAACGAGGTTCGTATTGAGGTGAATATAAAATTAAATTAAATTAAATTGAAAATCCGTTATTTTCAGCAAATGCTGAAAGTATATATTTTAAAGTATATAATAATTTTCTCTGAAGGTCGACTGACAATATAAAAATAAACCCAAGAAGAAAAAACATGATAACGTCAGTGCCCACTCTAAAACATCATTTTCAAGACGACACTTAGATAACACGTCTTTTATCGATGCCAATAGACACAGTTTATAACCATCAAAGAATGAAGTTTTTTTTTAAAGCAGCCTCTATTACTGTTATATTATAAGTTTTGATATTAATATTTCTGTTCTTTTCCATTTTTACAGAATATATAATATGTCTTCATTGTCATTGAATATTTAATATGAATACATTATAAATATTTCAATTTATCAATATGTTAGAAATATTTTTTAAATGGTAGAAATCGTATAATTTACCTGCATTGAACAATATAATGCATTTAAAAATCATTTTTTGTAAAGAAAAACCATTCAAGTCAAGTGATTTGTGATAATAGCTTTCCTATTATGTTCATAGAATTTTATATTCGACTTAGTTGTCTTGGAAATCGAGTAGTTTGTTTCCAAATTGTATAAATTTTATTGATGTACGGATATTGATATTAAAAGAAGATAATGATCCGATCAAAAACATAAATGTAAAAAAGGACCAAATTTTCGGGGAGATAATTTATATAATGGTTGCTCCTTAAAAAGTGATGATATCCCAATTAAAGAGCCGAGCTATTTATAAATTAAATAGTTAAAACTAAAATGTAAGAATATAAGTGCGAAGTAAAATGAAAAAAAAATTTGGTTGAAATAATTTATTTCGTAAGTTTTCTCTTAGTATGTTTTTAAAATTTTATATTTAATTCTGCGTCGAATGCAAAAACCGCACCCTTCTAGCATTTCTGGAAGTGGAGCAACAAAGTTTTAAAAAATCGCACACACCTCTCACTAGTGGTATGTGCTAACATTTTACTATAAATATAGAAATATGGACTAATCATTGAGCAGCAATATTTCCTATGTTAATTTTATCAAAACAAATATGCGAAAGTTTTCCCATTTCCCGATATAAATTTCGTGGTTTGATAATTTTTCTTTCGGTTTGGTCACTATATCTAACTGTATGGTAAATATCAACTTTTAAGGACTTATGGTCTAGGCCATGGAATTATGATTATGTATGGCCAAGATTTGTGGGCGTTCCCGCTTTTTAACGGCTTTTGAATGTTTAACCGATTATTTCTTAACGAAAAGCAAGCACTTGTTCTCTTATAATTCCCTAAATAGCTTATATTCGAAAAACCAGCACTGTAGCTCTTTTCCTTCAGAAGATATTTCGGGGTCAAATCTGCTCTGATATTTCCTGTAGTAATAGTACTGTAAGCGCGAAGGCAAAAAATCCCTTAAACTCGGCCTGTCGCACCACCAGGCTCTAGATTGAAAAATTATAAAAATGTAATGACGATAACGAGTCGGTGCATTGTTTTGATACCTTGTACTTACTAAGTTCTTCACCCGTGCGAGTAAAATATACTAGACGCACTTCGTATTTAATACCAAAACTATTGGATGTGTGAAAATATGTTTTTTTTTTTATAATGAGTTATACAGTTTTTGGCTCCGTTTTATGAGAACAAACACACGATTATACAAGTTTATTAATAGTATGGAATCGTTTTCCACGTACAGAATATACCCTGCCGAAAATTTTATTTAAAGTCTACATTTTACGCCTACAGACGTAGGCGTAACTTTTTTTAGTAAACTCAGTATATAACGGGGATTTAAGCAATTAACTCTATTAGTTTTCACTTCTTTTATAATTCATTTAAATTAATTTTCTGGAAAGAATGACGTAAATAAGTTAAAGATTTTGAAATACTGTATCCAAATTGCATAGATCTAAAAACTATTAAGAAATAAAATATATGGGTTTTTTCAATGCATTAAATGGCAATTTTTATTATATGATGTGATTTTTTCCTCGAACTTTTGAGAAAATCGATTAGTTTACATAGCTGCCGCTTGAAGAATTCTTTTAAGTAATTAAAATCGAAAAGAAATTAAAATGAAATTATTTAAATAATAAAAAAATGATAATAATGGGGTTTTACCTCCGTTTCTAAGACTTCACGGTGTGTAACAGGAGCCATCCACATCATTTTTCTCAACCATTATTGATTTTTAACAATACATTGATGTATGACGTGAGTGGAAGACAAAGAACTAGCCGATAGTCATCTGGAATTTTAAAGGGAAACTGCAGAAAACAATCATAAACCTAGTCCGCTTACTTTCGTTCTTGTCCATACGCCAACAGTTTAGTCAATTAATCGCCCCATTAATTTTAATTGACAAACTGCCATCGCCGAGATTCGAACCCGTAACCTCCCAGTTCCATGCAGGCAGAGTGCTTTAAACTGCTCGGCTACTTGGGCTGGGTTAATTATTTAAAGAAAATATATTCTCATTAATTAAGTAACTGATACTTGAGAAAATTTGTAACATATTCCAAGTACAATATATTACATAACTCCTAACTTTTAAATTGTTATATTTATGTCGAACATCATGTTAGACATTTTGTTCTTGTGAAGTTAAATTCAAGAATATTAAATTAAGTACAACTCCCAGAAGGAACCCAAAACGCACCTTTACTAATAAATGTTTCTTTACGGAGTATTATTTTGTTATTTTGTTATACTAATTTATATACTTATATACCTATATACTACACTGTATATCATAGCCTATATATATATATATATATATATATATATATATATATATATAGGTGATTTATAAACAAGGGAGTATATTATGCGTGAAGTCATTATAACTTCGTGTTACATATCTACTGATTAAGAACTATTACAGAAAATCTAACGAATGACGGTTGGGATTCATGAAATTATAACGAATAATTATTTTCTTTCTCATTTGAATAGTATATGTTTCATACAATATTAATATAATTATTATAACAACTGACACCTAAAGTGAAATTGTAGACGAAGTGGCATTGGGATTAAAATTTTTTAACCGAAAGAAATTATTTGGCAATGATAATTAAGTCCTTAAATGATTTTTTTTACTGTTGGTCATTCTATGCATCGTTTTACGGCTCCACTAATTAATCTATATTGATGAAGAATTTTTAATTGTAATTAACAATACAAAATCAAAACAAAATTCGTCACTGAGCGAATTGTCTCAGAAATTGAGAACAAAAATACCTCTTAATAATTAATACCATGAATATCATTTAATTGTATTTTCCCAAAAAAAAATTCTATTTATAGAAAGTATCTATTTATTTATCTTCTTAATAATTTTCAGATTTATGCAATTTTGATACAGATTCTTTCCCGAAAATTCATTTGAAACAAGTAAAATTAACAATTAACTTAAATTGGTTAAATACCCAGTATATACTGAATTTATGAAAAAATTTTGACACATATTTCTCATCTTTGCAATGATGCATCGTACTTAATCAATTTTTCGGATTTTAATTTTTTTTAACCTAGAAAATATAATTTGTTTCCTCTCAATCACGCGCCATTTTAAGAAAACATTTAGAATTTGACTCCACTTAAAGATAATCTGGGTCCCGAAAGTGAGTTTAAAAAAAATTTCTTTTGAAGGATTAATGGTGAATTTTTTAAAGAAAAAATGATACAGGTAAGAAGATTATCATGTGTTTGATAAAACACGATGATCTTGTGAAAAAACTATACGAAAAATAGTCTGGGTCAACACAGAAGAACATTTGAATAAATTCGATTGAAAAATGGTTGGGGTCAAAATAGCAACCAGTTTCATTTGAGGGTAAATGGTTAGTCGTTGGATATAAAATCAATTATTTTCTGTACCATTGGAAATATTTTATTGTTCATTTTACCTAACGCCAATATTGGGAATTAATTCGTTCCCAAAATCATTGAAACGGCGTTAAGACGTTATGTCTGCTTGGAACTGGGAGGTTATGGTTTCGAATCCCGACAGCGGCAGTTTGTCAATCCCCTTTTTAAGAAATTAAGGGGCGGTTAGTTGACTAAACTGTCGGCGTATGGACAAGAACGAAGTAACCGGCTATGCTTGTGAAGATTTTTTGCAGGTTCCTTCACGAACTACAGATGAATATCCACTCCACTCCACTCACATTCTCACATCCTTAGGCATCACAATGGACCTTATGGTCGAAGTGTAGCCTGTCTAGGGCAGCAGCTACAATATATCTATCTATGTTTATAATACATTCTCCCCTCAAGTGTAAAAATATGAAAATAAATATGCGAGACTATAAACCACTTAAGCCATTCAATTAAAAAAACTGAATTAAAAGAAATATAGCACATAAAAAACAAATTTTAATGTACCAACTTTTAAATTTAAGAAAGACACTTCACATCAATCAAAACTTTTTTCTTCTGTTATTAATGAATCAACAATATAAACTATAAATAAAATATGTTGATTTAAAAAAAAAAAATTGTTAGTAACTGAACATAAAGAAACAGCTGTTTATTTGATTTTGTATACATAAAAAATTTTATTGAATCTGCAAACTCTTTTAAAACTTGTTTATCTGATAGAAATCAATTCAGTTGTTTTTTTTATTATTGAGGTTTTTATGTTTGGTTCTTATAAAACATATACGTCAAGATTCAAATCAATTAAAAAGTATTTTCGACAGGATACTTCCGGAAATATTAAATGGGAATTATAAATAGCATGACGTTTTAAATTGTGTTGATTGAGTATATATTGTATAGAATTTGTATTCGTTTAAGTTGTTTTATATTAGTAATATAATAAATAAAGGTCTTTCTACAAAGCCAATCCTAATGTTAATTTTAATCTTATATAGAGTGTAAACATCGATCAATTTTATATCATATTTTTAAAAGTTTTTTTTTAACCTCTCTATGAGCAATTTTCTACCAATTTTCAGTACACAACTACATTATAGGAAAAAAGGCTCTCGTCATGTAGAGTACGGTAATATTATTACCGTAATATTACTTATCTTTAGACGATATTTGAACCCGAAATAACATTTGAACGAAAAGAGCTCCAATGGTGATTTTTCGAATATATATATTTTTTTCTCAAGAAATAACTTCTGCCTGTAAACGTTCCTCACCTCTTTGTGAAGTATATTAAAGAACCTAACAGAGAACCAATATTTTTGACGCTAGTGCGTTTCAATTTGAATACATCAGTCTTCTTTCCGTTTTTGGATATTTGGTTCAAGCAATCGTAGGTATTAGTAGTAGTTGTAATACCGGAGGGGAGGCCAATGCATGGCAAGTAGGTCTTTCTTCAGAGCTTCACTTGAGTTCCTTTATCTCAGTTTACCCCATTTTGGTCGAGCTGAAGGTTATGTACCCCATTCTGGCTCTGCAAGGAAATTCTGACAGAAGGTGGAATTTCCAAATACAGTCTGGGCAAATTGCTCTGTCCTCCAACCTCATGAAGGAGAGATGATTTGCATCCTGTAGTGACTTCTTTACGGCTCTTTCTTTCTGGCCAGAAAAAAATAGCCAAATAGCAGAATAGCCATGGCTATTAAATTATAGCCATGGCTATTCAATTGTAGACTAGACTATTTAGATGTATTGTAGTGCGGAAAGTAAACACATGCTAATAAATTCCACACGCAAACAAATATTTGCATACATCTAAGGGAACATACCCATACTACGTGACCTGTTTAGGGGGGGGGGGTAGATCTTTAAAATACTACGCTCGGTCACGGGAATGGGGGTGGGGGTGGCTTTGATTTTTGTCACGTAGTCGATCGATTTCGCCGAGAGAAATGATGTGACGATATTCGAGGCTTCATTACTAATTAATATACTTCTATGCATGCACTCTTATGCAATAAACGCCGTATTAATAAAGACGAATATGAGCCAAATTATTTTTATTTGTTTCACTTTCTGCTTGCAAAATGATTAATAATCATAATTGTCAATACTACGTAACAACTTTAGGGGGAGGGGGGGGTCTTGGCATATACCACAAATGGTTACCGAGGGGAGGGGGGGTCGAAAAATCTTAAAAAATAGGTCACGTAGTATGGGTACGTTCCCTAAGCAGCCTGGTGATAATTGAATAGCCATACAGCCATTTAACACCCGAATGAACGGGCGCTAAAATAGAACTCGATTACCCACTCGAGTGAATGAGCGGCCAAAATCGCTCTCGTCCGTAATCGACAACTTACCGCACTTGTTGCATAATATACTAATAATTGATTTGTGCCTTATTTATTCGGTTTTCAAAAAAATGGTTCAGACAAAGGCACATATCAATTATAAAATTTTTAATTTTTATTTCGACTTTTGCCATTGTTTGTACCGTTTAGTTTATGGTGTATTTAAGTTTATTGTGTATTTAAGTAATATTGATTTATGACATCAGTACTTGATAAAAACGCACACGCATCTTGGTGGGGAAAAAACCCAAAACCTCTGGTAAACCGGGTCCGTGCTATTCCAACTTGATGCATATAGTTTTTCACAATCTTTCTAGTTTCATTTCTACAGAGTACGTATTTTAAACAATGCACCTGAATATTTTTTCAAGGAAGCGTTTTTGAAAAAAATGACACCGCTAAAAGTTGCTTTGTTCGGAAAAGGCAATTTATAAATATAAAATAAGATGCCCTCTGGTGGTAATCATATTTACCTTGAGCTTGTTCAAGGTTTATTTGACGATCAACTGAGGAAAAAATAACATTAAAACTGGGCAATCAAGTCTATTGTGGTAAACAATTAGACATTTTATAGCCATTTAAAAAAAAAATGAATTTGCTAAGGAAATATTTAGTTTTTAAAACGACTATAAAATATTTAAATATTTACCAAAATAAACTTTATTAGCCACTTTTAATGTTCCTTATATCCTTGAAGTCCATAGTTAAGATGAAAATCAAGATGGCATCCTACGAACAAAACAACTTTTATTCGGGTCATATTTTTCAAAAACGCTTCCTTGAAGACTATGTATGTAATGTGCAAAAACATTATGTCAAACTTAAAGTTTTGCCGACAAATAAAAATCGATTTAAATGAAAAAAAAATTAAAATTAAAGAAAATTCATATGCTTTTGTATACAGTTTTTCTATATAATTTTTTTTTTTTCATAACAATGTATGTGAAAAACGTTTTATATACATTATTATATGTAGTAGGATTATAGTAGTCTGTTCATAGAAAGCGATCACGTGTGTATTCATTGGAACTTTCATTTCAGTTAATCAATGGGCCGGAACAGTACAATAACTGAATTGTCGTGATATGAATTTTATTTTTCTATTTTTATAATAATATGTTGTCGTCGTCAGACTTCTCACAATGAATAACTTTGAACAATTCTGTTGTGATTCGATTGGTGCTGAACGAACATGTTATCCAATTCTTATATTTGAAATATATACCGGTTGTTTAGTTTACATCTTCGCATAGTAGATCTCCCACGAGTATGAGAGAGTACACATGTATACATTAAGCAATGTGTATGAGAAGGAGGTCTTATAGGTTTGTTTTCTTACTTAAAGTTAAACTGTTGTGTGATGTATGGGGTTTTTTTAAGTGAACAGATCAGTTGTTATGATTTGTTCTGTTGTTCAGACTTCAGTATGTTATAACATGTAATCATAATAACAAAACAAACCTATAAGACCTTCTTCTCATACACATTGCTTAATGTATACATATGTACTCTCTCATACTCGTGGGAGATCTACTATGCGAAGATGCAAACTAAACAACCGGTATATATATATATATATATATATATGTATATTTTTTTTTTTTTTTTTTAGAGGAGGGGAAAATCTTCAAAAGACTTCCGGCCAATAGCTATTGACACGGAGAGTGTCGGATTCTTACCGACTAAAAACCCCACCTTTCTCCATCTTTGTGTGGTAATAGGGCCCTCAGGAACCGCGTTAGCATTACTTCTGAGGGACCCTTCACAGTGCCTGAGTATTCAGGCTATTCTTAAAAAATCTTGCCTACTGTTCATTTCTAGGGCGTCTTGCTTGGATCGCCTGCCGGTTACGTGCATCGTTTTCTTTGACGCTCATAACCTTTTCGCAGAACAGGATGAACGCTTGCCACTCCTCTTCACCCTTTAAAATTGTATAGATTAGAACCCTTAGGTCCAGGTCGTTGGTATCAAGGGCCCCGTATAGCACGTTCCGCTGCTCGTTCCAAGCGGGACAAACTGCGAGAGTGTGCTGGGCCGTGTCACTGAGATCTTCACAATGAAAACATCGTGAGGACGGGAGCTTGCCGATTCTATGCAGGTATTCACTGAAACAACCATGTCCGGTGAGCACCTGCATCGCTCTGTAAGTGAGCGACCCATGTGACCGGTTAAGCCACTCGGAAAAGATAGGCAGAATCGCCTCTTGTACTCGTTTCCCCACGAGCAATGGGTTTAGGAGCCTTCCAGACCATGAGGACTCCAGTTCCTCCTTGATATTTGTTCGAAGCGCCCTTATTGCACCTGGTTCTACGCCCACCCCTTCTCGACGAAGGTTTCGGACCCCCCAGAAAAGTTGGCTCTGCTTGGTTGCAAGAAGATCAAGCGGCGGGATGCCCGCGAGGATCCGCACAGCATCGTGAGATACAGTGCGGTAGCCCCGAACCACCCGCAGAGCAACCAACCGCTGTATCCGCTCCAACGGAGCACGCAGTCTGGCGTTGCCAGAAATGCGCTCGGACCACACCGGTGCTCCGTAGAGCATGACTGAGTGAATAACGCCGCTATACAGGCGTCTTTTCTGCTCAGTAGGTCCCTTGAGATTAGGCATCAAGCGACCTAATGATGAAGCCATCGTGGAAGGCACCTGAATGACCAGGTGCCATCCAGTAGAAGACCGAGGTATCTCATATTGTTTTGAGAGGCAACGCGAGTGCCGGAGACCATCACGTGTGTTTGTGGGACCGCCCTTCTGCTTTTATGAAAAACAAGTATCTCCGTCTTTGTCGGGGACACCTGGAGCCCCATACGCTTAATACGATCGACGACCACCGAGCAGCAAAGACTGGCCCGCGTGCTTGCCTCTTGACTATTACGGCCTGCAGCTAGGATGCAAGTGTCATCTGCGTAGCAGGTAAGACTACAGCCTCTTGGAAGTGTGGCCTCCAGTACCGTATCGTATGTTAGATTCCACAGGAGTGGACCAAGAACCAAACCCTGCGGAACACCACATGTTACCCCCCAAGTTATGATCTTTCCTTCTCCTCTTGTGGCTAGGATGCGTCTATTAGACAGATAGTTTCCTATTATTGTCTTGATGTATAGGGGCAAGTCCCATCTATCAAGAGCACTCATTATTTTATCCCATGGAAGCGAGTTGAAGGCATTAGCAATGTCCAAACTCACCGCCACGGCGACATGATCGCTCGCAATGATTTCTTGAGCCCGGTTCTTCAGGCTGATTATAGCGTCACAGGTTGATCTGCCCTGTCTAAACCCGTACTGAGACTCTGATAGGTCCCGACCGTTCTTCAGATGTGTTAGGATTCTACCGGCAATGACCCGCTCAAATATTTTGCCGATTTCGTTTAGCAGACAAATCGGCCGGTATGATGACGGTTGGCCTGCTGGTTTTCCCGGTTTTTGTAATAGAACTAAGCGGGCCAGTTTCCAGTCAGCTGGAAAGCATCCCGATTTAAGACAGTCAGAAAGGTGGCCCAGAATGCCGTCTGACATCTCAGGAGACACAAGATTCCAGATCTGTCCAGAGATTCCGTCTGGACCAGGAGCTCCGTTTTTTGCCGCGGATTTCCTCAACGCCTGTCTGAGTTCTTCCTCTGTGACGGCCAGATCCTCGGACCAGTCATCTGGAGGACCTATCCTCCACTCAGTTGTGGGTTTGCTAGGAAACCAAGCTAGAACAGTCCGCTCTAGGGTTTCCAGGGTCATCTGCTCGGTGATTGGGGGCCCTGGAGTTCTCAGTTTGTCCAAAACAATCTTGTAAGGTCGACCCCAGGGGTCCGCCTCGATTGTTTCAAGTAGCTCGTTCCATGCTGCAGTTTTCGCTCGTCGTACCTCGATCTTAAGCTTTTGTCTTGCTGCCCGCCAGGAGTCATAGAGCTCCGCTATTTGAGTTGGCCCTCCTCGACGTGTTCGTAGCCTGGAGTATTATCTCCTCTCCTGAGTGCACTGTTTTCGAAGGTCAGCAATATTAGAGTTCCACCAATAAACTGTTCTCCTATTACCTCCCCCTTTTATCCTGGGCATGGCTACATCGCATGCCTGCCTTACAGACGAATCCAGTCTTTTAGCTTTCTCGTCCGGGGTGAGAGCGAGAGTGACATCGTTATCCAGCCAGGACCATATCTTGGCTGCTGCTACCAATAGGTCTTTGTTCATTTTGGATACGTTCCATCTCACTAGTCCTCGTTTCTCCGTGTTGATGGTGGTATGAGGGACTCTGTGGTCCGACAATGAGAGTTGAATATAGCGGTGATCAGAGAGGGACTCAATTTCCTCTATGACTCTCCATTGGGTCACCCTGACAGCGACCTGTGGAGTAGCCCATGACAGGTCCACTATGGATTCGCCCTGCCATCTCACGCAGGTGGGAACATTGCCTCGGTTAAGTAGGGAAAGTCCCATGCTAGAGGTCCAGTCCTCCAGAAGTCTGCCTCGACTGTCTATTGCAGGGGAGCCCCATGCCGGGGACTTTGCGTTTAAGTCTCCTAATAGAAGTAGCGGTTGTCCCAAATGAGCATGTGCCCACGAGCTAAGCTCGTCCAAGTTTCGCTCAAATCCCTCCAGATTTTGATTTGGGGAGAAATAACAACTTGCTATTGCCATTCCTCCCCATTCGATGGCAACGTATCCGTGACCTCTTCCCAGCAAAGAAGCTCCGCCAGTTCCTTTTTGCGGTCGCCATGTGATGGCGGCTCTACCGTCCAAGTCTCCAAACCAATCTGCACGGTCAGGAATTGAGTACGGTTCTGAAATGGCCACAAGATCTATGTGTAGCTCGTCCTGTGTTTGGAGTAACAGATCCTGTGCCTGTCTAGCATGGTTTAGGTTGATCTGCAGAATATTAACCATTGCTTGTTCCTGCAGATACACCTACACCAGTATTGGTGCTTACAGCTTCTTTCCCTTTCGGGGACTTAGATTTGCCAGCCTGGCATTTAACCCCTCCCATATTATGGTCAGAACTCATTCCTTTTAAGGCACAGGCAGTGCATTTAGGAGAGGCATTGCAGTCTTTTGCCACATGTCCCTCTTCACCACACTTATAGCATAGGTTGCTACGGTCTACCGTGCTCTTACAAGTGGATTTTGCATGACCAAACTCGAGACAGCGAAAACATTGCATTGGTCTTGCGGAGAGTGCGTTAACCTTTGCTGTTGTCCAGCCTATTTTCAGTTTTCCTTCATTTGCCATTACCTTATTGGCAGCGAGAAGTGGGCACTGAACCCATATCGTTCCTAGGCCGCGGCGCGCTCTGCGAATTGGTCCGCATTTAACTTCCTCTTTAGGACACTGTCCAATCGTCGCAACGATGGTCTTGACCTCCTCAGATGTCGCCGAATCGTCTAGCTTGGTGATTAGCAGTTCGGTCCTTTTAGTTGGTCGAGAAACCGCAACGCCCCCGTCATTAAACACTTCTTTTAGCCTGCTTGCTAAGGAATCCGCTTTTATCTGATTTTCCGGGCCCGGGATCTCGATGATGAGGCCCCCTGTATAACCTCTGCGTATCCTGGTTTCGCCTATACCCAGGTCGTCTAGAGAGATATTTTCTCGAGCTCTGGTAAGGGCCTCAGCATATGACATCCCTCCTTCGTCACATCGAAGAGCAACCGCTGCAGTCCGTGGAGGCTTTTGCCTGTTCTGTTCCCTTCGGGGACGGTTGGTACCAGGAGTAGACATGGGTTTGTCTACAGTAGTAACACTTTTGCCGCCAGCTTTCCGTTTTTTCTTTCTTCTTTTTCGTCTGTGTTTCACGATCTTCCATTCTTCCTCGCCAGCCGGCAGACCCTCGAGAGGATGTCGGGTTGGGTCAACAGGTGAGTGCCACGGCCGGCGCCGTGGACCTCCCACCCCGCCCTTCTCCATCGCCCCCCCCATTCGAGGGAGAAGCGCGGTCACTCGTCTGGGACTTGTCCACGGGCCGGGCAGCACGAGGTGTGACCCCCAACGGCCTCGCAGAGGATGGCGATATGTCGCGTATTATACGGCGATGGGCTTCTGTGAGCTCTTCTATCTGCCGTGTCATAAGCTGAGTTAGTTCGCGTTTGTATTTTGCCAGTGATTTTGGTTCCTCTTTTGGCTGAGTCTCCGATACTTGGGAGGGAGGGAGAGGCGCAGTATAATCGACGTTGGTTTGTACTGCGACTGATGAAGAGGCTTTCAGCATATCTGGAGTGCCTACTTGTACTGGTGTTTCGCGATTATTTTGTTCACCTTCCATCACTGATACTTTTTCAACCAACGATTCGGTGGCCTCGGTTAGCATCTTTATGTTTCTCACCATATAACCATTAAACTTCCAGCATATATTTTTGGACTTCTTTCGCATATCGTCTATTTCTGCCAACCATTGAAGCATATCAGCTCCAATGTCGGCTGCACTACGCTCCTCGGCACGAAGAGACTTTGATGCGGGCTCCTCTTCAGGACTCATGTCTCTTGCAAGTCTCTTGCCCCTTGTGAGGCTTGAGTCTCGTGAACGAGAAATTGAACTTTTCCGCGATGAAGAGGTGCTATGACCTTCGTTAACCCTTTCTGTTCCAGTAGTGTGAATCTGCATTTCAGCCTGGTTCCCTGCTGAAGATGCTGGGCAGTCGCTTGCTGACGGTCGGGCGGGGCCTGCTCGGTCACCCACGACACCGACCGGAACTGGAGATCCGAACTCCTGCTCCGTAAGTTTTATACCGATTTTGTCCATGTACTGCATGTTCATCATAGTAGATCGGGGATGTTTATAGAGTTCCCCGAGACCTCGCAGCCCCAGCAGCCGCCACGGCCCCCGCTTCCAGTCTACGTCTGGATTTACGGTATGATGGTGAAGTATTTCTTAGTCTGGCCTCTACCCTTTGACCAATCTAGCATGGGTGACACTACCAGTTGTAAACAACTGCTAGCATAGCTCTCGGGGTCAAAGAGGCACACAAGCTCCGCCACCACGACAAGGTCATGTACTTCATAGGCGGAGATATATATGTATATATATATATATATATATATATATATATATATATATATATGTATATATATATATATATATATTTATATATATATACATATATATATATAAATATATATATATATATATATATATATATATATATATATATATATATATATGTATATATAAATATGAAGAAAAGTTCATTGTATCTTGGATGTTTTCGAGATAGAGATTGTAATATCTGGAGCATCCTTATTAAAGAGAAATTAGAGTACGCCACTGCTGTTTTTTAAATTTCATATTATTTTTGGATTAAGTAAAATTAAATTAAAATTAAAATTTTTAAATATATATGTTCAATTATATTGTTATTTTTGGAGGCGGTGTCAGCATAGAGAAATTCACATAACTTTTGGACACCGCCTCCAAAAATAAAAATTTTTGCTTAGATGAACTAAAATTGGCACAAGCATATGCAATTATTTTTTTACTTTTTTGGTGCATTTTTTGTTATAGACTATTTGATTTTTGAAGTCGGGTTTCCATTTTGTCAAAATAGGTTTTATGTATACCTATTATTAATATAAGTTATTCAAAAATACATAACATTACTATTTTTTTAGGATAGTTAGGGTAGTAAAGTAAAAATGTCTGATTCACTCCTTTGAGTAGATGTCCTATTATGCAAGAATTTTTTGGACTATTTAATTTTTATGCATATTTTGGGACAGTGAGCTAAAAGCAATGGACACAATTGTGTATATGATAATTATCAATATAATTCAAATAAAATCCATTCAACCACAATTGATTGAAATTATTTTCTACAAATAGATTTAATATATTTTGAATAATAGATGATATAAAAAAAATATAATATAAACCAAATAGTTTATTTTATATATTTATTAATATAAAATAACCATAATGTAATCGAATCAGAAAAAAAAATTTTAACCCTCCTCATAATCAATTATATCGATCCGCCTTACGTAATATACATACTACAAAGCTACGAACACCCAACACAAAATGGAATAAGTGATATATTTCAGGCCCGAATACACTCAGACCCAGATTATGCATACTTTCAAGGCTTCTTGTTTTTTTGTCATGTATACTTATTTCGTGAATATTTAGCGGGGTCACCATATTAACCTTGTAGTTTCAAAGATAATTTTTGCGAAATTTATTCTTCGTTTCTAGTAATTATTATTGTAAATTACCTTGGTAATTATCAACAAACATTCAGACATTAATTCTATAATTTCAATAAAGATGCACTAGTGTATAAATCTCCATAAGAACACTTGAAATGTAGATTAACTAAAATCGACATTTCGAAATTTTCACGGTAGTTGTACCACTAAATTTTCGTTCTGTTTGAAGCATTTTTACATACCTCCCTATAACATCCCTATAAATAGTTTTAGAGAAAAATGGTTGTAACAGGCATCGAAGTGATTCCATAACTGTTCCGAAATTTTCACACAGAACACTAAAAAACCATTGGCACTTGTTTAAAAAATGCTTTACAATTAAAGAGTACTAAAAACAGGTATGCAGAGGGAAGGTTAACCAAATTTAATATTGAAATAATTTTAATTATGGTGAAAATTCAATTTTTGTTTCAGTGTTTTTATTTTGAAACAAAAAATAAAAACCACTAATGTATGTGTTTATAACA
Organism: Nineta flava; assembly: GCA_963920215.1. Lineage (NCBI taxonomy): Eukaryota > Metazoa > Arthropoda > Insecta > Neuroptera > Chrysopidae > Nineta > Nineta flava. The sequence goes on along the minus strand of OY986040.1, from coordinate 31,627,716 downwards.
GTTAATAATCACACTATAAAAATTCATTTTCATAAATAAGCAAAATAAATTTATAAATTTAATTGAAAATCCGAAATTGATTTGGTACATGGATTGAATATTGTAGGTATATGTATGTGTATATACACATATATATTTAGGTTGTGTGCAATCACAAAGGAATTGAAATAATTGAAAAATTGTTTAGTTTGTTATTATTTTAAATATGTATGTATATGCATCGATGTTTTGTATCAATTGCAATAAATAGAAAAAATTTGAACCAAACGAAATAATAAAATCAATGAAAAGCAAAAATTAAGGATAATGTTTTCAAAGAATAACTCAAACGAGTGAATAGATATAAAATATAAAAATACTCGTTAGATCAACCATGAAAGTCTGTGTCAAAAGACAAAGGGCACTTTGTATAATATAGATGAATATTGCTTGAAGCTCCTCTGTTGAAATGAATAGACTCTGTTGTCAGTTGTCATCCAAAAGCCTCAGGCGTTGTAAAATTAGCTTTTTCACTTGAAGGCCTATCAAGTCTGATATCAGTTGTGTCTGCTGGAAGACATTGTGGAACATTGCGGCAGACTGGGGTTCCATTCCACCCACCCGTTCTGCCTCATAGACACGATTCGGGCTAGGAGGTAAGTTCATAGGCCCACAGCCTATTTTAGGAATTCCAAGGACTGCATGTAAACAGGTGATCAACGAGTGGTCAAATGCTAAACACCGTGATCACTGGGAAAATGTACCGCGGCAGGACCTTGGGAAAATACTGCTTCAGAGTGTAACCAAGAGGCTGTCTCTCGATGCACTGAAGCTGAACAGGATTCAACTGCGGAAGGTTACCGTATTCATCAGCGGACATTATCCCCTGTGGAAGCATCTGCACACAATGGGACTTCATAACGGGTCCATTGTGTGCAGAATGTGTGGCGAGAAGGAGGAAACGTCCAGCCAAATTATCTTTGACTGCGAACCTCTGAGATACAGCAGATAGGATATTCGGTGCATCTCACCTCGAATATATTAACCTCCAGGAAGACCAGATAAGCAAGCTCCTTACTATTGCCAACAAATGGGATAAGCTAATCTCGGCGGACTGAAGTAGAAGGGGGGGCGGACTATCTATCTGCATCTAGGGGGTAAGTTTACACGAAAAAGATACGTAAACAAACATTTAACTACACCAAACTGAAGACAAATAAACGTACTTCAAGCATATACTAACTGTAGTTGTAATGTAAACAAGTATGTGTACCTTATCTTGGTTACAAGATCATCATAAGTTACAATAAATAAGAAAATAATCACAAAACTAAAACTTCACGCACCAACGACCAAGAAAACTAGACTAACATGAATGTCGTAGTTGAACAACCACGGGTTGATATTGCTGCTTGCTAGTAGCATCCCGATGACACAGAAAATCGTCAAACTTCATTCCGCCCCTTTAAGAGATTTTTGGTACTTTATTAGCATTACTTTCAAATACTAATTCTTGCATGGACAATAACCGTCAGTGATCCGTCACAAATCGCATTTCAGATGTATTCATTTAATTTTAATTTGAGTATACTCTTGTGTTTATATAATCAATTCAATTTATAATAGTGGATAAAATATACCCAACAAATTTGTTGTTATATATATACATATGATGGTTTTCATAAAATTTATATAACTATATAATAATAACAATAATAATATTATAATGAAATTATTGTTTCAAACTATAATAATCACTGTATAACTGACAATAAACGATAAACAGTAAATGTACCAGTTATAATTTTAAATAAATAAATAAATTTCAAAAGTGCTTGTTTATTTTTTTGAGGTTTAAAACAGTAATAAATAGTTTCAAGTGCCTTGTTCATATTTAATTTGTGTATTTAGGGTAAGCCTATTCTATTAAAAATAGATTTTGGTGTGTTTAATGCTTTTGCGTATATTAATCTAGGTTTGTAAACATAAAGTTTTATTTTATAAAAAATTTATGTTTCTAAAAAATAAATCAAAATCGTAAAAGCTCTGTATAAAATCCATTATGGTTATTTACCGGTATAATAAAAATAAATGTTAGAGTTTAAAACAACTAAAAAAACATGCTTTTATTGGAATATGATCTAAAAAATGCAAAATAATTCAAAATAGAATAAAAAGATCGGCAGCAAAATTAACAACTTCAACAACTTTTATACTCTTGTCATTTATATTGTAGTCAAGAGTGTCAATTTATAAGTGGGTTAATTAAGCTCCTGGTTAAATTTTAGCCGACTTTATTGAAAAATTTTGCCAAATAAGAGACTTTCTCAAGTAGAATCTCTCTAAGGAGTATTTTCTATATATTCATTATTACGGTTATTAGATTTAAATTGCAAATATTTGTATAAACATTATTTGAATCTAATATAAATATTAGATTCAAATAAGATATATTAGACAATGCGGTTATTCACTTTTATATCTATCCAATAATCAATAAGTCTTGAACAGGCTTAACCCTTAAACTTTTATAATACACTTAACGCATTAAAACCTTCTCTATTAAAACTTAGTTTTTAGCGAATTTACGAAGAAAATGTATCTATAGGGGATCATAAAAGAAGGGGGGGGGAACATAAAAGTTTAATGAGAAATTTGATCATTAGCTTTTATGTTTCTCCCTCCCTCTATGCTATCTTTTACCTTGCCCGATTTGATCTATTAGCGAACTTGGTATTTCAAATACAGGAAGCTCTATAAATATATTAATATATTATAAATATATATTATATACTATAAATATATTATAAAAGTTTCAGGGTTAAGACTGTTCAAGACTTATTAGTAGACATATTAAAACTGTATAACCGCTTATGATTTTCTAACGTGTAGTTATTTTTAACTCCAAGACACCAGCATATAGAAAAGTTATTTATTAAAAATAATAAATAATAATATTTTTGTTGAGATTAATACATATATAGAAGCGTTGTTTCATTAACGAGCTACAATGTTGAATGCTGCTATCCTTAAAATTACATTTCCCTGGATCAGCCTGTATCCGGAACATAAGTACATACATACGAGATATTTAACAGCGTTTATATTCAAACTCATACATGAATTTAACTACAAAAAAAGTATACACATTCCTGTTCCATACAAAATATAATAAATACTTCCGGCAACGTCTACACACACTACTTATGTTTTTCAAAATGATTCTTTAAATTTTTAATTATACCACAATTACATGGATAAATAATTTTCCACCATTTTATATAAAAGTGTAAGCTTAAAACTTTCATATACATTCGTAACCACAATGTCCAAACATTTTCCCCGTTATTGTGCCCTATGCATGTTTGTTAGTTTGGTTCTATTGTCTATACCAAACACACATGGTATACTAAGTGTATCGCATATAGTGTAACACATTTAAAGATGTTTTTTATTAGCTCAACCGATTGGAAACTCTCTCCACCACCAACGTAGAGCGAGTCAATTTTATGCGTTTCAAATCTGGTACAGTTTTTATAGTTTAAAAAAATTTTGGAAAAACAACTTACCTTTTTTTTCCATTTAATGTTTATTAGATTTCTTACGATGAAATTTTACGGCGGTATTTTACGTTTTTTTTTTTTAAAGTTAAGAGCTGATTAGATTTTGGAAACAAAATAGTGTAAAAATTCATAAAAAATATTTTTGGGATTATCATAAAGACAGTCAGGATCGTTTTTTATTTTTTTAACGAAAAATGTAGTTTTCAGGTATAATGAATCATGGAAAATTTAGTCATTTGGACTAAATTAGAAAAGTTAGTCATGACGTTATATTCCAAAATGGTAGCTTTAGTCAGGCTACATTTCAACGTTTCCACATTTATCAGAATAAAAACAGATAAGTTTTTATAACAAACAAATTTTTTTTTTTTTATTCACGTAAACCTCGTACCGCATTTGTAATTATCACAGTTGAGTCTAAATACTCTGTTTCTAACTATTGCCACATTGTCCTAAGGAACAAACACCAATAACAACAGTGTTAAGAAATTTGACTTTTTACGTTCCATCTCATTCTAAAAATTATCGATTAATAAATATATCTTGATGAACTCTAATGTGAGAAATTACATAATAAAGTACGCGCTTTTATTAGTATAGTAAGTAGCTAATAAAAAGGCAAAAAAGGACGTTTTTTGAGGTGAAAATTTTAAAGGCAAAAACGGTTTTGTTTTGAATATTTCTTCAAGAAGACTACGGTTTCATTTATACAAAAAGCATCTAACGCTTTTACAACGTTTGTTTTCTAAATATTAATATTTTTATATGAAAAATTGATAGTCGAATAAAAATTGTGGGAGATAAGTGATTGTCTTTAAAACATGGCAACCTATTATGTATTGTAATCTTCATTTTCGGTGGAAATAGGAAACTGTTTTTCGTAAATTATTTTTTTTGTTTGAACCATCAATTTCCAAAATTTCCAAACGGAAATTGCTGACTTTTTGAAGTTACTTTTGGGTAAGCAAGATCTTTTCAATTGCAAATGAGATCTTTTGCGCAGTATATTTACAGAGCTATTGAACTGAAGTGATGTTTTTACAATTACAATACTTTTGTACCTTATTGTCGCTGGAAAGTAACAGTTGAATCCTGACTTACTACCATCATAATCATGAATCAATTCATTATTCGTGTAATCTAAAATCCCACGAGTGGTCTAAGGCGTTATGTCTGCGCAGTATGCCTACTTGGAAACTGGGAGGTTAGGGGTTCGAATCCCGACATCGGCAGTTTGTCAATTATTTAAAAAAAAAAGGAGGCATTAATTGACTAAACTGTCGGCGTATGGACAAGAACGAAGTAACCAGCTATGTTTAAGAAGCTTTTGTGCAGTTTCCTAAACAAACTCCAGTTGAATATCGGCATAGTTCCTATCACAGTCGGCTATAGCCAATTCCTAGTCTTATTAATCTTACCAATTCCTAGTCTAATTAATCTTACCAATTCCTAGTCTATACACAAAAATTTCTTCCACTCCCTTCACATCCTCACATCCTTAGGCATCGCAATGGGCCTAATGGTCGAAGTGTAGCCCGTCCAGGGCAGCCTCTACAATCTATCTATCTAATCAAGACATCTGTAATTATTGACGCGACACACCCGGTTTATATATATATAGATAGATACCATACCATAAAACAATATATGTGAACCATGATCCTAACACGCAACAACTATACGATTGTGTCCAAACAAACCACATTACTAAATTTATGTTTAGCTCACTGTTTAAAATGGAGAAATAAATTACCAAACAGTTCGCTCTTCTAATGGTTTATTACATATATTTTACACTGTATATCTAATGGCGTACATTGTAACCGATAATAATAATACTACATACCTACTATCTACACTAACTTCCAAAAATTTAGAGTCATAAATATATGTATAAGGTCTGTGGAGACATTTCGCAAAGTGATATACATCTTTTGAAATAACGAAAAAAAATGTTATAATTGTTATTGTTAGTAATTTATATTTCGCATTGTTAGAGTTTTTTTGGGGGAGGTAAAAACGCTGAGTTTATAGCATAGTATGTTTGTACTATGGGCCAAAGAAGTTATATATGTAGTTAAAACTTTACATTGGCAAGATATTTTTAAAAAAATTTGTTGCTTTTTAGTTCACGAAAAATTTTGCTAAATTTGAATGAGAAATCTGTTTTTCTATCACTGGCGTCAGTATAAACAAGCAGAAATTGCAAAAATCCCCGTCCTCTAGTACGATTTAAGTACTATGGCTCATAGAAGTTGTGTGTAGTCATTTTGTCTCTTATTCATTCGGTTAATGGGAAAATATTTCCAATAAAACTTGTTCATTATAAATAAACTAATAACTTTTATTCAAAATATTTTCCCAAAAACCGAATGAATAAGGCACAAAACGACTAAACACTTTTGAAAAAAGGACACAACTTCTGTGAGCCATAGTACTACAATCGTACTAGAGGATGGGAATGTGATTTTTGCAATTTTTATTTGTTTATATTGATGCCAGTAATAAAAAGAAAACAGATTTCTCATTCGACTTTAGCAAAATTTTTCGAGAACTAAAAACCAACAAATTTTTTTTAAAAATATCATGCCAATGCTATTTAAACTACAATGCAAGCGTGCTGCAGTGCCGAAAAATAGGATATTTGTGCAATTTTTGTTGCTGTTTTATGTGTAAAGTTTTTTTTTCTAGGTTAGAAACACACGAAACAAATTTTTTTGAAAACTTTTTATGAACGGTATTATTTTACTTTTTTTAACAATAAATAATTATAATATCACGATATTAATCATGTGCGTTGTTTTTTGCGCGACTTTCATCAAATTAAAAAAATCTTCCATTTTTCTGTGACGGACTGTTGAAGTTTTTCGATTTGGAAAATTTAGTTTTCTGCTACTAGTACCAATAAAAAACCAAGTAAAATAAAAAAAAGTCAGTCACAAAACCGAACTCAGTAACTACATATATGCACAATATGCCCAAAACATTTGGCTGCATTGAAAATTTATGGAAAATATAGTTCATATTCACTCATATTATCATGGTTTGCTCAAACGGTATTGTATGCACGGACGTAGCTATTGTTTCCACATGGGAGGGGTTCAGCAATGCACAAAGGTAAACTAGTTTTTGTCTGTGACTTCACGACATGAAAACGCAGAGCTCTAAACGATAATAAAATCACTCCATTTGTACGGAAAATATTTCACAGTTTACTTTTGTGGCACGGATACAAAAAGAAGATATTCGGCCAATATATCATTTTTTGCTTGACTAAGGGGGGTACCCGGACCCCCTTAAGCCCTCCCCAATATACGCCCGTAACTGTAGTTACTATTCAATATCCTATTAGTTTAAAAGTTGTTACATAAAACTTCGTCCTAGGAACCACTTGGACAAAAAATGTGACGAAAAATCTTTATCTCTAAACGATATATCTCCTAAAAAATAGTTTAAATATAAAAGAAATATTGTCAATACCAATCTGTTGCTAGGACGAAAATTTATGAGATTTGTGACAACCACAATTCGTTCCAAATCTTTTACAAAATTTCTTATCAACATTTCAAAATATATCTTATAAAAATATGCAAATAAAAATTTTTCATTTTCTCAAAAAATGTAAGTTAAAAAGTTATAATTCATTTTCTTCACCGGCAGTGTAGAAAATGTTATTTAATCGGTATTCCAAATATGCTTATGGTAAGATCTTTGGGTGCTAAATAATCACACGAATTGTTACTTACGAGTATATATACATTTGGTAAACTAACGAATATTGTATTATCTAATAATAATTAAATTTTAGTTTTTATTAAAATTCTTACCCTTATTAGAAAAATTTTGAACGCTAAATTTAACAGCAAATGATTATTCTAAATGATGTTTAGAATATACAATATTCTTATATCTTTTCTTTTCTGCGATTTTAGGCAAAGCGTGTAAAAGTAACTACAGTTTTAAATTTTATGGAAGAAAAAGTCAATTTTACAACACTGAATATAAAACTGAATGTGGATTGAAGATGTATAAAGTGAGTGCTACTTTGCAGTATTCTTACGGTATTTGGAACACTCTTTACTTTTCATATATTAGATCAAAGGAGAATGAACCAAAAACTTGACGAGACAATACAACAAGGGAAATTATCGTCTCAAATCATCTGGCGGCAACGCTAACTTTATAGTGCATGATTCTGTAAAATGTAACCTCTCCTAGACATCGAGTGTATCGATGAAGGGCTATGCTATGCTGGCCGTAACTATGTTACTGGCAGGAATTCGCATGCCGGACAGGATAGCCTTGAGAAATACGACCCAGAAACCAGACAAACCCAAGCTACGGTGCGAGAACTAGCCGAAAGCTAACGCAACAGGGTTAAATGCTGTGACAAACAATTCCCTTGGAGCAACCGGCGAACTCCACTGTATAAGTGCCCTCCCCATTAAGGGGCCGATGTGGTAGTAGGCGGCCAGATTTACTCGTGGGACCAAAAATGGAAACCATATGTAAAAATATAAACTCTGGGTCTCAAACCCATTGTGAATTAGCCGAGGCTTCGCAGGAAATCGAGGCCCAGCAGGAAATCTGGTCGATAAATTCCAGAATAGTTTCCTGGTAGAGAAAATAAAAAAATAATATTATCTGTCAGGTGCAGCCCGGAGAAGAGCAGCAGTAGAGATAGCCACGGCTTAGGGGAACCAGACTCCAACAGCCCTGATTTCTAAAACACTGACACCTGTAAAACACTGTCAACAGGCAAGAGCTATAAATACCAACAGACAAGAGCTATAAACAGGCAAGAGCTATGAAATTACTTTAAAAACATAGATGTGCATTGCACTGCGGGGGTATCCTGAGGTTTAAAATAACTCAGGAATAATCCAAAAAGGTGTAACTCTCGATGCTGCTAACCCTCACTAGCCATGAGCTTGTTGAAGGCCCACAGAATCGGGGTTGTTTTCTATTTATGCAGTGCATAGGCTCAAGTGTGACGAGGAGGAGGAAATGTCCAGCCACATTATCTTTGACTGCGAACTTCTGGGTTACAGTAGATACAGGATTTTCGGTGCATCTCACCCCGATTATATGAACTTTCAAGAAGACCTGATAAGCAAGCTCCTGGCAATTACCAAGATATGGGAGAAGCGAATCTCGTCAGACTGAAGTAGAAGGGGGAGCACAATGTATCATAAGGTCGAAGTGTAGTACTTATTCTAATCTAATCTAATCTAATGCAGAATGTACAGTTTGGCTTATTCCAAATTTGTTAGAATTACAACCGTTCAAGGCGTTTCAAAGAGACTAATAACATTTTTGGAAAAGCGTCAGTTACTCAAAGAATATTATCGTTTTCTAAATGAATTAGTTTTTAAAAAATGAGATAATTTTATGGCCAAAACAATGATCCAAAAAAAAAGTCAATATTATTTTTTTTAAAGTTCATTTTCAGTGATTCAAGAATGTAACTGGCTTGTATGCCTTCAAATGAAAAGAGCTATTTTTGACCACCCAAGTAATGAACGTAATACCTAGTGTAAACGATCAAAATTTTCCGCCCCCGAATATTTGCGACCCTAGGTCGCTACCCACCTTGCCTACCCGGTATATCCGGCACTGTCAAAAGGTTATGTATTAACGACAGTAAAAAATTAGCTGCTATCCCTGGTTTTGACAAAATTGTTTGTGTATCCAGATATCATTTCTTCCACTAAAAGAATTTGTTTAGTGAGCACCATCATTGTCATGAATTTATTTTAGTATTTCATTTTTCAACGAAATATATGAGATTGACTGAAATTTAATTACATCTATTTAAATTGAATTAAAACAATAATGGAATTAAAATATTATAGAAAAACGATCTAAAAGAACAAATTGTTCTGTTACAAACCTACGAATGTTCTTACATCACAAATGACGTGACAAAAGAACAAACAATAACGTCAAATCTGATATAGCATTAAGTTAACATTAACTCGTTACGAGGTTTTATCTTGGATTTTTCAATTCAATCACTCTAATTGTATATCATTTACACTACACACACATATACAAAGCTCAGCTTAAAGTGAGTAGAAAGCCTACACTAACACATAAAAATCTATTACATTTCATTCAATTACGTTTATCTGATTCAATAACACACCAATTTTATTATTGTGCCTTATTAGCTTATTATTGTGTTATTTATGTCCTTCTGCATAAAAACAAAATGATACTTAATTTCGATGACTTTCTTATACTTCATCATCCTAATCAACTTAGTAGAGAAAAGACCGCAAAATGGATTTACTTTGAATCATAATCAGGTGGCTTTTTAGAAGCTGATTTGGTGTTTAGTTTGTAATTTTAGTGCTTTTAGGATGTAGCCAAAAATCTGATCTCAAAGCAGCTTCACTGCTGAATTCATATCAAGCTAGTAGAGCTTAACTTTAATGTTAGATAGATAGATTGTAGAGGCTGCCTTGGACGGGCTACACTTCGACCATAAGGTCCATTGTGATGCAAAAGAATGTGAGGATGTGAGTGGAGTGGAAATAATTTGTTTGTATAGACTCGGAATTGGTAGGATAAGACCTATGCAGATATTCATCTGGAGTGCGTGAAGGAAACTGCAGAAAACCTTCTCAAGCATAGCCGGTTACTTCATTCTTGTCCATACGCCGACAGTTTAGTCAATTAACCACCCCTTTTTTTCTTAATAATTGACAAACTGTCAATGTCGGGATTCGAACGCCTAACCTCCCAGTTTCCAAGTAGGCAAACTGCGCAGACATAACGTTTTAGACCGCTCGGCCACCTGGACTGGTACATTTCATGTTAACTATAAATAATTATTATTGCACAGAATATAATTGCTTTTTAATTGCTTTTGAAACGTAAAACAAAAAAATTGTGTTTGAAATTATGTACGCACGTAAGAAGCTATAATAAAATAATATTAAATAAGGTCAACACTACTATTAAAATTAAATTTTGTATCTAAATCCAATAATTCTACATTTAATAATGTTATAACTGAATCAGCGTAAGTTCTTCCGTTAAAATTATATTTTGAAAGGCTGGCATTCAATTCATCATTTACATTATTTAAATCATAGTTAGCGAAATTTATGAAGACCAGACCACCTTTATCAATATATACAATGAGGAAACAAAGTTCATAAAAATAATATCATTGATAATGTTGATCGTTATTCTAAATTCTTCTTTTATCAGGAACATGGTGATGATGAAAACATTCCTGTACCAAATTTCAATTGTGTAGTCAAATTTAAATGTTCTCATGTAAGAGCTGGTGGTGTAGCTATTTACCGAAATAATAACGATCATTAATATTTTGTTCTAGAATGTATAATATTGTCTTGTATTTCAATATGCAAAAATCATAGCGCACACAAAATGATGTTTCGCTAAGCATTTAATGTATGTGTATATAAATTTAGTCTTTCTATTTCATGACATACATTTTTTACGAAATGTCTCTCAAACACTGTGCAATAGAGCAGGATATAAAACTGTGTAACATTGTGTAAAACTATGTACCACACTGAGAAAAACCTTAAATGGACCTGATCAGGATAACCCGATGGCAAATAACATTTTTTTCAATGAGGTCATCCTGACAAAAATCTCAAATGGACCTGATCACGATGACCCGATGTCAAATAACTTTTTTTGAAATGTGGTCATCCTGAGAAGTACCCTAGGTGGACCCGATCAAGAAAACCTGATTACAAATAATAAATTTTTTAACAAGGCTATCCTGATGTGATCCTGATATGGAGCTCGTCAGAGTTGCCTTATTGATGCAAACCTTTTTTTAACCTGATCGATCCAAGGTCTTGATGATACTTCAGGCAAATCAGGAAAATATACTAATCGGGATAGTGCAATTTGAATACGATTATTCTGAATATCCTAGATTATGTGTTGTCTAAAGGTTACTCCACTTAGAGTTTCGTGTTTTTTAGCGAATTTCCTCAAAGGAAATATCCCCTTGACGTATGTTTATTAATAAAATTGGCCTTGCAAATACTAAAATCATGTACGACATTTAATTTTGATCAGACTAAAATTGTGACCACTAGAAAGTGATTTATGTATTTTAAGGAAATTTTTGTGTGTGTACGTTTCGAAAGCACCTAAAAAGCACTTAAATTCGATGCAATAACAATTAACTAAAGTTTGCATTGGAGGTACGCTCTGCTAACTGGATATCAAGTCAGCAGAAAACTTTTGAGATTGGATTATTGGCTAAATCCAAAAAGCACTAAAATTACAAACTAAGCACCAAGTTAGCACAATAAAAAGCACCTTATAATGGTACAACGTAAATCTATTTTGCGGCCTTTTCTGTGTTAAGTTAATGAGGGTTGCTATCATTCACACCAAATAGTATAAACAGGTACAATAGGCCACAAAAAAAGCTAACTTATAGAACTTTTTAGTTGATTTATTTATACCTTAAACGGTTTTTGAAAAAATGTTTCGAATAAAAGTTGTTAGCACAATTATAATGAACGACTTTCACAAATCAAGTACAAAATTTTGAAAATTGAGGCCATGTGTGCAATATATTAAACATAGTTTTAAATATGTGGAATTCAATTTGAATATTAACATCAATCGTCGTCAGTCAATCAGTACTCATTCACGTTTAAACAAATTAATTATATTTATCAATTAATTAAAGTAATTACATATATTATATACACATGTTGTGTTGTATATTAATGTTCTAAATGACATTTATATATAATGTGTAGTTTCTATAATAATATGGATGACATATTCTTCATATAATCAATAATATCATGCATAAATTATAATATTTTTCAATTTAAAAACCTCCAATTTAATTTATAATAAACTAGCGTGATCAGTTGCAGCTTTTCTGAAAATTTAATTTTCTGAAAGACCTTATAACTGAGTTACATGATATTTCTCCTCGTCACAGACGGATTTACGAAACTGACTGTCACACTTTTTAGCGAATTTCCTCCAAAGGAAATGCAACTATTGTTTCTGCACTAATGGTGGAATTTCTTCAAATGTCCATCGATCCTCCCTATTAGATGTTAAAAATCACTATCGCTAAAATTTGTATACATATATATATATATATATATCAAAATATATATATCAACATATATATTTATACTTTTTTTAAATTGTCTGTGGACTCTCTAGCGGTCACAGTTTTATTCCAATTGAAATGAAATTTGGTATTTGAGACGCTTTCGATATTCTAAAAGTCAAGTTCGTTAATGGGTAAAATCGGACGAGGGCAAAGGGGGTTTAGAGGGAGGGGAAAACACAATATTTGACTATATCTCCCTTAATATTTGAAAAATCGAAAAATTTATAAGGAGTTTAACCCCCGTTTATGAAACACGACGCTCTATAACAGAGGCCACCCACATCATTATTTTTCAACCTTTATTAATTTTTACATTTTTATGATGAGAGTGGAGGATCAGGAATTCGTATTGCAGCCGACTATGATAGGAACTTTGCCGATATTCATCCGGATTTCGTGAAGGAAACTGTAGAAAACCTTCTCAAGCATAGCCGGTTACTTGTCCATACGCCCACAGTTTAGTCAATTAACCACCCCTTTTTATTTTCTTAATAATTGACACACTGCCGATGTCGGGATTTGAACCCATAACCTCCCAGTTTCCAAGTAGGCATACTGCGCAGACATAACGCCTTAGACCGCTCGGCCACTTGGACTGGTCTTTTCCTTTAAAATAACAGGACTTTCATACAAACTCTCATCCCATGTGTCACCCCCTTGAGGATTCTTTTTTTAAAAACGCAGAAACACATATGTTATGGTGTATAACTTAAAAAGCAATTTTCATGTCTTTTTCTTCAAAAAACATATGGAAACTCTGAATCTTTTTTTTACGCCCTCAAGGATTAATTTTCTAAAAACGCTGAAACACTATAAATGCTGTATTTATTATTAATATGATAATAATCTCGCACACTATTTCACCCAAACTTTATTTTTTAATTTAAAGATTTTCTCTATCTAGCAATGATTAAACGATATATAGTACAATACTATCTAGCACGGATTAATGGAACAGAAAATTTAGTCTATGTATGAGTTAGTAAATTACTCAATATTTTGGTGATAATCGCATTAAAACCGGTTCGTAAATTTTAAATGTCAAACTTGAATTTTTACCAAAATATTATTTGTTTTTGAAATAACTTGTACTAAAATTTGTACTAAAACGAGCGTAATTAATAACCCCTATAACCCCTATAACCCCAGGTATAACCCCTGTGTTTTTGCACTAATTTTTAATCAAAGTGCGAAGATGACTACCATAATTGAAACGAAACAAACAGAATACGACTTTAACTATATATAAATAAAAGATTTAAAATTAAAGATCTCACAAACAATACAAAACAATGAACATTTATGGTTATACACATTTGTAGGATAAAGTAATTACATTACTATAATGTGTTATTTAATTGAAGATAAATTACTACTAATAAAAGAAGTGAGAATCTTATTGGCTTTTCTCTTCCACAATAATTTCAAATTGTTATTTTATCTCATGGTCAATTTAGATTCGTATTGTTAAGATTTGATGTTTCCATTACAAATTTTAATAAAAAAAAAGACCTACATTAGCAGGTAAAATCTATCAAAGCAAAAGAATCATCTAACAATAAATAATTCAGTGGGGTAGCAAACAAGAAATTAAGCTATATAAACGGATAATGGATAATGAAAAAACAAAACAAAAGGAAATATAGATAAACCTTTAATATTTCTTTCAACATAATTGGTTCTTAGAGCTTAAAAAATAATCTTTCGTTACCTTACTATTATCAGGTAATCTAACTATTGAGATTACTATTAGGCTAAATAAAAGATCAATAATCTGATTCTGCTTAGTACTGAGAGTATCATATGACGTTTACCAAGAGTATGTTTACTCTATATATTACCTATTTAATCTTTCTATGATGCAAATGAACGTTTGCATCATGTATGAAATGTCAGCGATTCACTGCACCTGGCAGTCGGATATTGTATTTGGTTATTGTATAACATTTACTATTTTATTTGTGTTATTTGGACTGCTTTACGAATATGCATTAAAATTATTCCACGGATTTTACTTTCACATACATGGGGTGAATAACGATATTTTCCGCATCAAGAAAACAAATTAAACAGAAATTAAGTTGCTTTCTTGATGCGGAAAATGAGGTTATTCACCCCATTTATGTGAAAGTAAAATCAAAGAATTATGCAAACGTATGCAATTTCAATGGAAATAACAAAATATGATACTCAATATGGTACGGTCTGACCTTGTAAAATTTGAAAATAGAAATGAGAAAAGGTGGCGGCGTTGGGAAATATGTGATACAAGTTACCAAGAATGGAACCTTTTCAGTCTAATAAATAATAACAGATGCATAATAATACACAAAGAAACACTTAAGTAGCTAACTGGGACGCGTGAGTGTCTCAAACTTTAACAATTTTATTTAATGCATTCCCTTTTAGTCGATATTGAGAGTACTCAAAGACGTCTACAGACGTCGTTGTGTCCGTAAGTAACGGACACAACAGAAGGTATGGATAGAAAATTGAATTCTGAGACGAAAAGTCCTTTACCTTTTTTAATCAGATGTACAGGTACATGAATTCCCCACTAACATACTTACAAACACTCACTCACATACGCTATTGGGCGCCTCTAATTGGTTACTTATTTTAATTAATAACTAATCCACACCCTGTATAGTCTATGGTCTAATTACTTACAGAACTCCCCTCGACCAATGGAAAATACTGAAATTCAAAAAATTATACAATATAATAATGTGTACAGTTAGATATAAACGGGTCGCTGGGTTCAGTTGATATCGAAACAACAATTTTTACAACTAACATGTTTAATATTCAAAAAACCTTTTTAAACAAATTACCTTATCTCAAAATTCGACAGCAGAGTAGATTCACGTATACACGTAAGTACCCACCTTTATTTTTATACCTACAATTTAAAATTGCACAAAGTAAGAGTCAATATATTTACAGAGCCTTTTCTGTTTGTTTGTGAGAGCAGGTATATGCGAGCAATATAAAGTACAAACTACAAAGTTAAATTACTTGGTAAAGTTGATATTTTTACCTATAAACATAAAATTAAAAAAAAAAAAAAACAAAGAGTTAAACAGTTAAAGCAAAACCCAAAGAGCGAGAAAAAGGAGCACACATTAATAGTTCTAGTGATCATTTAACGATATTGGTGTGAGAGGATGATATAGGAGATGTTATGTGAGGAGGAGCGAAGGAGAGATATATGGATGGATGTGGAATCAGTGTAGAAGAAGTTATGGTGACGTGATCACTAACCAGATCAACAAAGCAGTACCTACACTACTACCATTCCATCTATTACTATCTATATACAGGATGTGATAGAGCATTTATGCCATATTTAAACGATATTAAGGCGAAAAAGTTTTTCCAATCCAAATTTTAATAAGGGCCATCAGTAAGTTTATTCTTTCTGTTAAAATCATATATCTAAGAGTTTGTTCAACTGAGTTGCTCTTTTACATATAAACACTAACGCGAATTGAATGTGGTCTTTTTGTTTTGATATTGTTTGCTCTTGAACTGGAATAAGAAATTACAAAGAGCTGAGTTAAAGAATTATGTTATCAACAGTTTATTGTTTACACTCTAGAATCCATGCTTTATTCCTTCTTACCATGCTTTATTTGCACCAACTTTACCTTATACAACTTATAGGTTGCGTTAGCAATAGTTGCGTTAGTTATTCCATACGTTTGCGTATGGAATATTTTTAAATGGGATTTTAAAATGTAGATTCAATTAGTATCGGATATTAATCCGATATTTAACATTCAAGTCAATTCAAATTTTAATCTTTAATTCAGTTAAAATTCATTAAGTAACTAGTAAATAAATTAAATTAGATTTTTTTAAGTGTTTTGTTTTATTTCTGACTTACATACCATTCTTGTAATATTAACAAACCAGAATATTACTTGTATTAAAGTGGAAACATTTGGGTAATATCAAATTTTTCAATTGGTTATGGTCAAGTATTTGAGACGTCAGATATTTGAAATTAAATAAGCGTACGAAGTTCAGCTTTAATCAACTGTTCTGTTGACAGCGGGTTCATCACCTGCAACAACCAATTTTGCACCAAAGGGTGCAACATAAAATTGGTGTTAATGATGGGAATGCAACAATATATCCAATAATTATGCCATCGTTCATGTTGGAATAAAAAATCAACATTAATAGTGTAACAATATCATTGACAAAAATGTAAGCACTCTCTGATCTAGTTTCATTCGAGATTCCCTTTTACACTGAGTCTAACTTACGGATATAATACTACACTAATTCAATTATGCCTCGTCACTAATATATGTGAATGGGCTTTTATACTACCTTTTATTGATGTAGAAAACCTGTTTTTCGAATCATCCTGTACTATGCTACCGTATAGATCGGTATAAACATAATATGTATACATTACATACAAAATGAACGAAATCAAATTACGAGCACCATTGACTTGATCGGTTGGTTACACTTCCGGTAGGTTTCACTCTATCTACGTAATTGACAATCGTTCGCTTGGTCGCTATTACAATATCCCTATACTCACTCATTCATTCAATGTATATAATAATAATAATATGTATATATAACAACTGGCGCCAGTTTTTAAATGCGTTTAATGGTTTATTTATTTTATTTTATTTTTTATTTAGTTTTAATACAAAACATTTATTTTCCAATCAGATTATTGCTTTTGTCAAAGAATATAATATATATCTTTTTAAATGTATTATTGTTCAAAATAAAATATTTTCGATTTCTCGTTCGTCAGATTTCTGGTTGTAGAAATCTAAATATATATATTAAGAATATTATTCTTGATCTGGCTTACAGTTGTTTCTGATCCAAAGCATAACATTTAAAAATCTAGTGTGAACGTCACACAATATCTATAGTAGGACTTTTACTTCTTAAAAAATACTCGTGGAGATATTTCCAAGGGAATTATCTTCGCTTTGGCACTATGACAACATGGCAAAAGTCCATGACGAAATCGTGCGTACAAAAAAAAACGTTTGAAGGTCAAAAAGGTCCGGATAATCAAATATCTCATAAACTATTGGTTCTACGTTAACGAGGTCATTACACAATGCATTTCTTAGCTAATTTTACACAAAAAAGGTTGTAGGCAAAATTCACGTAAAACCAATAGCTCTCGAGATATACGACTGCGAAACGTTTTTCGTAACGATGCAATAAAAAAAGTTCGATACGCAGAAGCTGCATCAACTTAGCGAATTTCTTTAGAATACATAAACCATCTCTAGCGGTCATAATTTTAGTGTGATCAAAATGAAATATAATATCTGATATGACTTTGCAAAAATTAAATTTATTAATAGCCAAAATAGAACGATGTATAACGATTATAGTTTATAGTTACTATGGAAACGACAATCAAAATTTTTTACAATAAAATTTCGTGTATTCCTGTCAAACAAACATAAAAAATTAAATATCTCTCTTAAGATCAGAATAATCGAAAAATGTATAAGGAGTAAAGTTGTAGAAAATCAAGTTTGCTACAATTCATTACATAATCATTTTTATCAAACTCTAATGTGAAAAAAGATATTTAGAATTTTAACTTTTTCCAGGGTTTGATACCTGGTGGATGAGTTAATTTTTGCATATCAATATTTAATTAAAAATTCAATGGCATGTTTATCTATTTAGTATACGATAGTTCTTTCATACTATATCTTCGTATCCGTAATGGAAATTGACATTAGTATAGTAGTTTTGTGACATTAAATATACACAAATAATAATATGTGGAATGGCATTGCTCTCCTCATCATGATTTCATCATGATTCTATTCAAGTAACCAGCATTCTTAACTCCATCTATGGTAAAAATTGTATTCGATTCAAACTGTCTCCGGTAACTACTCATAAAGAAATTATTGGCTACATATATTTTTACTCTTTTGTAAATTTGTATTTTTTAAAATTTTACTTTATTGTGCACTACTTGAATTTTACTATATTGATAGCAAAACATAAAAAATATACATTTTGTAAAATTAAATGTTTTTCTCATTAATGTAAAATTGCACTTTATATTGTGCCACCCTGCAAATAAAACACTAAACACACTTATACTAACAGTAAATAAATATGGTGCTTACAAAAATAGTCATTGATTCTAAACCTATTCATCAACTTGTATATATTGAAAATGTTTGGTTGCATATAATATAAAGAGAGAAGGTTTTTAACTATTTACACGCCAACGTGCAAATGTTTAATATAATTTGCAAGTGAATGGCATCATTTTAAATGTTAAAAATGTTTGATTTTATTGCAAATATTCTGGAGTTAACGATCATTCTTTTAAAACAAATAATTAAAACTGTTGCATCTTCGGAAAAAAGAATAAATTCAATAATGTAGCAGAAAATTTATGCGTGCTGCAGACGGTATAATTTTAACTCCCTTAGAATGTTATTTGGCTTTACGATTTTACAACACCAAGTACGTTGATACTGTCGTCCAAGACGAATGAAGGATTTATTGTAAAAGAGTATTTACGATAATTCAATATAACTGAGGATGTTTTGTCGTTGAATCCGTTTATAAATTTGATATATAAGGAGGTAATTCGATATAAGTATATAAAGCATTAGTGAGAAACAGTTATAGCGAAAATATAGGACGTTAAAGTAAAAAAAATTTAAAAATAAGGCAATGTCAGCCTAAACTCGTCAAAAAGCCAAGCCAAAGTGAAGATATCTTATACGGTTGGAAAAGGCATCTCAAGAGGAATATAGTGCTATCCGTAAAACATCATATCAAAGAGTGAATCGGTGCCGGTGCCGCCATTTTAATGTCGTTTTACTGCGTCACATAATTTCCGTTTAATATAACTTTTGACTCGGTAAAGCTAGAACGATTTATTTTCGATTTTGTTTCAATCGAAAGCTCTCGTCAAGATCCATCGATTGCGTACATTAGTGTAAAATAATTATAGCGAATATAAAAAATATTTTGACAAAATGGAAACCCGACTTCTAAAATCAAATATGCAGCATAGAGAAATTTACATAACTTTTGGACACCGCCTCCAAAAATAACAATAATTGTACATATATATTTAAAATTTTTTGCTTTGGTGAACTAAAATTGGCACAAGAATATGCAATTATTTTTTTACTTCTTAGTGCATCTTTTGTTATAGAATATTTGATTTTAGAAGTCGGGTTTCCATTTTGTCAAAATAGGTTTTATTTCTCGCTTTTTAGTGACTTTGAAGTTCTATAACTGATTTTATTTGTCTAAATATGGGTAGACCTACTAAACGACCAACTAATTTTTAGTGAATTTTTGTATAACACTTTTTTTTTTACCCATTTTTTTTTTTTATAATTTTTAGTGCATTTTTTTATAACAGATTTTTAATTTTTTTTACAAGCATTTTGTTTTCTTTTTGTAAAAATTTTTTTTTTTGGGTCGGTTTTTTTTTTTTTGTAAAAAATTTTTTTGAAGTCGGTTTTTAAAAAACATTTCTTATTTTCCCATTATAAATGAGTATACCCTTTAAAAAAAAAAAAATTCGCAGAAATCGGTTATCACATATAAAATGAGGATTTTCCTCGATTTCCCGGAGATCCCCTCATCAGAATCCGATTTGGTGACAATGAGACCAATCGAAAATCAAACCCTTAAAAACAAAAAAAACAAAATCGGTTCATAAGTGACGGAGTTCTGAGGTAACAAACATAAAAAAATAAAAAATAAAAAAAATACAGACGAATTGAGAACCATTCTCCTTTTTTGAAGTCGGGTTAAAAATATGAACAGATCAATTATAAAATTTTTAAATTTTAGCTCGACCTTTGGCGTTGTATGTACATAATTTCAGATGTGATTTACACGTGAAATGTAACGTTATATCTATAGTTGATTCAATGGACAGATTCCAACATTTAGAAACAAATGTGTGCACTCACCTTTTATACTAAAATAGATCCGAACTACAGATTAAGGCCCAAAAATGTAAAATTCAGCATTAGCATGCCAGGCCCACAAAATTTGCAAGGCCTGACCAATTTTCATGAGATTTTGTACATAGGTTATATGGTCTATTTATACGAAAGAATTTACGATTATTTTTTCGATAACTCAAGTGGTTTCCGAGGTATTTCAATTTTTATTTATTTTTTTATAAACTATTAAATATTTTTTATTATTATAAGATCAAAACTGTACACTGAATTGAAAATTGTCAATTTCAAATGGCATATAATATCCTGCTCTATTGTGTGTTACAGCGTAGCATCCGTTACACGTTGAAAATACACTATTCGATTTTCTTAACGCGCCAAAAGAAATATAGATCGATAATCGAAATGAATACTCTGTAACTTGCGCCACTCACGTGTAAATTGTATCAAACATTATGTACACTTTGACGTGTAAATAAACATATATATACAGCAATATACATTATATGA
The DNA here is from genome assembly GCA_963920215.1 of Nineta flava. Lineage (NCBI taxonomy): Eukaryota > Metazoa > Arthropoda > Insecta > Neuroptera > Chrysopidae > Nineta > Nineta flava. The sequence goes on along the minus strand of OY986040.1, from coordinate 31,606,558 downwards.
ATATAATTATCATTTGAGAGTATCCATCTATGCATATAATGCATAAATAAAATATAATATATATATTATATATATGTATGTGTATAACAAAATACAAAATTAGATTTTACTGTCTACTAAATACATCCTCAATTCATTTGATGATTGAAAATTGGGGTATAAAACTTTTATATCTATGTATGAATGATGTAAAAAAAAGTGTAAAGTGGTTCATGACATATAGGAAATATTATATGACGATATAGGTACATATCTACCTATATATTATTATTATTATTATTGTTATTAACGTTGTATGATGGATAAATTGAATTATATACGTGTTTTAAGCAGCTCAACACTTTTTTTTTGTATGTTATCAATTCAATTATATTTGTGAATCAAATTTTATTTTTAACAAGTGACACATACATTCCCCGGCAATAAAATCGAACCAAACTGAATCGAAAGTTCCCAATGTTGATATATGTAACTAGTAACAATGATGATGAAAAATATGAAATGTGTATTCATTTTTTTTTTAAAGAGTTAGATAGAAATACCAGGTATATATAATATATATATATATATATATATATATATATATATATATATATATATATATATATATATATATACCGGGTGTTCAAAAAGTATGGACACGCCATACTAAATCGTTTAAGGTGGTTCTAACTAAAAATTTTCAAACGGTAACCTGTAGTCATTTTTCCCGAGGTATCGAATGCGCTAATCAGATTTCGGATACGGTGGGCCCACAAGGGCGAGACAGGGTCAAACTTTAAAATTGTAATTAGAAACCCATATTTTGTATTGCATATTCGTATTCTACGAAAAAAATTATGTATTGTTTGCTAGGTTTTGCTAGGTATTCAAATAGGTTCAATTTTTTCGCAAGGAACTGTACACACATAAACAAATACACACACACATATTATAAAGTGATTGAGGTTTATTGAAGCAGTGTTTCCAATGTGTGTTCAACGTATTTACTTTTCTTCGGCTCTAGAAGAGCCCGATATCAAACCTAGCCAGAATTTTGTCTAATATCATAAAACTAAATAATACTATATACAGATGTTAAATGGCATTCACACCAATCTTTACATTTCACATTATATAATCTGTCAGCAGGGTTATGAAATATATATCGTGTTTCGCCTTTTTGCATTGTTTTCAATTTTGTGTTGTTTTCTAACAGTTAATTTTCTCGTTTATAATAATTGTCAAAAACAAACATCCATACGCTCAATCTGAAGAAATTGTTGGTGGGAAATTATTGGGGCAATAATTAAGTTTCTAGGGATTGATTGTCATCAGTAAAGTGCTGATAGTTAATATTTACCACTTATCCCATTTAAAACTTTTATATACATACACTCCCGTTCATAAAAAATGAATCAGTTGAAACATTATCAGTGTTACTGTATGTAATATTATAAATATATTCATTAATAAATACGCATAGAATTTGACTTACTGGTTCATATATATTGAATCGGAGTGTATATAAACTACCGGACAAATTTTAAAGCCATTTTTACCGGACGGTAGCGAATTGTGGGTAACATGTAAGCCATAAATTTTTTATTTCGTCCATCCGTTCATTACCTATATTTCAAACAATGCGAAAAAAAATGTTTATCTTATAAAAAATTAAACAAAATTTGTTTTGAAACATCTGTTCAGCCATTTGAACACCAAAAAAGTCTAAAAATTCCGAGGTTTTTTGGTTGTCAAATTTGCCACGAGGTGTTCTTAGAATTTTAGTGTTCGAATTTTATTTTTTTATATGTTTGTACCCAAGTATACAAGTTGAGAAAAATAAAAAGTACTACCCCACTTTTTGCAACATACCCCTCTGTTTTGATCCTCTGATGTGACTGGCGTCCTTTTTTACACACTGCATGATATCCGAGCAGAAAACTTTCGATATTGGATAATAACCATTCAAAATCGACATAAAAAAATTCGTTACGCAGGAGCTGCTTGAACTTAGCGAATTTCCTTAAACTATATAAATCACTCTCTAGCGGTCCCAATTTTAGTCTGATCAAAATGAAATATCAAATCTGACATGATTTTAGTATTTGCAACGGTAACTTGTGACTTATACCATTTAGTAACTAATTACTAAATGGTATAAGTCAATTGGAAAGAGGGCATAGAGAAAGAAGCAAACACAAAATATAAAATATCTCTCTTAATATTAGAACAATTGAAAAATAAATAAGAAGTAAAGTTGTAGAAAATCAAGTTTTCTACAATTCATAGCCTTATCATTTTTCTCAAACTCTAATGTGTACAAAGATATTAAGAATTTTAACTTTCAATCTTAAATTGTAAATATTTCTGTAAATATTAGTGAAACAGAAAAATGATTAGAAACAAAATTACAGTAAAACTTAATACCTACAACTTAACTTCTTATAAATTTTCCGATTTTTTGAATATTAAGGGAGATATGTCAAATGTTGTGTGTCAAATACCAAATTTTATTTCAATTAGAATAAAACTGTGCCCGCTAGAAAGTCCACAGACACATAAACGTATATATATATATATATATATATATATATATATATATATATATGTAATATATATGTATTTATATTTATATATACATATATACATACATAAAAATTTTAACGATAGTGATTTTTAGCATCTAGTAAGCAGGATCGATGGACATTTGAAGTAGTTTTTACGAAATTCCAACATTGATACGAAAACAATATCTGCATTTGCTTTGGAAATTCGCTAAAAAGAGTTGGTTAAATTATGATTAAAATATATAAAAGTTTATAAAGATATCAAACTATAAATTTGTAATCAAACTGGTACATAATAAACATAAAAACACGTTTCTCTCTGTGTGTAGGCACGTATTATGTTTATCAGTGTTACAATAAAGCCCTATACAATGCACATGTTAACAACATCGTATTTATTAAGCAAACTATTGTGATTATAATCAATGCCACATATCGGTAGTACTAATCATTTTACGGAAGTCATAAATTGCTAGGTTATGACCAAATGTTGCCCGTTTATAATAAGTTGAAGGTTCAATCAAATTTATTATTACAAATGCTATTTAACCAAATAAAAATAAACTAAGTATACGGCTACACTTGAAATATTGATTTTCCGCAAAGCTATCATATTTGTTTTAAAAGGTTTAGGAAATTTGACAGATACCTTATAAAAAAGAAAGCGGGTCCGTGCCGTTGATTTTTCGTGAAAATGTCCTGCACATGATTCGTAGATGTTCGGGCTGTCGTGGGCCGCTGTATATCCAATGGGCCAGCTAGGAAATCAATTTGGGTCCGTTTTTGATTTTGTTTTCGACTATTCCGTAGCTGTTTCATTCATTCAGCTCCAGTCTTTCAACGCGAACGTTCCTTTGATATGCGTTTCCTATAATTCTGACCATACTTACGAGTGAAATGAGACAAATTCTACAATTTTCACTTATATTCCGGCCTCCAAAAAGTCGATTTTTAGGGTTAAGTATCTTGGAAACTATTAAAGCTGTAATGGGAACCAGCCAAGTAGCCGTGCTTGTAAAGGCTGTCGCGGTATCCTGGCTCTCTTTATCCTCAAAAGAGCGCTGCCCGAACCTGCAATGATTCCGATACTCGACAAAAACAAAAAAAAAATATTAGTAAACGATATTACTAAATATTTTGTAATTGAAACAACACGCACGTTTTTGTTTAAAGAAAAAAAAAAAAAAAAATTAAATTAAACACAAGTTTTTACGAAACAAAAAAAAAACCTGATTTTATTGCTTAAAAAAAAAGATTATCCAATTTCTTTTTCAACAATTATTTTAATTTTTTTCACACAATGTTAAACTTTGAATTACTTGATCAAATTACTTGTACAAATTCCAACTTATACTTTGATCTGGATTGAACAACAATTATATACTTTGATACTAGCGGACAATAGTCGATATTAAACTGATCAGACACGATTTAAAAACTGATTTGAATCGACACTGGTCACGGTTTATATACCCGCCATGGGTCGTTCTAGAATATGATTGCTTTTTTGAATAAATATTTTGTTTTTGACAATATATTTTTGCATGGAGGCTTCTAGAATTTTATAGTATATTAACATCCATGGACGTAGTCGGAGTGTTCAGACTATTCATAAAATTAATTAAAAATTTTACCTCTCCTTGGGTTTGACCCATTGTCACACCCCGCTTGGTTGATATTTTAATATCCACTTATCACACACGGCCAGTGCCCATTCAAAGTCTATACACAAATTTTATTATACATTCATTACTGTAAGCTAGCTTACTTCTGTTTATTTGTTTTACAAAAACTATCTTGTTTTTACAAAATTATTTATTTGTGATCTATTTATTTTTGTACTTTCAAAAGAAAACTCCTTCTTTTTGCAAGGAGAAAAATATTGTTATCTAAAATATTTTCCGTAATATTTTACTTAATATTTTTCTATTTCATAATCAAAATGTGTGTTGGATCAAAAAAATTATACTCAATAATTTTCATTACAACAAGGCGTTGTGAGTACTTGAAACTGGGAGATTAGGGGTTCGAATCCCGACAGCGGCAGTTTCTCAATTATTAGGAAAAAAAGGGGCGGTTAATTGACTAAACTGTCGGCGTATGGACAAGAACGAAGTAACCGGCTATGCTTGACAAGGTTTTCTGTAGTTTCCTTCACGAACTCCAGATGAATATCGGCATAGTTCCTATCATAGTCAGCTGCATCCGCATATCATACCAATTCCTATACACAAGAATTCCTTCCACTCCACTCACATCCTTAGGCATCACAATGGACATTATGGTCGAATTGTAGCCCGGCCAGGGAAGCCTCTACAATCTATCTATATTCCGGCGATTATTTTTACTGCCTCAATATTTTTCCCTAGTAGTGGTCCGCAAGCTCATCACAATAGAACTAAAATCAATGTCCTAGCTAGACGCGTTTCCACGTTATACCAATTTATAACTTTACACAAACTCTGCGCTAGTTCGATGATGTCACAAGAAAAACAAATACAGCGCGGCAGATACGTTAAGACACGATCTATTTGTAGTGGGCTCAATCAATGTATAATGCGTATATAAGCCTCTTAGTTATTAGCGATTAGACATTTTCACGTTAACAGGCAACTATTTCGGTTCAGCTGTTCGTTGGCCTAAGGAAAACAGTTTTGTAATGTGAAAAATGATTAATTGTGAGTATATGAAAAACTGCTAAACTTGATTACAATATTTGGGTTAAAACAATTATAAATGAGCATCTCAACTCACCATTTTTTATCACAGATTCTACGAACTCCCTACATACAAAATTAGAAAATTACCTTTGGGTTAAAAATTAAATAATGTTACAAATTTTCTTGCAAAATTCTAGTTATTTTATATTTTACCATTCCAATGAAAATTATTTCATATAATTATGAAACATTTCAAACAATTATATTTGGTATAAACAATAGAAATTAATTAGAAATATATCAAAACTCATAATTAATCTATACCCGCTACATTTCTTGATACATGAAATTCAATTATAAATCTTTAATAAAATATATACAAACATTGTAGATACTCAGTAGATACACTGCTATTTATCTGTTTATGTTACCGAAATAGTTATCTAATCTTTACAAATTCATATGACATTATTATTAAAATGCTAAATACATTTATAGGGTATCTCAAAAATACAAAACTTTTTATATCTGCTAAATATAAAAATTCGGAAACATATTTCAGATGATAAGGATCAGATTATTATAGATGTTCATCAGTTTTTGCCAATTTCAATTATTTAAGGTATCCCATTCGCCAATCCACGTTTCTATTGCAGTTAAGGAAATTTTTCCTACGTCTTAATATGTGTATCAATGTTTTTTTGTGCTATTTGATTGCAATCTGCTATTTGTGAAGTGAAATGTTCGCAATCCGTAAAAAAAATCCGTAAAGGAATACGTAAACGACTCACGCAAACCTTTATTTTCACCAAAAAAATCTATAATTATATAATAACTTCTTAAGAAAATCTTATATGAAATAAGACCTTATTGATTGATTAACTGATTCATCATCGCTCAGCCAAATCTATAGAAGTTAGAAACATGCAATTTGGAAGATATGTGCCTTAGAGAGTGAAGAGATGCACTAAGAATTTTTCGAAAATCAACACCCAAACGGGTAAAATAGGTAGGGAAAGTTTGTTTTGAGGTCCAATCTGTCATTAAGCCTATTAATGACAAATAAACAAATACGTGTTTCCATGTCATTGGAAAAAACAATTATTAAAAGGTATAGGGAGTGAGAATTTGATATTAGATTATTAAAGGCTAATTAATGAGAACTCTAGGTTTTTGAAATAAAATTTCAAATTCGCCCTTTTACCTAGACCAGTTTTTTGTATTATAAATACGTATTTCGACTACAAAATAGTCATCATCAGTATAAATTAGCTAGTCGTAATTTACTCTTTGACAATTAGAAATAGATAACCGAGATCAATAGACAAAAATAAAAATAAATTAAAAATTAAACAAAATAAATTAAAATATATTAAATTTTATGGAAATTACTCTTGTTAGAATTTCTTTCATTCAAGTTTACTCTTGTTAACCTCACTCATATTAAAATTGTTCTTATATTGTCTCAGGATATGTTACACGTTGCTATTTTGGTGAGAGTTTCACCAAATTGGAAAATTTATTTAATGGAAATTGATATTATTAAGCTCATTAATAATAAATAAATAATAACATTCTTCTGCTTTTTTGGAAAATGAGTCCTCCAAGAAGTGAAATACAAAGGTTTTCAAGTCCAGTTTTTTAAATTAGAGACATGAAATATGAGAGAAATAGGGCGGGTGGTATTATATAATGAGCATTTTCTTTTTTAAGTTAAAAGCAAGAAAAAATGGTATTTAAGTATTAAATAAAACAAGGTTATGTTATTTTTAACCCGACTTCAAAAAGGAGGATGGTTCTCAATTCGTCAGTATTTTTTTTTTTAATTTATAGTTGATTTGTGCCTTGTTCATTAGCATTAGAAAAAAATTTCGAATATAAGTTGTAACTTTGTTTTCTAATGAACAACTTTTATCTGAAGAATTTGTTCGAAAAACAACTGCAGCCAATTGGATTGGATTTATTTTAAGTTAAGGATTTGGTAATTTATATTTATCCTAAGAATTATAAATAAATAAATATGTGTAACAGCGTTATTAGGAAGTCAGGAAGTTTGAGTCTTGACGTTGATAGTCTAAAATATAAAATAATTCGATTTAGCTCGTTTTGTTCCATGCCCATAGTAAATGCCAAGAATGACAATTGATAACAATACATACACACACAATTTTAGTTAATGATTAAATGCGGCCATGGAGTAAGGAGAGTTTAGAGGAAGCGATAATGCAAAATTTGGAATATCTCTTAATATTCTATAAATTGAAAAGTTTAACATAAGTTAAGTTGTAGGACATTAACTTTACGTCAGTTTGTCTTCGGACCATTTTTCTGTAACTGTTATATTTACAAAAATATTTCTGATTTTAATGTTATATTAAAGGTGTCGCTATATAAACCAGAACGTATGTACTCTTTCGGACAGTCAAGATGATTTGAAAGTCATGTCTGGAACTGACGTCACCTCAAGGGTTGTCAAAGATTGTCTGGAGGAACTTCAGATCACAGTGGTTTCGAAGAAAACAAAAAACCAGATACCTTAGGAAAGAAGGGAGTCAGAATACCCTTCATTGGCTCAGAGCCTATTTTAGGAATTCCAAAGACTGCATGTAAACAGGTGATCAACGAGTGATCAAATGCTAAACACCAAGATGACTGTGAAAAAGTACCGCAACAGGAGCTCGGGAAAATACTGCTTCAGAGTGCAACCAAGATCTCTCTCTGCACTGAAGCTGAACATAATGCAACTGCGGAAGGTTACCGGATTCATTACCGGGCATTATCTCCTCCGGAAGCATCTACACACAATGGGTCTCCATAACGGGTCCATTGTGTGTACATTGTGTGGCGAGGAGGAGGAAACATCGAGCCACATTATCTTTGACTGCGAACCTCTGGGTTACAGCTGATACAGGATAGTCGGTGCATCTCAGCCGAAAATATGAATCTTTAGGAAGATCTAATAAGCAAGCTGCTGGCTATTGCCAACATATGAGAGAAGCGAATCTTGTCGGACCGAAGTAGAAGGGGGAGCACAATGGACCATAAGGACGAAGTGCAATACTTTTAAGACCCCAAGATCTATCTAAAGGTGTCTCGAAGAACACTTAATTTCGTATATATTATAATTACATCCTCTGCAAAAAAAAAATCGCTTAGTTTACGTTGTTCCTACGTATCGAATTTTTTTAAATAAATTTATTAACGTACAAACTTAACTGAGTATTGTGTAAGTCAACAAAAAATCCCTTTTATTTAAATCTCTACTAGTACTGTATATATTTTGTCTGTTATCAAAAAGTAACGATATTATATGACACACCCGATATGCTTACATATTAAACATGGTATATTCATACTTATTATAACATATCTGTGTGCCTACTCCATTTTGTATCAAACACATAACTCACATTGACTGCCAATTGTAAACATAATTAACATGATAGTCATAATTATAATAATTATATACGGAAATGAATAGTCAGTTGTATGTATGTATTTATGTATGTATGTATGTATTACAATATATTGTGAAGCTTAAGTTAACTATTTTAATTCCTAATCAGTATATAAATAAATATATTGTATATCCCCATAGTTTTCTAGTTCACTGTATGTAACCCACTAATCATTTTATGATTATAATAATATTATATGTATATTGTACTTATACCGTATACACCATCGACTCCAAAACTGGCGTTCCTCTACCGAAAAGCGTAATCTTTTTGGTTATCCAATAAAACTTGTTCGTTATAAAAATATTGACAAATTTTTGGAAAACGAATGAATTGATCTTATTAAGTTAATAGAATAGGTTTCCATATGGTCTTCACATGCAATTTTTTACCACTCTACAATAAGATGAACAAGGACGTGAAGTATTGTTTACTCATTTTTGCACACTAATTTATTTGACCGAAAAAAGGACTAGTTTAAATTGTTTAGATATTAGAATCAATTATGTCATGTAGGGAAAACATTTGCGATGGATGAATTTGCGCACTGAGTATTGCCTTCATCTGTCATCAATGTATGACTAAACAAAACATTAAATTCGAGTATCAGTGATCGTTAACGTGTCTATAGATCAAGATATTTATCAAATTTAAGACGAAGATCCTCTTCAATATTGTTCTTAATATCGAAAACGGTTATCTTATCATATATTGTTATCATTTCCTTTATAGTCGGTTCCAATCATAGTCGCATATCCTACCAATTCGTAGTCTATATACAAAAATGCCTTCCACTTCACTCACATCTTCACATCCTAAGGCATCACAATGGATCTTATGGTCGGAGTGTAGCCCGCCCAGGGCAACTTTTAAAATCTATCTATCTATCTATCATTTCATTATCATTTCAAATATGCTTATACATTTACCTTATACATTTATATACTCGGAAACCGCTAGAAAATCAACGGATTTTATTAAATTTATATTCTTGATAATTTTATTTAACTTCAAACACCCATGCAATATTGAATCGCAACGTATATTACTTCAGCTAGATAAGTAGGCAATAAAATTTGTGAACCAGACAATACAACGGGAAGAATGCTCTTACCAATTAAGAATTGATTGCCTAATGTGTACATTAAATTTCTTTATCATTTAAATAGTTTAGAAATCCCTTTTACAACCCAGTTAATTCTTTGTAAACTTAAAATGACTGAATGCTTAATATAAATCAAATCCAATACGATTGTTAAGATTAATTCTTTAAATAATGTCATCTATATAGAATTAAAAAAAATTTGAAATAAAAAATTTGAATAAAATAAAAACAATGAACGTTACTTTTGGAGTTGATAGTACAATGTTTGTTGTAAAATTAATACCAACACACTGATGTTAATTTTGAATAAAATTATACCGTCAATAATAATTTATGACTGTTTTACAGAACAATATCGATATAATTATTCAAGTATTAGGAATTTATGATACCACATAGGCCGGCAATTGACATATGAATATACTATGTGTACTAATGGACTTTTCGTGAAGTGTATGTATATGGTCTTAGGATTGAGTGTTGTAAAATAAGGATACCTGAATACTTTACTTGAATAAGTATACCTGAAGGATTCTTGTATAAAAATTACTTACCAAATGGCATTCAATTTTCATTTACAAAAATATTGCGAGACAGTAGCATACCTGAAAAAAAATGAAAAATATATTAGTGGTTTATTCAAATAGGTTTTAAAAATTTATGAAACAAACACCAAATGAGCGGCGATGTCATTTAATCTTACTGATTATGTATTTAAGTAACGTAATTAATTGATCTAGGAGGTTTTGAAATATTATTTCAAATAGCTACACAAAGTTCTGACTATCTTTAACAATCTCTAGAAATATAAGCACTTCGGTTATTGGTTACTTTTTAATTACTTTTCGTGGCGTATTTTTACATTTTATTGTTATATATATTCGAATAAAACTTAATATTGTATTGTCATCAGCAATGCATAAATTTGAAGAGCTTGAAGTCTTTACAATAGTAAGAAGTCGTGGAAATCAACATCCTAGAGTTATTTTTAAATTCAGTTGCATACACCATAGCTAATAACCTTGTGTTAAAGTGTATAAAATACTTTATTTTATATTAATTCTCGCCAAATTTCAAGTTCCACTTCGAGGTGTCTTAATATTTATCATACTTCCTCCATAGATATCTTGGAATCTCCTCCACTGCAGGCGGTACTAGCATTCTGAATACCTTAAGAATACTCAAAGAGCGTTCAAAAAATCTCGGTCTCACCCAGAATGTCTAGTTGAAATGTAGTAGAAATCTAGGTCGTTACACAAAAGGAAAACACTGGAAAACCAGAAATTCTTGCTTAACAAACGATTAGCACTCACATATTTCTCGAAAAAAGTAGCCATCTTTGTGAGGATCAAGCCATTTCAAGTAGCTATTTAATATTTGCTTAGACAATGTTCAATATTTTATTAAGCGCAAGTTTCCAACTAGCATGTTGTATCTGAAGTTGCCAAATAAAATAATAAATAGCTACGAAGGATAAAATTGCAATGGCTCGCGTAGATATTCCAACTTCTTTGGAGAATATTGGAGCTACTACTCTTTTTTACTTCTATATACGTAGAACATCTTGCCGTTTTGGGGACCTGGTACAAAAAAACACATTTTTCACTCTTGGTGGGTCTGTGTTTGTGTAATTATATTTTTATGTAAGTGTATATCTGGATAGATGCGTGATAAGATATCTCAAGAACGGAGATAGCAAGAGGAATGAACCTTAAGTTGAAAATTGTCGTCTAACACGCCTGCATTGTTTTGGCGGTATAAAGGATAAATCTTATATTCTTAATGTTTAATTTTTTAAGAATTTCTTGAAAATGGTTCAGACGATTTTTTTAAACTTTGAGCCCTGATTACACTTCTTAAGACATAGATTTTCACTTACTTGTCACAGCTCTCAATTTGTAAAAAAAGAGTAGTATATTGGTGACCAAGCAAAAACAATTTTGAGTTAAAGGTACCTACAAAATTTGAAGCTAAGCCATTATAGTATTAGCAGATTTTGATTGAAATCTACAAATCGGAAGTGGCACTACTCTTGGAATTTTTTATTTGGTTTTCAGGAACAAATAAATAAAGCTCAAGGTAAGCTCACTAATTTGCATTATTCCATTCAAATTCAATTTTGATAGTAAATAAATACCATTCCGTGTTTTTAATTAATATTGATATGAAAAAATTCACCAAGTCATCCACCAAGTAGCGAACCCTAGACCTCTCGATATCTAGCCCAGTGTGCTATCGTTACACAAGAGATGTTATAGATGAAAGAGTTAGTTTCTTCCATGAAGTCCATTTCCATGAAGGTTACGCAGTCGCGGATCCAGCCCTCAAAAAAGGTTGTGGTCACAGCCACCCGAAAATCGGCCAATTGCGAGTCGGAGTTTGAACTCACGATCGATATAGTGCATTCCTGCAAAGGAGATATTTACAAAATATATGACGCCCTGACCAAGATTTTGTACAGTGTATAGTTCCATGTGAGCAAAGCCGTGGGGCGAACACTAGTAAATTAATAAACCTATAAAATGTTAGGATGTTCGCTCCCGAAAATTACAGAAGTAAATGTGTGTTTGTTTGCACATCACAGTGTCACATTTAGACTCTAAGTCTAAACTACTAGGCCGATTTTGATGAAACTTCAAAGGACATCCAATTAAATTAAACTCTAGTATACATTTTACATGAAATAATTTTATTTAAGTGCTTACTTAAATTACAAATTCAAGCTTACGTTTCATTTTCGCGAAAACGTTGATAATTTTATTGATATCCAGGTTCACATCTTTGTGTATATTTAGGAGAGCTAGCCTGAATAATCTTTCCTGTACCATTGTATATGTGCATACAACACCCGCTTACTTCTAAATTAGTAGACGACTATGTACCTTTAAATTAGTAGATGACTATACGCACCCAGCGAATAGTTTTTTCAAATTTCTTTTTTCCAATATAAGTATATGTGCCAAAAAAGTAACAGATAATATGTTGTCAAAAATGTGACATAACCTGTCAGCATATCGTCTATGATGACTAAGTACTTCTCTGCGTTCAAAATCACGCACGATTCATTGTTTTTTTTTTTTTTAAATTTTATTAAGGCATTGGATATAATATCATCAGTTTATCGACCTCAATAGACTGTAAAAGTGTGACGTCACAAATCTATTAGGGTTATGGGCACCAAGTATCGAACCATGGGCATCTAGATTTTTTAGCCCAGCGTGCTAGAATCTATATCACAGATGATATAGATGAACTATTATGTGTGTATATACACCAATGCGGAATTCATTGATATATATATATATATATGCCATTTGTTAAATTCTGTATATAGAGGTCGAGTGAATGATTCACACCATATTTTTACATTTAGGTTTTTGATGGAATATTATATCATTATTCTCCAAACAGCAACAACAAATATAAAATAAATACTGTAATTTTGAAATTTGTTTTTAGTTGTGTAGGGTAGCGGATTGGCATGGTCATTCACATTAAAATAGGACAAGCGTGCATAATTTATATAACAAATATGACATGACATTTACAATAATATGACTTATATTTTATTTTTATGGTAAGTTTTCTTTTTTCATATTCTTTATTTATTTGGTTAGAGAAAATTTAAAAAATAAAACGCATTTTACAATAATACAAATACATATTTTTATTTTTTGTTATATAGCCCAAGAGATTTAGTTAACAAATTTATATGTGAGAGGTAAAACAACAACTCAAATATTATTATGAAGCCCATAACAACTAAACAAAAGCCTTGTTATTTTTTATTTTGTTACGTTCATAATACGTGTTGTTTTTTAACCAACTGAGTATACCATTCATTTTTAGTATTATCAAAATTGTTGCAAGTCCGAAACCAGGGAAATTCTTTTTTTTTTTTAAATATCAATGCATGTACATTGGAAATTATATAAAATGCGATAACGACCAATACTTACTTACCACTTGAGTAAAATATTGTTAATTTAGAGTGGTATGATGTAGTTCAAGAAACTAAATATCTTTTAAGCGAATTTTCGAAGAAGTATAAGTACTGACGTTCGAGTTTTCGAAAAATCTTTTAAATGTCCATCGAACCACCTAGTATAGAACAACCTCTTAAAATGTCCATTGATCCTTATGCAGGGGAATCTCCAAAACATGAATATGCAAAGAAATCGAATAATAAAATTTCTTATATAAATTTCTGATAATCAAACTCCTGGCTATTGCCAACATATGGGAGAAGCAATTCTCGTCGGATTGGAGTAGAAGGGGGAGCACAATAAGGTCGAAGTGCAATACTTTTTAGACCCCAAGATGTATCCATCTATCTATCTAAAAACAATCGCGGGCCAATTAGGCGCTCGTCGTTAAACACTATTCGGCTTTTTTCGTCGTCAATACGTCCTCTGCGAAGCGCATTATGGCGTTCCAAGACTTTTCAGTCTTAGCCATAAGCGCTATGATGTTGTTGGGGGTTGGTGATTCTCCCAGGGTATCCCGGGCAGCCTTTCTCTCCACGTCCCATCGAGATATTTATAGTAGATAGTATTTTACCTACTATCATACTGTCTTTTATTCGTATACTTTTTTCACTGAGTGAAGTATGTAAATAAAAACCATAATTAGACAATAAAAACAATAACATTTGGGAATTGTCTGGTAACATAGAGCTTTTTTTACGGAATATATGATATCCGGTTTCGGCGATACTTCTATTAAAGGTGTTTGGTATGTTTAAAATAATGCTGTTATTCTTTATTTGTTTAGTATTATTAGTACATTTTCTTGTGTGTTTTTTCTTTATGATACATATTTTATATAAACATACTATATTATTATAGTTATACATACAGTGTTGCGTATAGCTCATGTATATAAAATGCGTAATATAACACTTTACTTGTACCTACCTACCTGTAAGCGAGTAAATCTTTGTTTTATAATGCCATGAAATTATGTGTGAAATTTTACAGAGAGTTTTTGTTTGCTACTGCGGAACCAAAAGAATACCTACATAAATTACAACACTTGTACAATTACAACGGAAATACATTATGTTTATTATAGAAAAACCTATACAGGAGTCTTATAATGTCCCGGTTTACATGGAAGCATTTTTAAAAACTCGAATACAAGTTGTTGTATTTGGAGAGGGGCATCTTATGGTGCCCATGTTCTTCAAGGTTAAGGGCTGGTTGATTGTCAACTTATATTTATCATATGGCGCACTCTTATTTATCACCTTATATTATGGCAGGGTAGAAAATTTTACATGTAGATACATATTTATATCATGGGTATTACCTCCACTGGTTATTGAGAGGTCGTGGAACAGTCGAAATAGAAAGTAATGATCGAGCAAGGGGTATTGAGAGGCAGCAGAGAATATAAAATATAAAATCTAAAATTTATCGCTTAATATTAGGTAAATGAAAAATTTATTAATAGTGAAGTCTAAAACTAACCCAAATGCCCAGTCCAAGTTGCCGTACAGTCAAATGTACCCTATTTGAAACTGGAATGCTGCGAGATTAAATCCCGGCGGTGGAACTTTGTTAATTATAATTAATAGGACCGTTAATTGACTAAACTGTTGGCGTAAGAACAATAACGCAGTAACCGGCTCTGCTTGTGAAGGATTTCTTCAGTTTCCCTTCACGAACTCAGATCACAGATGAATATTGGCATTGTTCCTATCAAAGTCGGCTGCAGATGCACAACCTACCAATTCCTAGTCTGCGTACAAATTCCTACTATATAGGTACACCAAAGATACTTAATATTACAACTACCACCTTGGTCATTTAATTTGAAATGATTATTCCTTCTTTTAAGAAAATGTGATGTAAATAATATAGGGGGCAGACCTTGACTGCACTCAGCTCTGAGTGAGAGGTAGGAAGAAAGAGTAAATATAGGGTATCCTACCAATTATTATTATTTTCTTTTTTTAATTAAAATATTTTCTGAAAAAAATATAATAATACCAACTATTTTTTATGGTCACTATTATTCAAAGTATACACAAATTTACCATCGATCCCTGAAATTTTCAGCAAAACAAATACTAAGCCGTTGTCGGCTATTCCATAATACCAAACGTTTCGACACTTAACATTTATATTTGCATAATTTGCGTAAATAATACGTATCATCGTAATTAAATGTGAAACATTTAGAAATCAATTAAATTTCATACACATCATTAACAACCGTCATTAACTTGTTTAAATAATTTTAGAATTGTTACTTACATTACAATATATTTAATAAAAATTTATTACACATATTAACAATTAAAATAATTGGATTGCTAAATACCTATATCTATATGGAGAAATAAATGTATATAATTTTCAATCATCATTATCTAATTAAATATTTATGTCTAACTGAACTTATACTGAATAGCTGAATTCCCTATATAGATACTTATTATACTTTGGAAATAATGATTTGAGAAGAAAATTAAGTTACTATGAAAATAATAATCATTTCAACTATATATATATGTGTGTGTGTGTGTGTGTTTGCGTGTGTGTGTATATGTATAATTTAATATAATATTAAAGTGGTTTTATTATCAAAATATAATTTTAATTAATTTGTAATCCACATAATATTGTTACATGGATACATACATACGTAGGATATATACACGATGGCACACTAAATAGGAACTGCATTTTTGCTTAATATTCAAACACTAACAGTTTGCTGTAAAATTGACATATCTATATCTCGATTTCAATGAAACTTTGTCAGTTTCAAGGCTCAAAATTCTCACCTTAAAATCTCACCTTGAAATCGGTAGGAAATTACACTATATAATAATGAACTTATATTATTAATTGAAAATAGCATGCAAACCACACTATCCTTTACCAATTTATTGAATTACCAATACTATTTACCTTGGTATGGCTATGCAAAAGTGGACAGTTCGTAATTTCATTTTATTGGTAGAGTGAGATTCATATCTCTAAGCAATATTATGAAGTAAAATTTGTTAGTAGCATATTAATCGCTAGACTTTTTATATCTATTTCCTATATATAATATACGGTATAATATTATATATAGGAAATAGATACAAAAAGTTTAGCGATTACAATAGTCAAACGAATAATGGTTCATAGCAAGTGTACAAATGTTCACTTAAATTAAGTGCAGAATCGTTTTAATTTACATAATGAAATACTTCAAAACTATGGTAAAACTTTAATTAAATTTTTTTTGGGGAAAACAAAAATTTTCACCATATTGCTAGAAAAATTATAATTATTTTGATAAAATAATGTGATTTTTACGTGGGGTTTTTATTAACTTTATGTTAGACATAAAACGTATTGAATAAATTTAAAACAAAGGTGCAAATAACATCTAACTGAGTATTAATTGCTTGAATACCCAGTATATACTGAATTTATGAAAAAAAGTTTTGTCTTTAAATTTTCATTCTACCTCTTACGATTTCAAAGGTAGACACGTTTGCCTATTTTGCCCAAACATGCTCATTCACGAACTTGATCTTACTTTTTAGCAATAGAATAGACACTCGAAATGTCATCTCGCTGTCTCTAGTCGGTTTTTAGTTATCGTGATGACGGACGGACGGACGGATACATTTGCGGAAATGGACTAATTAGGTCATTTTATGAACACCCATAACAAAGTTTTTTTTCTGCTATCAATATTTTCAAGCGTTACAAAAACGGAAATAAACTTAAAATACTCTAGTATATATTATACACCGGGTATAAAAAGTAAGATAGTGATTTTTATTTTCAATACAAAATGTGACAAGTGCAGCCAACTAAATAGGATGAGCATTGAAATAATATCATTGAATATAATGTCAATAATTATGACCATTTGGAAATAATATTAATTAATTATCCCTCTATTGTAGAATACTAAAATCACGGTCCATTTTGTAAATTATTGTCGCCGATTTGAGTTAAATCCCTTTAGTCATCAAAAAAAAGTAAATGGATTTGTAGCGGTAATGCTCCTAAGATCAATTATGCTTTCTTTTAAAAACCATTGCTCCTTATCTATATCCTTCCCAAGTTACCACGGTAATTATTATTGTTTGTTACTTTGGTAACTATCAACAAATACAATCTGACATATATTGTACGAATTGATTTAATAAAGATAATTTATATCTTTCAACTTGTCTTTTCATTTATGAAATGTATGATTACTAATTATTCCATCAATATTAAAAAAATGCCACTTTTTAAGTCGATAGTACACATCATTTTGAAGAACATTTTAATATGTAATTCAAAATCCTCTCTTCATACGTAAAATAAATATGTTGCCACATAACACAGATGTGTTTGCGTATCAGCTACGGCTGTAAAATTAAAATTTTTGGAATGGATGAACATCAAACGGATGAAAGAAAGGTCTCTAGAAAAAACGATTAGTAATTAGTAATTAAAAAACAAATAAATGAATGGATATTATGCTATAATAACTGTTCAATTCGTAATAATTTTAATATAATTTATTTTCTATTACAAATATAAAATAAACGTATGTAGGTAATCGCGTTTTATATTTACACTTCCGAGTATTTTCGTTCTATTAACAAATAATTAAAGGAACTTAATTATACAATATATAATATACCGACTGTTTATTTGAAAAGTTTCCATCTAAATATTTAAAAAAATATGCTTTTTAGAAAAAAAGGTTTCTAATATATATTTTCCAGTTCAAAGGGGGGAACATAATGAACCCGCTTTTATTTACTTGGTATGTATCTATTTATTTATCTCTGTATGTAACGGAATTTTTGGACGTGATTTTCACCCACTTCTAATTGTCGTATCAAAATGAAACTTTGAATGTACATGTAGTTTGATGATAATGCATTTTTATGGTAAACATAACCGGAATCGGAAAGGGTAATGGGGGGGGGGTCAGCGAAATCGGAAAGTAAAGGGAGGGGAAAACACAAAATTTGGTATATCTCTCTTAATTAAAGTTTTAGAAAATTAGTTTTACTATAATTAAGTTTCTTATCATTTTTTCTTTTCCTGTAATGTTTACAGAGATAATGACGGTTTAAGATTGAAAATTTAAATCCTACACATTCGAGTTGTAAAGTAAGACTAAAAAGTAAAATATTAAAATATATAGTTAAAAAAAACTAAAAAACACGCTTTTATCACGCACTAAAAATTATAAAATAAATAATAGTTTAAAAAAACTAAAAAACACGCTTTTATAGAAAATAAAAATATTTAGAAAAAATATTTTAAATATTTTTCTACTAAAAAGTAGAAAATAATTTTTAAATATGGATATAATTAATTTGATTGTAAAAAAGCGTGGGGTGCTTAACATCAAATGTTAAAAATAGTTCATTCTATTGTAGAAGCATCCCACGCTATTTTACAATCAAATAATATAATTATATCCACATTTAAAAATTATTTTCCACTTTTGAGTTCGGCTAGCTATAAAAACGTGTTTTATAGTTTTTTAAACTATCATTTATTCTTTTAAAAACAACAAACCACTTTTGTTTGAAACTTTTTTCAAGTATCCAATATTTCTGACGTAAGTACAAAATTTATGCCACTAAAGTTGTTTGTTTTAATGAGTTAAATATTTTTTGTGTTTAAAGAAATGGGAACTTCTTTGCACCATTTGAAAGGTAAGTTATTCTTATTAGAGGTCTCTGACCTTACTACTTTGATTATTATTCTCGATATCTTTGTGGTGGAATTGCTGATCAGAAAATTCTTTATATAAAATTAATAAGAACAAAATTAAAATAAAAAGAAAATATGTCACGTAGAACCGTATTGATACCATCGTTCCATCGCTACAATCACAGCAGCTGTATCTTCTTTAGGAAGCGTTTAAAATAAAACAAAAATAAACAAAAATGAAAGATCTGCAAAGATAAAAGCTTGATTTTATTGATATAATATTTTGAATTTTGTCACGCTTTTGAAATTGTAAATAGGAGACACAAAATATATTGAGTGATGCTTTCACATTTATCTTTTCCGTATTGGTAAACCAGCCTATATATATATAAATATATATATATATATATATATATATATATATATATATATATATATATATATTTATATATAAATATATATATACAAATAAATCTAAAACTAACCCTGTGTGCACTTACAAAATAATTATTTTGATGCGTATATAAATTTAATTACGTTTTGTGTAGAAAATTAATTTAGATTTGTATTAACCTTTTAATGTGGAAAGAAGAGACACTGGCAACAGTGAGTGTTTTAGGAACACGCCTGCCCGTACATGATATTGTGTTAGAATGCTATATCATATTGGTACTGAGTGTATTAGTAATTCTTGCAAACGAAATCATTTCGAAAAGTTAGAAGAAAAAGACCCTGAAATTCTTTAATAAAAACTACTGTAAGAAGCCTGAAAAAAAGTTGTAAAATCTTGTTTGTGAACTCCGCATAAATTCTTAATTCAGGCTATAGTTTGTATATAGAGTTTTTGTGGAACTTACACCGTTTTTTTGTGTATAAAAGAATGAATATAAAATTTTCTACAGTCACTAAAATAAAATTCGAACATCAAAAGGAGTAATATAATCCAAAAAGAATTCAATACAATAGAATCCAAAACCTTCCTTGCTGAAACAACGTCTCAAGACTTTAGTGGAGATACGCTATTCTACCCAAAAGCTTTATCCATTGTTCAGAAGTCTATAATGTTCGCAGATAAACACAAACATATACAGCGTCCTGTAAAAAAAGGTAAATTGTGAATTATTTAAGATTATTTCTTAATGGAGATATTTTTAAAATTTACTAAAAAATTTAGTTTTCATAATGATAATGGTCTCTTCACTGTCTCCACAACTAATTCAGCAGCTAATTTAATTGTTAGTGAGTTTATTTGCATTTGAAAAATGATTTGAAAGAACCGCCACTTTAATATACTTTTGTTCGAATACTTTTCTTAGAAGTCATTTCTCTTATTTTTATAACCTTATTTTACAATATTCCTCTCTTTCATAAACGTAATAAGAGGAACGTTGGATTATTGTTTTTTCTCAAATGGAAGAACTCAAATAAAATTAATGAAACACTGCAACAATTGTAATATTAGAATATTTCTTTACTTTTACAGTTACGAAAAAAATGATAAAGAAATTGTAGTGAAAATAAATGAAATTTTAAATCATGTATTTTCCTTCCATCTAATCCCGCGTTTCCCACATTGTTTCTCTGGTGGAACTCTTTAAGTATGTAATTTTAACGGAACACCAAAACTTATATTAAGGGGAAAAATGTGCATTAACAAAAATGTGAAATAATTAAATTGTAATCGATAAAACAGAAAAGACTTGTGAGTTAAGTAATATTCCCGCAAACTTGTTCCTTCCAGAATTTAGAGTCAAACACCTTACACGTATTTTTTTATCGTTTTTCAATCAGATGTATTAAGTATCAGCAATAATATCAAGCGTATAAGGTTATTTCAACTTGAAGACATAGCGTAATGTTATTGGTAATTAACCACATGTCGCGGCAACAACTGTCGGTTACGAAATTTACATCCGTCAAATAACTATGAATAAAATTGAAAAAAAATGTTCTTTTAGGAACATTTCGTGTAACACTTATATTTCCCGTGGAATACTCTTTAGGAAACCCAGCTCAAAACCTATTAGTCTTACACCAAACCATACTATATATCAAACTTTATTCCGATTAAATCTTTGATACAACGACAAAATCTGAAGTTTTGTAGAAAGAAATTCGCTTAACAAAAGCATATCGAAAAACATATAACTACAGGTATCGTTAAATACAATTTATATGCATTTTAAAACATTTATCAATGTACGAAACCAACTAGGCATAATAAAACTTAGTTAAAACAATTAAACAGCAATGTAATTAGTTTCAATTCAAGTGTTGTTTAATTATTATTGTGAGTTGTATCTAATTCTCTAAATGATCGAATTAAATATAAATTTGTCAAATAAAGATAAAAGTCATTTGGGGGGATTAGTTTAAGTAAATAACGATATTTACTAGTATTACGGGAACATGGAATTGATCATATGGATTAATATATGTATATTTATATATATTTATATATAAAATAAAATGTATGTATTGATCCAATTCACGTAATATGATTGGGTTGTTGAGAATGAAATTGGTAAACAGAATATAAATACACCTTGGAGTATTAAGAAGATATGTATATTGAATTTTGATATTGTATCTGCTTATACAAATAAACCAATCAAATCCAAGTTTGCTTTTTTTTGTTCATTTCAATGGAAAAATACAAAATAAATGTTTCAGAATACTGGATCGTTGTTATTGTATAGAATTACTATAGATACTATATTTATGATATAAATACAAACAATAAATTCATGGTTCAATTTGTCATAGATGTGCATTTTATTTATATTAGTTTGGAAATTTGTAGTTTAAAATACGACTAAAAGTATATTCTCTTACTTGCATAATTGATTTTAATTCTACTCTCAATATATAAATATACGACCAATTGAACTTTTGTTAAACTAAACGATATATTTTTATACGATATAACTTTTTCAAGTGCGCCACCAAGTTCAATGCCATTCCAAGGTCAATCAATATGATTGTAGTCAAATATTAAACAGACTACATCATCTGATAATTATTATTATTACTAGCGTCAAAATAAGGAAAAGCAATCAATTGGATATATTAAATATACCCTGAGATACATTTTTCTGTTAAGGATTTAACGTATAATCGACCGAAATTTTTATATCAAAAATTATGAATTCATTTAAAAAATATTTATACTCGAAAGAATCATTTACTAAAAGGTCGTTTGTAAGATTGGCTTACAACGGTTTTTTATTCCAAACGCGACGGTTGTAATTTACTTCGATTATAAATTTTATTTATCCGACTTGTCATCATCTTCATCATCTAACGAAACCATCAAAACAAAGGAAATGGTTGAAGCTTCGTGTGAAAAACCCTTTCTTTGTAATGGAAACTACAAAGATTGGCTTATAACAGTTTTTTATTCCACACGTGACAGTAGCAATTTAGGTACTTAAATTATTAATTTTAATAATCTGATTTCTCATCATCGTCATCATTTAACGGAACCATCAAAACAAAGGAAATGCCTGTAGCTTTGAGTGAAAAGCTCTTTCTTGGTGTTCACATATTCGAAATGCATGGATCAGATGTGATCATCGTTAAAATACACTCGCCCTTTTGAAAATATTTATGAAACTGGAAACTGGAAACTGCATTTATTAAAACTTAGAAGATTACAGGCAGGATCTCTTGAGATCCTGTAATCAATAAAAGATCAATAAAAATCAATAAAAGTGATGCGGGTTTTTCGTCTCCACGTTTGACACATGCAATTTTTAGAAACAGAAGCAGTTGGTGCATAAATATATCCTAAATAACTGCAGGAACACCGTCCATATTACACACGGTCCAACAGCACTTCAATATTATTTTAAACGCACGTACAATAAATCGCTTTTTTACATTAGTGACAGATAAATTTGAAAACTGAGAGGCAAGAGTTTCTTTGGACAGATACGTGAACCAGCTTTCTGTCCTTTTGCAAAAACACGCAATGACTCCCTACACGCGAAACTTGATAAGCGTTACGCCTCTGGAAATTATACGATGTAACTAACAAAAAAAAAACAAATTAAGAAATAAATTTACATCGCACATTTGTAAATTTAATTCTTTAAGCTATTTTTTATGGCAAACTTAATAGTTTAATAACAGAAGTAAAACAGATATTTCGTTTCATTATTTTCAAAGTAAGGTAACAAAAAAATATTAATTAAAAATAAGTTGGGGTGTAAATCTCTAAAGCACAAATCGTGGATATTGAAATTAAAAATTCACAAACATACGAAAGTAATAATACCTACATATGAAAGTAGCTAACCTAAAATGTCGAATTTGTATATTGCGGTTGCAATTTAATACATAATAGGCCACAAACTTAATATCAAAACTATCGACAGTATCCAGTACAAAAATTTACTAAAATCGATAGAAAATAATAAAATATAAAAAAAAACTAGATTTCGTTTGTTTATTAATAATGCGGCGCTACCATCTTAAAAAGTTTCGAAAAGTTTAAGAACTATTTATTAAAAAGAACACAAACTATCAACTTTGAAATTAACTTATTGACCAGCTTTTGACAATTTCCAACCACTGTGTATTGGGTTAACATATTATGAAAAGCATTTTGTATCAAGTACATGGTACACCCTGTATTCTATATAACATCTGAATACAGTGTCACAATATAATGGAATAGAAGAGACACACATTATAACCCAAACCTTTGAAAACAATTAATATGTTATTTAATCCAAATTAACATTTCATTATCAAATGTGTTATTTTATAACATTAAAATTATTTGTTTGTAAAAAAGATATCCTCAACTCAGCTATCATATTATCAAGATGTGAACGAACGGTTTCCTTGTAGATGATATTAAATCTTTTTGTTGATACAACTGTAAAGCACAAAAGATAGAGTATAGTATAAAATCTAAGACACATTTCTTACAAACATATATAAATTATAAGAAAGAAACATTCCTAGATAGAGAGACTAGGAATGAGATATGAAAATTGACATACTTTGTTGTGATGTTGTGTATGGAGAAACGTTCGTTGTATATGTATGTGGAGTCATAGTGTGTATAGCACCCTTGGGGTTTGTTTGAAGGAACCTTGTTGTTGTTGTTTGCTTCTTATGAGTGTATTTGTTCATGTTTACTAGTGTGTTTGAGTATATATTGGAACTACTATGCAAAATTAGTCAATATGTTTAATGTCTAGTTGTTTGATAGTTTACATTCATTGTAAAGCATTGAGTTTCAATTCAAATTGTGTCTAGTTTAACAACAGTAGATGAACAGGACTTATTTAGGCTATCATTTATTAAGTCATTTGTAATTGGAGAAAATTTCATTTCAAAACAGGCTAAACTATTTTGATAGCCCTTGGTTTGTAGCTTTTAGTACGTATATGTGGCTGATTTTTTATTGAAAAGCACCATACAAAAGTGTTGGTAACGAGAGAAAACACTAAACAATTACTTTACAATTGAATATTATCTCTTCTCTAGTACTTCAAAACTTTAATTGCCTGTTTGTTTGTTCGAGGAAAACTGGTATGGATTTTATCTCGCTACGATGACGGCTCCGACTTCCGTATATAACAATAAAATGCGAGCGAGGCTAATAATAAATCCAGATGTTGTTATATGAAAATACTTACTGTGAATTTTTTTCATTGCCAGAATTGAAAACCTAAAATGGGTTTCCATTGAACATTTTTAAGTGAAAAAAATCAAGGTAAAATAAGGCTTACAGGGAGTTTAAAATAATCTTTAAACATTAGTAACATGGAAAATTACATAAGGAGGAAATAAATTTATTCAATAAATTTCACTACACTAAATATGACTATTTTTTCTGTGACTATATAATATGTATAAACTTACACATTTCTGATTTTAATATTCTTATACTTGATGAATATTAAAATGCCGGTTGACCAATATCTCTGGGAAAATTTCTTTAGCCCAGCAACACTAATGTGGACTCATTATTTATCGAAAATAAAAAAAAAAGGAGTCGTTAGTATAAAAAGCTGCCAGTAAATAACCTGTTCTGTTATAAAAATGTACTTTTATTTAACCGCATGCAGACATTTTGGTTTCATAAATCGACTTTGTAATTTTAATTGATACCTGAATGTTTCTGTCAGTATTTTCCATCGGGTGTTCGAACCCAATAAAAATTTGTTAGACGAATTGGAAATACGATGTTGCTTCTGAAACACATAGTAACAAAATAATAAAAATAGAACATCCACATGGCCCTTTTATTCTTTCCTGAAAACAAAACCTTTCAGCCATATTCGCCGCTTTATCATCATAACTCGCGACAATTCTGTTTTGTATATCAAGGCTTACTAAACAGTGAAAAAAAGTGCCATATGCTTCTCCAGGGACAATAGCTGCCTTAAATCTTGTAAAAGGCTATCGGTCTTTGCCACGGTGATGTTAACTATGGGCTGAATAACATATGGACATGCGTTTCAGCATTTTTAGAACTAGAACGAGGGTCTCGTCTCGTGTTCCACTTGCCCCTATGCTAAGACCGGATTGTTCAATTACAAGAAACGTTATTAAAATTTACAAAAAAGGGAGAATGGATATTTCTGGGAAATTTTATTGTGTAGAAACTCGTTGGGTGATTATGATTCTGCGCATAAGGTTTATCTCCTAGTGCAAAAGTTACAAAAACTGATATCGCTTACATATAATTTTTGTAGACAAGCAATATCTTTTGTACTTGCTGCCCAGTAATTGATCATTTTTTCACTTAATCGATGACCATCAGTGCTCCACATGGGTGGAGTCCCGTACCATGTTATTGTACGGGATAATATATATTGTTATATATTGTACACATAATACACATGAAACTTTTTACGAGCTTAAATGTGTACAAATTTTCCGATAAGGCATATTCCTACTAGACAATAGAGGAACTAACAGGCATAATTCTTCTCTTCCAGCATTTATATATTTCTACCTATATTTTCACTTTGTTTCTCATGAGAACCATATTTATACAGGAAACAAACCGTTTTCGACAAACCTGAATGAAAATGTCACCAACTAACTATTTACGTTCCATGCGTTCGTTATTGGTGACGTATTCTATTTAGGTTCAGATGTGAAACATACGCATATGGTATATATGTATTTATTTTTTATTTTTGGACACAAACGTAAAAAAATAATAATAAACCAACGATGTTATCAAATTTTTAGTATTTCAATAGATTTGTCTCCTTGATACATATAATATTTTCTTACGATGTCACAATGAAGTATGTCAATAAAATCATATATGGAAAAATATTTGCCATAATATTTCCGAATAATTTGCTTAATAACATGTCAATTTAAAGATGATTTTTTTTTACATCTCCAGCAAGAAATGAATTTAATTTTCATATATATTATTTTAATAAGTTTAATAGATGGAAAAATTCATTTGTATGTAAATAAACAAATAGCTATCGTTATTAGACACTAAGGGGTCTTTCACATCGAAGATGCAAGACGCAAGATGCATGCATCCTGGATTTTATTTCAGTTGTGGTTTCGCTTCTTACGTGTTTGTGTTCTTCTTATTGGTTTCAAGTGTTTTTCTCGGGAAAAAGAAAGCAAATATACAAGAATGAAAATAAATATACAAAATAAATGTATGTAAATATGTAAAATTAATTTACAGGATGCATGCATCTTGCGTCGTGCATCTTCGGTGTAAAAGACCCCTAATAGTCAGTGAGTTTGACGATTGAAGAAGAGTAACTTTTCATAGATTGGCATTTAACGTGAGTTTGATGATACTGCTTCCAACTTTAAAGGGGTGCTAATGCGTAGATGTGATTAAAGTTTTTCAAAATTAAGACATCAACCTCCTACCCAAAAAGTTATGCAGAAGCGCTACACATTCAGTGGCACTCCCAGAAATTAAATTGATAGTGACAATAAAATCATGTGACTCTCATGAATCTGTGCCAGTGGTCATTCAGATTAGCAAAAATAATTTATGGGAGCGTTCCATAGATATTCATTTGGGACTTAAATTTTAAGATGTACTATCTATCATCAAAATGGCAATGTTTTTTGCAAAAGTGGTATTCTTTTGTGAAATTTTTGCATTCGATTGATGTCTTCGGTATCGAAAACCAGATGGACCTGGTACAATTTGACAGAAAAATTTTGAAAAATTGTAATTTATTAGTAGTTTATTTAGTATGTTCATTTATAGATCAAATACTTTTAGGGAAATGACCTGTATCCTTGGATTCAGCAGAACCACACCGGTTGTATCATTATATGTTGTCGATATTTTATATTAATTTGTAATTCATCACTAATAATAATTCACTTGGATCTGCTTATCTTTAAAAACAAACCGTTTTCATGAAAGTTTTTATTCAAGGACAGCAGTCGTACTGCATACTACTTAGTAATATGAATGATTTCTAAACAGGATAATCTTCTACGGATGTAATAGTGCATTAATTTACAACATGAAATCAATGTTTTTGGTAAGTAATTAGCAACGTGTTTACCACAAAAAAAGTTCGTTACGCAGTAGCTGCTTCCACATAGCGAATTTCCTTAGAATACATAAATCACTTTCTAGCGGTCGCAATTTTAGTCTGATCAAAATGAAATATCGTATATGATTTTAGTATTTGCAAGGCCAATTTTATATATAAATGACATACGTCAAGGGGAAAGGGAGGCATAAAGAAAGAAGAAAATACAAAATATAAAATATCTCTCTTAATATTAGAACAATCGAAAAATGCGTAAGAAATAAAGTTGTAGAAAATCATGTTTGGTGAAATTTATCATCTTACCATTTTTGCTCAAACTCTAATGTGTACAGAGATATTAAGAAATTTAATTTTCAATCTTAAACCGTCAATATTTCTGTAAATATTAGTCTAACAGAAAAAATGATAAGAAACAAAATGACAGTAAAACCTAGTATCTACAACTTTACTTTTTATAAATTTTTCGATTTTTCGAATAATAAGGTAGATATGTCTAATTTTGTGTTTCGCCGTCGCTTTAAACCCCCCTTTCCCCTTGTTCGATTTTACCCATTAACGAACTTGACCTTTTGAATACCAAAAGCGCCTCAAATACCAAATTTCATAGCAATCAGATTAAAATTTTGACCATAGATATATATATATATATATATATATATATATATATATATATATATATATATATATATATATATATATATATATAAATATATATATATATATATAAATATAAATATAAATATATATATATATATATATATATATATATATATACATATATATATATATATATATATATATATATATATATATATATATATATATATATATAAACATTTTACAGATGTTGATTTTCGACATCTACTAGGTAGGATCGATGGACATTTGAAGCAAACTTTTGAAGTCAATACGAGACCAATAGCTCTATTTCCTTTCAGGAAATTCGCATTTCCGAGACAGAATTTGTATAAAAACTTTGTGAGTATAAATCTCACAACACGAAGACCATAAATCTGTATTTGCAGAACCGAAATTGTACTCTACACATCTTGTCTCCCAATTGACCGGAGTTAACTCGTAATATTATTGGTACGATACACAATATCATATTTACGCGTTGATGATTTTTCATATATAGTATGACATTTATGTACCACAATATATAAAAAAAAACCAGGAGCATTGTACATAAAACAACAAATTTAACACAGGAGTAACTAGAAGAATGTTGGTATAGTTTGAACAATATTTATGAATGTATACATTTTCTCTCAAAGCAAAAAAATAAAAATAAAAATGAAATAAAATAAAAATCTACACCATTATATAACGACACAAAAACTTGAAGTGTCCTCCTTTTAAGATATATGAAGTATTATGTGTGTATTTTTATAAAATAGTATAAATAATAATGACATTATAAATGTTTTTATCATTGCGTAAATATATTTTTTAGACTATGACTATAGGGTGCGTTCTATCAATGCACCGTGTATTTCATCGACTTATGTCATTGTCTTAAGAATTGGATGAAATTTAATATATGACACTGAGCGTCTTTGTCCTTTATTTTATAAAAAAAATTTTTAAACCGATGGTCTCTTAAGGATGTTGGGGAGATACAATCGGAGGCAAAAGTACTTTAAATAAGAAATAACAAATTGTATGAAAAACGTTTGTCAATGAATGTACTTTTAATTTAAATCAACAAACATATATATATTTTTTCGTTCTATAACATATACGTATAAGTGACAAAGACAGATTATTTAAAATTTCTATTTACAATTTTTTTTTTTCAACAACCGTTTAGTGAATTGCTAATAAAATTGAGCAAAATCGTTTCTATAGAGTTTAATAATTTCAAAATTTGAGACATTTCATAGCTTTTTTAACGGTAATTGAAATGATTGAATCGATTGAGTGAACAAATCTTTATCAGAACACATGAAAATTTACAGTTTTGTTTTAATTACGTTTAAACGGCCTAGTAAATTATTTTGAAATTTTCACAGTAGCTTTAGCAGTAAGTGAGAAATATTATATTAAATTATCGTTCGTTATTTTCGATATATCTCTCTATTTTAAATTTTATGTCTTACTGTGTTTTTGAGAAATTTTACAAAAACCAAAAATTAGTCAAAATTTTGATTTTGTATTCTCTTATTCTATAATAATAAAATTTAAAATTTTTTATGTCTGGCTCAAAAATTTTTTCCTTTGTTGTCCAGTAATACTCTATCTAACAAAATTAGAATATTGCAGCCTTGTGAAAATGTAACTCTTAAGAATTGTTACCGTCGTACAAAGTTTAAATAATGCCGGAAATATTTGGAATAAAGGATCACTTTCCGATTAGCTATGTACGCCAAACCTTGCGCTCGCATAAGAGGACAATATTAAACTTAATTTTATGCTTGAGATATCTTCTTTGCAGATATATATCTATCCTGACTCACAAATATGTATACAACATACACACAGATTCACCACATAATCACTTAACACATGCTTAGTACATTATACCAGATATGTTCAATCGGTATAGATCTAGTAAGTACGTTTATTATACTGTATTTTATACGTTTTGCTTTGTTTGTCACGACTGAAGTTGTATAAAACGTGTATTTTATAAGGAACAAGAAAAATGAATTTATGTAGGACTAACCCTTTTCTATAACCCAGCGGTTTGATAGACTAAGTTCGATTTTTGTTTGAGAATTTGTCCCCTCACACGCCTCTGCTGCGTCCCTGTCTAAGTAGTTTTAGTTTTTATTGCGTTGGCGCCACGCAGCTGATTAGAGTTTTGATCGCCCGTATCATTACAGAGGGTTATTTATTTTATACATTTGATAAAGATAATTGGAATATGGAATTTTAAAATTCTAATCAATTGTCCATCATTAGTCAGCATTTGTCTATGAAAAAAATGTTTAAATCAAAAACATGATTTTTGCTCTTAAAGTTTTGTTCTTTGTGAGCCATCAAAACTTACAGGTGATAAAAATATGTGAGGTATCAAAATGCGAACAATTTACTATTAAAAAAAACAACAAATAAAGCCAACAGAGGAGAAGAAGTTGGGAAATATCCAAATTACATTACCATTCTTGGTATTCTTCACTCTCTATACAATAGATTGGTGTATTTAAACCCTTCGTAATATTTTGCACTTATGGGAATCGTAACACGAATTATGTAATAAAAACTAATGAAACACGTAAACAGTCTGTTTTCAAAAGCATTTCTAATAGGGAATCAATGTTAAATAAATAAATAAAATATTTACTATAAAGCCATACACATACATACATGCATCTGGCTATAAGCTTGTGGTGTATAGTGTTTGTTTGATGTCATTTAAGAGTGGGGATTTAGTGATGCCCACTTAATTTATAATATTATTATTCATTACGTATGCACACACACACACTGCAGACTGCAGAGTACCCCCACTATTTTTATTTCTTTATGAAGCATTGTGTAGTTATATAGTACATAATATTTAACATTGATTCTCTATTAGCAAAGCTTTCCAAAACAGACGGTATTGCCAAATCCTATAGATTCATTGAAATTGTACATCCTGTACACTCATTTCGAACATATATACATAAAGCATAAAATATATTATTTATAATAAAATGTGAATTGTGAATATAAATACTATTTTTATAAAAATGGCGTCGTCCACCACGTCTTCCGAATCTACGATTATACTCGCTCTGTTCGTGAATATTAGAGTGTAGTGAATACACACGATAGATATGCGATATACATATATATGTTATTGCTTTTGGTTGATTCGTTTGTTTGCAGCATCTATAGTTCTCGTTGTTGTTGCTGCTTCTGCTGCTGTTGTAGTTGTTGTTGTAGCTGATTCTTGTTTGTTTGTTTTTTTTTTTGAATTAAAGTTTTTCCCTTGGGAAATTGTATACAAAAGATGTATTTATGTATATAAATAATAATAAATAGATGGATGACTCTCTACTGAAGAATATTTAACAAATATCGTATAAAAGTTTTGTTATTTTTAATATTCATATATATATTATATAAATAAATATCTGTATTACTGAATGAATTATATAGTTATAAACACGGGTGTATGCAAATTTTCATAGCGTGTATATTGGGTGACCCAACGCACCGACAAGTCTTCTCAATTGTATGGTTGAACCAACGGACATGATTGCAATACAGATTTATCTCTATATATAAAAGGGAAATATTTTGTTGTGTATGTGTGTTTGACCAAATTGTTGAGAGATAACTTTAGAAAATAGCGAAATAATGATGAGAGTGGACCCAAGAAAAATTTTCGCTGAGTATTTCATCTAGTTAACAAAAAATTAGGGCATGGTTTTTTAGTGTTTGGCACCTGTAAACACATGCAGCGTCTCTCGCTGGAAGTAGCTTATTATTTATTTCAAAACTGTCAGCGGTTTCGGAGACCGCATGTCCATATTTAGTTTCACTTATTTTGGTTGCTAATAATCTATTTGTGAATTTTGTATGACATTGTAGCGCTAATTTTGCAAAATTTTATAATTGACTGTGTCATATTTATTTCGAAAAAATGTTTCGGATAAAAGTTGTTCATTATAAATAAACTAATAAGGTTCAAATCAACTAAACAATTTTGAAAAATGATTTTGTGGCCCATAGTACAAGTTTGTTCTACAAGTCTCAAACCATGTCATCTGCGGCCACGCAAACTAAAAAGAAAGTTTCCAAACTAAAAATTCATGTTTGGATTATAACACTATACCGTCTATTTTCCAAATAATTATAAAAAGGTAACCAATGAAAAATGATAAATTTAACACCTTATAAAAAATCATGTAATTATGTTTAGTTTACAGTTTTATTATTTGCTGTAATGCAGATTTTCAGGTAAATAATGTAATTATACGTTTTTGTTAATTAAAAAGTAGGTACCTAATTAAGGACGTTCGAAAGAACAAAAAAATGCAGAGAAGTTCCTGTAAATTAAATATGTTATAAAAAAGTTAATACGAATTAATTTGTGTGCTTCAAAATGTTAGTTCAAATAATTCTATTTTTTCGTTTTTTTCGAAATTGAAAATCATACTTTTAACATTGGGTCTTATGGATAAACTACAAATTTAAGCTTTATAACTGAATGAAACATAATTTAAAATGCAGAGAAGTTTTTATAAAACTGTGTAATGTAAATTGTTAAATAAACAACAATTTGTGTAGGTATGTTCAAATGCATTTTCGAAAGTAATAATGAATTATATAAAATAATAATGAAAGTAATAATGAATAAGTATTTTTATCATTTTAGAGAAGCAAAACACAAGATTTTCCTTTTTTATTTAAAATAAAAGAATCATTACGAGTCAAGACTCACGAGTATTATTTACCAAATAACCATAAAATATTTAACTGTAGTTTCAACTTATACATTAAATCTGTAACGCTCCGGGCATGCGCAGTAGCTTGATACCCCCTTACGCCTTTCCCCGCAGAATGAATCTTTCGAACGTCCTTAAATAGTGTGTATTTAAAAAAAATTTCTATACTAGACATTGGTTTAAATTAGAGAAGGTGAAAACCTCGTATTTGTAAAAAAAAACTTCCCATTCGGTATTTTTTTTATTCACGTTTGAGACATTTCCCTGAATAAAGATCCAGATTTTGTCAAAAAAATCGGAAAGGCCGGATACTTAAACCCGATTTTGTCATTTGAAATAAAAAAGTATCTTGTCATTTATTTGTAAATTTGTCCGTTTTCGAGTTATACAAAAAATTAAATTTTTGAGTTTACCAAAATGCAGAATAATATTTGAACATCCTTTAATAAAATCCAGAAGAGTAATTACAGATTATTTCATGGCTTGTCCTAAACGTAACTTATTCATTCGATGTGTTTGCATCAAATCGAATGCATAAATTTTTGTGCGAATGCCAAGTTCTCATTTCAGATTAAACTTACAGAACTTAATTACTTTCAATAAAAACTGTCAATTTGGTGAGCACTTTGGTTCTTATTTTATTCTACTAATAACAATCACATGTTCCTCATCGTTTGGTGACTATTTCACAGACCAAAATTCTAGTTTGTATGATTAAGTAACAATACTTCGAAAAATTACGATTAGGTAATTCATACTGATAATGGATACTTTACTGTCGACATACATATTTTTAATCTAAGAAATGGGGTAAATAGACATTTTATTTGAGGTGTAATGATAAAAATGAATTGTTGAACACAATATAAATTACATTCAACTGTCATTAATCCTAAAAAATATTCAATACAATAATAATTGACCAAATACTTAATAAATCACGAAAATATATAAACACACACTAT
The DNA here is from genome assembly GCA_963920215.1 of Nineta flava. Classification (NCBI taxonomy): domain Eukaryota; kingdom Metazoa; phylum Arthropoda; class Insecta; order Neuroptera; family Chrysopidae; genus Nineta; species Nineta flava. Next base: position 31,572,229 of record OY986040.1, on the reverse strand, counting down.
GCATGGAATTTAGCATAATGTCGGCATATTTTAAAATCCAATTGAGCAAAATAGATGACACTTTAATATAAAGCCGGCCATACATATACTTTCGTTTCAATCATTACATTCAGTATGTTAAGTGGTACTATGGGCCACAAATGTAGCGCTTCTTTTTCAAAACTGTTTAGATAATTTGTACCATATTCTCTCGGGCTTTGGGAAAATGCTTCGAACGAAAGTTGTTAGTATATTTATAATGAACAACTTTTATCCGATCGAGCAATATCTAAACACCGAATGACGGGGTCACAAATCAATTATAATATTTGGAAGCTACTATTTTGACCATGTGTACAGTGAAAGCTATAAGCATATGATTCATCACTTATATGAGAGGATGAGGGGCGAAGTTATTTTGATTCAAATATACAAATATTACCGGCCACGACGTATCGGAAAAAAATTCGTCGTTCATTTTGTTGTACATACACATGTTTATAACTGATACCCCCAATCCAAAAAACGAGTCATTATTATTTAATTGTATTAAGAATGAACCATTTTACGAGATACGCGAAAGGAGATTAATTTCGAAGTTTAAAGAAATGACTTTTTTGGATAAGGCTTCCTTTTTTTACCACCAAAAGTTCATCATTGAGCCAATTGAAAGTAGTTTTATTAAAAAAATGATTGCATGTATACTAATTTCAAAATAAATTGCAGTTTTGAAATCACAATACCTTAAAGAACAGGCGGAAACTCAAGATTGATGTTGAGTATCGAACAAAAATAAAAGGTTGTTGTGTTCATTCAGTTTGAAGGTACATAGATAATGTTTACAGACTTTAATTGTCAAGACTAGCCATTGTGATACGAATGTTGCAAGAGTGTTTAAATGAGTTGATGACAGACATGAGATGAGCATCAAGCTGGTACTTTGTAAGAAGCTTTGTTTTGACAATACGCTCAACTTTTTTAATTATAAAATTTTGGAAAAAGGTATCGAAATTTTCTGGAAACCAAATGAACATTGAGAATGGGAGACTCGGAGTCAATTTCATTGAATTTGTAGGACAAAAATTTTTCCTCGTTTTTCACTTGATTATCTTTCATTTAAACTTAAAAACAACTTGATGCTCGTAAACTTTGGATAAACGGTCAAATCGACATGTTGAACGGCTTCTAGAAAATTTCGATACCGTTTTCTAAAATTTTATAGTTAAAAAAGTTGGGCGTCTTGCCAAAACGAAGCTACTTATAAAGTACCAGCTTGATGCTCATCATCCTGAAAAAATCCTTTGGTCTTCCGGACTAATTCTGTATGTGTTCATTTAAACACTGTTACAAATTTCGTATCATAATGGCTAGTCTTGGCGATTACAGCCTGTAATCGTTTTTCAAAAAATCTTCACTATTGACGATACTATGGGCCACAAAAATAGCGCACATTTTTAAATTTTATCGAAGTTAATTTGTATCTGATTCATTTGATATTCAGGAAAATGTTTCAAATAAAAGTTGTTTGTGCGTTTATAATGAATAACTTTTAGCCGAACCATTTTTTCGAAAACCATATGAATACGGAACAAATCAATTATAAATTATTGAAAAATGAGCGGTACTTTTGTGGCCATGTGTACTCAGCGCCCATTAAACTATTATAGGCATTATATTTCAAATTTTGCCCCTATTCCTAGAACATTTGTTTGTATTTTATAAATACGTATTTCGACTACAATGTAGTCATCATCAGTATGAATTAGCTTATCGTAACTATCTTTGGGATATGGATTCAGCAGAATTCATATCCCAGAGATAGTTACGATTAGCTAATTCTTGATGATGACTACATTGTAGTCGAAATACGTATTTATAAGATACAAACAAATGTTCTAGAAATAGGGGGAAATATAATTTCAAAAAAACCTAGAATTCTCTTTGATTATTTTAAGAATCTTTATATTAGGCATATTTTAAATGTTTCTTAATTTGAAACTTGAAATACAAATTACTACCAGCAAGTGTATTGCCGACCAATACACCACCATATTATACACCAAAATATTACCCTATAATAAATATGTATAACGTCACTAGAATTTGATGATGATGCTCTTAAAACGCCCTCTTTTTACAAATAATATTGTTCATATATTATTATACATACATATAAAATAGAGTATCGGCAGGACTCTCTGGGCTGCTATAGTAGACAAGTGAATTATAATATGTTACAATGATATATACAATTTGATTTATAGTTTTGAAAACAGTGTTTCAACTACTGATGCTGCTCTTACTGCATGCATGAAAATAAATAAATAAAAAAGTTTTTTTGTTTTTTTTTTTGTTTGTATATTTTTTTCCATATCGGAACAATAGAACAACAATCGACAAGGATAAACGTATTAACAACGGATAAGATAAAATGAGATGGTTAGATGTGTTGTGCTTGCTCTCTACTCTGCACGACTATTGTTTGATTTATGTTTGGATATCAATGTTGTTTTTTGGATATTCAATATACAATAAATAAATTCTATTAGAAATGATTTATATAGATGATCAATAATAATATAATGTTTACGTCATTATTAAATGGATTTTGCATATATTTTAATAAATAAATATAGCAACAAAAAAAAACGGGCTGGCGGTAGGCATGGAAATGATTCACAAAAATTTTTCATCCTAATATAACGGTTGGTTACAACAAAATATAGAAATTAAATTATATTTGTACCTCTGTATACATATTACAATATAGTGTGCAGAGTATTACGGTTATATTAACAACAAGCTGTTCTGTCTTGGTTCCGCGACCTGCAAAGAAAATATATCCTGCGTTAATTAAAGGTTTCGGAGTTTTGTCGTAAGTTTGTTTTCCGCGTCGAAACCGCATAAAACCGCATCCTTCTATCTAATTGGGTTAGATTTTGTATAGATAAGTCAGTGACGCAGTGAGTCTGATACAGAAAGGGCTATATATATATATATATATATATATATATATATATATATATATATATATATTGCAGGATATAAACGAACAAATATTTTTGATTAAGGTTGTTGTGAAACTGCTGAGGGAAAGTAGGGGAGTTTGTCCTATACTAAATGCATTGAAATCTCATCCATTGCCAACTCTAAATAATTAAAAATTTTCCAATTAAATCGTTTCAAATATTTTAATTTTTGTAAAAAACATATATATTTAAAAAAAAAAACATATTGCCTAAAACTTAAATCCTAAATTTCATTTTTTTCGAAGAGTTTTAATAATTAAAAATATGTTTTTATGTATTTCAAAAAAGTTGTATGGTGATAAAACTAGACAAAACTAAATAAAACTAGATGAAAATAAATATAACTAAAAATAAAGCTAGATTTAGAACATTTTTCGATCTACAAATTTAATTATCTCAGAAACAAAAAACAAGAATAATTTGAAATTTGGCCCAGGTTTATAAGACTTTGATAAATATTATGACAGTTTTTCATAACACTGGCATATCTGTTTGTCGAGATATAGATTTTTATATTCATATTTTTATCAACGAATCCATTTAACCTATGTTAAAATCTCTTAAAAATCGTACTTTAACATTTTTTTACCCAAAAACAGGATCAAATTCAAATTTTGACAGGATATTCTTTATTTTTGAAACAATAATATACTGTAAAATTTTGAAGAAACTGTCATTAAATTGAATTTTTTCACAACAACCTTAATTAGACATTTTGACGAAGTGTCATAGTGAAACATTGAACCACCAATAGACTATGATGTTGAGGACTTTTACCGAATGCCTCACCAAATCACGGCCATTTTCATAATGATTTCAGTTGTTTTCAGGATGGAAAAGGGATATCAATCTGCACAATATTATGGTCGATGATGTAACTATTACAATCGAGTACTACAATCTTCCACTGCATTGGCTTCCCGAGTCGGTTGGATTTGCGTGCTTTGGAGCCGCCGTAGTCGTACTAATTGTGGCAAAAACTAATGAAATTAAATATGGCTACTATTCCAATCCAGAAAAAAAATTTGCATATTAATTTCGATTAGTATGGTAAAATGGTTTTAAGGATATTGTAGGGATGGATGTACTTTTTCAATTCTGGAATTTTTGTTTCATAATGGATGATTTTCGCTGAATTAGGAAGGGTTTTGGTAGGGAGGGGGGATTAATTCCAAAAAATATCTGATATTAATGCTGTCGGAATACAAAGTGTATCAAAGATGTTATTAATTATATTTAATATTCAATTATTTTACATAAAAATTAAATCTTTGAATAAGTTATGTACACTCCCGTTCATAAAAATTTAACCAGTTGAAACATTCAAATCGTTACTGTATGTATACTTAGACATATATTTAGTAATATATACGCTTAGAATGTGACTTACTGGTGGTTCAATTTTTATGAACGAGAGTGTACCTGAAAAAATTATTTAAAAGATAACTTCAAAACAGTAAAATAGATAATTTTATTTATAATTAATAATCACTCAAGATTTTCGAAGAACGAAGGATAGTTTTCGAGGCACACGCAGGAACATGTAATGCAATAATACTTTACTTTGTTTTAAGACTATACTTTGTTTAAGTTTACACGAGTCAGACTCGTGATTGTTTCACAAAGTAAAATCAGTTTACACGAGTCGGCCTCGTAATTATTTTACAAAGTAAAAATAAGTTTACACGAGCCAGACTTAAGATTAATGCACAAGGGGTTAATAAAATAATATTTCACTCATATGTATTTAATTAAATATTTGAATTCCAAAAAATTATTGTTATATCACATACAAAAATATGATGAAAACTTCTAAATACTAACATTCGTCTGTATATAGAAGTTGTATGGCGTTTACATCGTATTTTTTCTGTATGTATTCTAAAATTTCTTATTTCCGTTCGCATTCTATTGCTTCCATTATTTCTTTCTTCACGCCCTTGGCCTGAATATCTTCAAGTTAGTTTAATAAATCTTATACATATGTATTTCCATATTTATCGTAACACAAAAATTATCAGTAGATTTTTTGAATTTTATAGTTATCAGATATACTTTGACGTATATTCTCACTTTTCGTATAATTTTCTCTCAAATTCACTGAATCTATGATTCACAATATATTGTCCCGAAATATTTGATTGAAACAATTTGTATACCTTATAAATGTATAATTTGGATATCGTATCTTCTTTAAAAATATTGTCATGAAAAATTAATATGTTTTCGAATAAACGTGGATTAAATGCCCCACCTCACAGTATCTACAGTTAAAATTGGTTCTAAACTAAGTTCTTAAATTTCAGGTTAAGAATGAGTTTGTTTGATGTTGAATAATTGTAAAACAGTTAATATTATAAGAAAAAATGACACATTAAATTATTAAATTATTTGTCCATATTCTTGAGATTAGGTATTTCTAAATCATATATTTGCAAACCTCCCTCTACAAGTATTATGTCACAATGAATAATCTAGCACCCCCCCCCCTATAACCAATGATAAACAATTAGCTATTTATCAAAATGTTTTTCCAAATACTACTTCTAATTATTATATCAGAAGTTCATTTGTGTTTACTAGTTTAAAAACAAAATATACAACCAAACTGTCAGATTATAATAGTTTTGAAAAATCGAAATGTGACGTCACAATTATAGAAAACCTCACCCTCCCATGCCACAACAGGGAATATGCATGAAAATTTTTTTTCACATTTATTTTCAGAATATGAAAATACTGTTAATACTGTAACAATATTTAAAAACGAAATTAAAATCCGACAAATATCAAGGAAGCTATAAGCTTTTAAAGATTATTATCTGTCTCTTTCTTGCAAAAATACTAGAAACAGAGTTTTACGTGTATTTTAAATGGTGAAAGTGTAATATGACGTCACATAACATATCAAGAGGGCTATCACCCTCTTTGTCTAATCGGGAATTTCAATCATTCATATCTCGCTTATTTTTAAAGTTATTTAACAAGTAATTTTACCTTGATATTTGTCAAGTAAACATGCTTCAATTAAAGTGAAAAAAAATTTCAATGCATATTCCCTATTGGTCACACTTTCGAACCTCCCTCAACCTAGCGTGCAGTGGCGTAATACGTAGACGGTCTCTTATGGCGTTTGATTCAATAAAGATTTAATTCTGTCTGAATCTTATTTTATGTACATATATACACATTTTATATATTGTATATTTTATACTGAAGTATTTCATAGTGTAGTTATGAGTTTCCATACTCATATAATCATTTTGACACATGTAAATTGGAATATTCCAATTGATTTTTAAAGAAAGAGCTTATAAAGATTACTATTAATATTTTTATTATTATTATTAAATAAATCAAAAATTATTTTTAACACATCTAAAAACTCTTCCTCTTTTAGTTATTGAAAAAATAAAAATGTATACTGTAAACTTTGTAAGAAGTTTTATCAATATCCGTCCAACCGTTTCGGAGCCTAAAAAGAAAAGAAGTGTTTGTATGTGGATAATTAATATTTATAGAAAAGTTAGCTTATTCATTAACTCTTCAAGTACAATCTTAAAATATAATCTTTACAATATTTTCAATCACTACATAAATAAACTACGATGTGAATAAAAAATTTACTTTATAATTATGGTTTTTTTTCTATTCATTACACATATTATGTGATATATTATTACAATATAGCTGCATTTATTTTAACCCCTGACGCAAAAAATAGGAGTGTTATAAGTTTAAAGCGTGTGTCTATCTGTCTGTCTGTCTGCCTGTGTCCCCGTATCTCTCAAACGCGTGTGCCGATTTGAATGTAAGTTTTTTAATAGAATGCTGGTTGGTGGTCCGAGGCCATATTTGACAATCGGTTCAGTCATTTGGAAATTATCAGCTATTTTCCAAGATAATGAATTGGTATATTATTTACATTATCATTTTACGTATAAATTTGGTGGAGGTTACGGGAATTTCCTATTATGTTTCAAATTATTGCATGTGGGTTTTGTTTAATTTTTAATTTTACTTGCATTACTTACCAAAAGCAATAAGGCATTAATTCTTCCATTTTTCTATAAAGTTATTTTCCATAAATAAGATAATAACATTGTTTGGACCCATTCAGTTGATTGTTTAAATACTCTGTATTTACTGATTTATGGTGTTTGTTTATCGGGGCCTGCGCAATGTCTATAACGAAATTTCTACGGTCTATATCAATCTTTCAAAAACTTCTTCCGTTATATTGGTCAAGTTGATTGAAACAGTCCAAGTGGTCCGGTTATTTAAGGCACTCTACTCGGAACTGAGAGGTTGCTCGTTCGATTTCCAACGGTGAAAGATTGATTGTCAATTAAATTAATTTACAAAAAATAAAAATAAATTAATGGGGCGGTTAATCGACTAAACTGTCGGCGTATGGACAAAGAACGAAAGTAATCGGCTATGCTTGTGAAGGTTTTATGCAATTTCCTTCCACACAATCCAGATGAATATTGGCATATTCTTATCAATGTCGGTTGCAATTGCACAACCTACAAATTCCTAGTCTAAATAAAAATGCCTTGCCTTTTAGGGGTTATTAAAAAAGGCCTTTTTAGGCCGTTTTTTACCTATGCTATTACTACTAGACTATTACTACTACTACTAATTGGTCAAATTACTAATGACGTCATATTCCAAGATGACGGCTTTAGCCTGGAGGGTACATTTCAACCATTAGTCATTCCTAGAATACTATAAATAAAAATTTACACTTTTTTAAGAAATGAAAATGAAAAAAGATGCGTTTCATTCACAAAATAACAATTTTTTTGTTTATTTCAAGAACAACCCAATTAACGCATATGACACTGACAGAGTTGGGCCTGACTATTGTTTCTAATTTTTGTCACTAGATGTCATAGTCCTAAGAACCAAAAACCAATAATGAAATGACATATTGAAGATGGAATATCAAAGAAATTGTTTTTTGTTTTATGAAGTGAATTGAATTGAAAATTCGAATAAATTTTTTGAAATTTTTCAATACTAACAAAATATAGTATTATAAAATTATAATATATTATTGTAATATAGTAATATAGTATCACAAAATATAGTATTCAAATATTACAGTAATTATGTCTATCTAGTAGTTATCATAAAAAAAAAAGTAAATTAGCCAAATAAAACAGTGTGCATAAAAAACAAATTTAATTTTTGAAATTTCACTGCGGTCAAATATGCAATCTGCTTCAAAATGAACTATCTGAAATGGCGAATCAGTTTTAATACTGTCATACACAGATAGACTTAATAGCTTTAAGAACCTAATTAAATTGAATGACATCTTCCGATTCAATTTTCATTTAATTTAATATTTTATTCTTGTCTTCATTCTTATTTCTTATTCCTTCCGATTCAATTTGATTCTTACATCAACGTTTTGACTGTTCCAATCTGATAATAATTTGTGTAGGGCTCCCTTTGCGTATGATTCGTATCCATTTCTAGCTTAAGTATGATTAAATTTACATAAGCATGTTCTTACAAGTTTCTAGCAATTAAGTGAGTTTTAGACTATTTTTGTTTCTTTACCGTACAACTTCAGCTTTTTGAAATCATTCGCAATAAATTTAAATAAATATTAAAGCGTAATGAGTTACTGATTAAATACTCGATGTATTCTGAGTTTATGAAAAAAGTTGCAAACCAAAGTTGTCTATTTAAAAAAAAAACGAACATTTTTTGTTCTCAAATCTCTTATGGTGATGAAAGATGGAAATTTTCCCCACTGCCCAGGACACAAACATTTTATCACACATTTTGAGAAATCTATTAGGTTTGTGAAAAAAGTTTCAAACAAAAGTCAAAATTTATTTCTAAAAAACTAAAATTGTATGTCTAAACATTTTTTTTCTATCACATACAGTTTCTGAGATACATATTTTCCACCCTTCTTTCACTTCCTGATTTTACCTATTCACAAACTTGATCTTATTTTTTGGCTCCAAATCACACAAATAAAATTTCAGATCGTTATCTCATTTCGTTTTGACGTTTTGATTAAGTTATCGTGTTGACGGACAGACATACAGCCTTTACAAAGTCGGAATTAAACTTAATATACCCTGATATATGTTATATATACCGGGTATAATCATGGAATTGTTATTTTGAAGTATTATTTGTAACAATGTTTTTTAGTCATTTATACATTATATAGATAATATCAAAATATATATTTTTCTTTCATTTGTAATTAATACGTTGAAAATGTGTAGATAAAACACAACAGTCGTAACAAAAACATCAGTAAAAAGGAACATTATCGAATAATATACTGTACAACATGTTCCAATTGGTAGAGAACACAACGCAACCTGGTGGAACGCAAATTGTTGGAGAACATTAATGGTGAAGAATAAAATTTAATTTAATAAATCTTCGTGAGTTACGATATACGTAGTGGCAACCGACTGTACTGCGTTTTAAAAAATGGATTTGCCAAGGTTTTTAGTACTCTGTCGGTATCTCAGGAACCGTTAACCTCAAATTTTGATCATTGACCCACTCACATCATCAAAGCATATCTAATACTTCTAGTTGCCAGAAAGGTTTTGGTGGGAACGTAGATCTTAGACTAAAAATGCCTAGAAAAGTCTGAAAACCAGAACTCTTACATCCCTTACTAGAAGAAAAAGATAGAAAATGAGTCAAAAATGTCCCTTTTTTAAAAACATGTAACTTTTGTTTAAAACTATGTTTTAAAAAGATTTGTCACAATTTCTGCTCAAACATTGGAAATTGTATGATGAATATACGAAAACTTTATCTGGGTTACATTTTTGTTTTTGGGATATCAGTAGTTTTTCTGGGAAATATTAGAGAACATTGGAGAATTATGACAATATGTTCTAAAGATACGATACGCAGGAAATTTTTGTACTGTTAGACAACATATGGAGTTGATAGATGTATCCGTTCCCATTTTTCCCTAAAAATGAATATCCCACCAAAAACTTTAGATGACAACTCAACAATGTTTTCGCATATCCATCACAATAAGCAGTGATATGTAAATGAGGATCAAGTTTGAATCAATCCAAATAGCTTAAAGAACAACAGCTTGGGATGAGTACGCTCCTTTCAGTATCACAATGGACATTTGTTTTAAGTGTGCCAAATCTTGGATAGACGTCCAAACTCATAATCAGGCCATTGCAAGGTATTTCATAGTAGCTTTTGAATATATTACTTGCTCACTATAGCATAATATTAAAATATCTGGGAGTTTTCTAGGAAGAAAATATCAGCTAGATAGGAAACCTATGTATCCATAGATGGAAACCTATCTATGGCTTGGCTCTCAGTTAAGTAACGTTGTAGCGGCTACATGGTTTAACACACTTAAAACAAATGTCCATTGTGAAATCGAAAAAGGCTCACCTATCGCTAGCTATTATTCTTTAAACCATTTGGAGCGAAGCAAATTTGGCTCTCATTCATATGTCACTTGTTTTTGTATCGAATATGTGAAAACTTGACCTTTTACATTTTTAGTGAATTTCTTGAAAGGAAATATGTGTCTGTGGGCTCTCTAGGGGTCATAATTTTAATTCAATTGGAATAAAATTTGGTATTTGAGGCCCTTTTGGTATGTGGAATATGAAATTCGTTATTGGGTAAAATCCGACAAGGGAAGGGGGGGGGGGGTAGAAAAAGAGAAAAACAATATGTGGCTTATCTCTATTTGACTTATTTGGCTGTTTTTTATTTTTATAAATGACAAACTGCCGATGTCGGGATTCGAACCCATAACCTCCCAGTTTCGAAGTAATGCATACTGCACAGACATAACGCCTCAGACCGCTTGGCTACTTGGACTGGTTGGTGGGGTTATAAAGATATTAATATAAAACTATTTTTCTACATTGTTTGATTAAGAAGGTACTACTTACGCACATTGTACGGCATAGTATAATTATAATGTTTTATACTGTATCAGGTTTTGTATTATTTACTTACAAAAACAAAAAACCGGAGAAAAAATGTATGTAACACATTTGACGTTATTTTTACAAGTCTAAAAAACTAATTACTGGAGCTATGCAAGAACGTACGTTTGTTTTTTGCTTGAGCCTACAAAGTGAGTGTTATATGATATTTAATTAACAAATGCCGAAAGGTTTTAGCATCTAAAATTTTTTAAATAAACATCACTGAATGAGAAAATTTATTAAATGAAAGCGACGAAAATATATGATGATTCTAAAACAGTTGCACAATTTTCGATTTGAATCCAATCATTCTAAATTGAATTTAATAACGCTATGTTTAAAATAAAATGCTGAAATAAGTGATTAGTGGTTTTTATGATAAAATAAATGTTTTTGTGTGTGTTCAGTTTTGAAAATCAAGATATGTGATATGTGATTCCGAAAAATAATTTTTCCCATTTTTTCCGTTTCGTCAGACGATCGAATCCTCTTTTTCGGACAAATTGATGGATACTATTGACCTTAAAGGTTAAATGCATTCCCAAAAAACTGGATTTTCCCACAATCGGTAATTTATCTCCAAAACAAAGCATTTCCAAATCATGTGTATGTAGGCTGTATCATACCCGGTATACAGCTTGTTCTTTTACTACCCCCAATCTGGAAACAATGTTTGTATCTATCGCTGTCCATATACATCGCACCTCGATACGTTGCACTCTGTTACACCCAAACTCACATCAGTGTACATCACTGTATGTGCACAGTGTGTCATGATGTGGACTGTTTTGTTACACCGAAACTGCACTCTACAAATGTCTGTGAGTTTGGGTGTAACAGAGTGCACGGTATCATGGTGTGCTGCATATGGACAGCCATAGATACATACCTTGTTTTCAGATTGAGTCTATTTTAATTTACGTAGTGTATATGATATAAACATTCAGTTTAGTTCTGACTTTGAAACGGTTGAAAATATTGATCGTAGAAAAAATTTCTGGTATCGATTTTTATAAAATGACTTACTTATTACAATTCCGCATAGCTTCCGTCCGTCTGCCCGTCAACAGGATAACTCAAAAATGAAAAAAGATGACGAGCAGAAATTTAGTGTGTGTGTTCTAGAGCTAAAAAGGATGTTTAGGTCTTTCTCCTCCTAGCGGGGGGAAATATCCGTTTTTGAAACCGTAAGTGTAACCTTCTGTGCATTTTTTTTTCTTCATAATCTCAGTATATACCGGGTATTAGTTAGTATCTTCTACAGTTATTAATTCTAGTTTCTTTATTCTAATTGAAAAGTTTCTACTGGCTGTTCCAGTCTGTTAAAACGATTCTTAGTATCTTACAGTCTTTTTAGCGAATTTCCTGAAAGGAAATAGAGCTAATGGAACCGTACCGAAGTCAAAATTTCGCAAAAATTTCTTCAAATGTCCATCGATCCTACCTAGTAGATGTCAAAAATCACCATCTGTAAAATTTATATATATATATATCTATAGACATATGTATGTATGTATATATATATATATATATATATATATATATATATATATATATATATATATATATATATATATATATATGTCTGCAATCACTCTAGCGGTTACAGTTTTTATTTTATCGGAATGGGATTTGGTATTTGAGGCGCTTTTGGTATTCAAAAGGTCAAGTTCGTTAATGGGTAAAATCGGACATCGGACGAATTTTATTCAGGGTATTTAATTTTCGCTATACTAATAAAACATGGTAATATGTCAAATTAGACGTAAATTATACTGTCCACATTATGATTTGCTCCGGCAATACGACTTATATTTGTCAGTTTCTATATATGGACATTGTAGGCTGATAAACACGTTTTTAGTAGGACGTAAACATATTTCAACCCAATATTTTCTCTAATCAAACCAGTAAAAGTTATAAAGACGTTAATAAAAAAGATAGTCATTTTATTTCTGTATACATAAAATGTCAACAATACAATGTTTGTCAAACATGTTTACGTTTTTTGAAACAATGAGTATACGCTAGTCTTCTCATTGTTTCAAAAAACGTAAACACGTTTGACGAACATAGTTTTGTTGACATTTTAGGTATATACAAATAATATGAATAATAATATTCATATCTTTATAGATAGGAACCAATGATATGAAAAGGCGACTTTTAGGTCAGAGTTGCCTTTGGTGTAGCGGTAAGCACGCTGGACTGGATATCCAGAGGCCCGAGATTGAATTCCTGGTTGGTGAGTTAATTTGTTCATATCAACATTTAATTAAAAAAGATACTGTTATTTAAAGCAAGTGGATTTCTTTTGATAGAGGTTTCATATTGAATTAATTACATCGTGATACAAATATTTTTTGAAATCATAAATTCAGGACTAGAAAGAGTTGACATTTACTTCAAAAATATTAAAAATAATTGGAAAAAAACGATTAATCTCCATGTACTTTTATTTAAGTAAATATAACGAAAAATCTAGCATTGATAAAATGTTAAATTAATTATATTAGTATTTTGATCCGTATGATTCATTGTTTTATCAATTTCATAATTAAATTATTTGTTATTGGAATATTGATTAGTAAAATGCATAAATTAATATTCATTTATGTCTCTATGGAAAATATCATTTCAATTATGTAGAGAAACGGACAGGCAATACCGATATATCGGGCAAAAATAATAATTTAATATACAACAAATTAGATTTATGAAAAATATAATCTTAGCATCCATCAGCCGATAAAATAGAATAAAAATTTTATTATATTGCAGTTTGAACACAGATATTTGATATAGTAATATTTATTATCTATGACATCTTATGCTTCATACATCTTATAATTTCACTTTTATTTTTGATATTATTAATAATTCAGCTGGCAACATTACAGAATATACAAGAGTAGATTTAGCAGAATATACAAGAATAGATTTTATTTTAATCTTACTTTGGGTTCAAAATCGAAATTAAATTTTATAAATATCAATAGCTTAAAAAATTTTCGAGATACAAGGTTCACGAACTCCAATAGCATGTAAACAAGTGATAAACGAGTGGAAGAATGTTAAACACCGTGAGAACTGGGAAAATATAGTGCAGTAAAAACTCGCAGAAAATACTGTTTCGAAATGCATCCAAGAGGCTGTCAATCGATACGCTTAACCTGAACAGGATACAACTTCGAAAGATTACCGGATTCATCACAAAATAAAAAAAATAAAAATTGAGACTCAATTGAGGCTCAATTCTTTCAATGAGTTACTTAAACCATTCCTCCGAGATTTGAGACTGGCTGAGGATCTCTGAGGCAAGCCTTAACAGAGCAGTAGTAGGGGGTCTCAATAGATCATATTGGTCGCAGTGAATAATAACCTCCAAGTAATAATAATAATAATACTTAAACCATTATTTAGAGCACGGTAGTGCGTAAGGCCGAGTTTTATTATTATTACCTATTTTGTACATAAAATATGCATGACCACCTATGCATGAGTTTTTGAACCTGTATATGTGCCATCTATGAGCATCTTTTCAAAACTGATTTGTTTTATGTAATATCACCAATGACAAAAATTTTTCCAGGCTGTTGCCAGGTCAAAAACGGTAACAAACGGTCTAACCCAACGCAATAAATGTTTCACATCAAAACAAATAGAAATTATTGATTATTTATAAGTTTGAATTGATTTAATTTTTATTTACGTTACTGATTTTTCAATTTTTATTGAAATTGTCTATCGATTTCACTAAATACGGTATCGTTGAAAGTTTTAGATTTTAAGTAAAATTATCTTGACTCTTGATAAATATTGATTAAACGGATTTTCGTGAAATTTCACGTCAATTTGGAAACAAAAAAGTGGTTGACTTCATTATATCTATTCGGGTATATCTTGAATTTTGAAATTTTTATGTATCGTCAAATTATATGAAATGAAAAATGTTGATACAAATTTTTTAGGGTTCAATAGTTAAAATAAAAAGTTTTACATGTGAAGCCAACTATATCTTTCTGTCAGCATATCACACCCATTTATCCAGAACTAATATGACTAAAGGGCTGTAATTTAGCATATTCATAGATATTTTCAATTGACAAGAATGAATTAAACTCTCCAAAACTGTCTATCTTTGAAACAGTAAGAGATTAAAAGACAAAAAATGTTCCTTTTTTAAAACTAAACAACTTTTGTTTGAAACTATTTTTCATAAATTTGGTATATGGGTACCGAGTATTTAAGCAATTAACACAGTAAGTTCTTATTTTCAATTGTTCTAATGTAGTTTTTCACTACTATTTCATTTTATGAAATTTTTGTGTCTTAACAGTGTTGATCTAATTTAATATTCTTTAAAAAGAAGTATAACTTCTTACCTGCGTACATAAGTACACACACACTTTTTTTTGTATCTATAAAAAATTATATGTATAAAACCATTTTTTTTATATGAGTAGGACAGTACTACAATAAAATAGGCGCTCCGAACACATACATATTCAGATATACATAACAATATAATAATGCTGATTCTCGTATTGTGGAAAAAATAAATTTATGGCTCTATTTCAATATTGAACAATATTTTAATGTAAAAATACAATTATTTAAAAAGGACATTACACAATCATTTTGATAATACAACTAACATACAAATGGATATATTTGTAAACACAAATAAATTCACTACACACAGACCCAGCCAATTCACACAGACAAACCAACGGATTGAAAATATACCAATATATATATATATATATATATATATATATATATATATATATATATATATATATATATATATATATATATATATATATATATATATATATATATATATATATATATATAGGTATATTTGAACAATTGAATTATTGTATTATTATCCATTTACAATATTAGAATATTATCTATTATTTTTTATAGATATTATTTCAGGTATTACAATGTATTCCAAAAAATTATACAAAAATACATTGTTGTTAACAATTGATATTTCATTTCGTCGATACTTCAATATACATGTTCTGATCTGCACAACGGTACATTCCTGAGGGATTATATTAATAATCCTTGATTGTTTGAAGTTTTTTCTATTCATAAAATATGTCATTATTTGCGACATGTACAAATAGCGTCAAAAGTTGAGCTATCATTTAAAAATTTTACTTGACTCGTGCCTTAATTGACTTGTACCTTATTTTTTCGGCTATCGACAAAATGCTTCGGATAAAAGTTGGTCATTATAACTATACTCATAATTTCCAAAATCCGAATAAATTAGGTACAAATCAATTAGAAAATTTTGAAATGATGGCTCGACTTTTGGCACTATTTGTACTACAACGTGTTATTGGTGCAACAAAGGTACGGGTACAAAATAATGAAATAATAAGTATTCGAAGGGACATCTTCTTTCTTAGCACCTTGGTAGTTTCTGGATTACAGGATCGTATCTACGAAGAAGAGGTGGCAAATTAGATAAGTACTGCATTCAGAATAGTCCGAGCATTAGACAAGCTAAAAATTTTCAATAAGAGTAATAACCATCTTTGTGTACTTCAATTTTATATTCAATCAAAATTCTTTATGATCTTTTTAACCATATAGTAGTAGTAGAAGTAGTGGTAAGGAGGTCAAAGCCTTGTAAGGATTTTTTTAACGACCCCTAAAGAACAAGGAATTTATATGTAGACTAGAAATTGGTAGGTTGTGCAACTATAGCCGACTTTGATAGAAACTCTGCCGATATTCATCTGGAGTTCGTGCAAGGAAACTGCAAAAATCTTTCAAAAACATAGCCGGTTACTTTTCGTTGTTGTCTACATGTCGACAGTTTAGTCAATTAATCGCTCCTTTAATTATTATTTTTTTTATTTCAATTAATTGACAATCTGTTGCCATTGGGAATTGAACCAGCAATCTTCCAGTTTCGAGCAGAGCGTCTTCAACAACTGGACCACACGGACTGGTATCTTTTTAGCCATGCTAAAGAAACAAATTCTGATTTCCTCTCCTTTTGTTTTTTACGTATATCAAAATAAAACCTCTAAAAAAAAACTTGTAATATCTGAATGAAGATTTAGCTTTTGAAATGTTTTCGTTAGACAGACAGTATTTAATATTATACACGGCATGTTCCTAGATGTGCTTTATAACATGAAATATACAAACTTGTCAAGTAAAATATTAAATAACTGGTAAAGTAAATAAGAAACTTTTTAGAATAATCCCGAAGTTGGTCTTTGTTACATTTATATTTTTGATGAAATATACGTTACCAGAAGATATTTAGAAAGAAGAATTTTTACATAAAAAAATATATCTATTTACATTTAAATTATTTTAAGTAACCGAATAAATACGGTTCAGTAATTTCAAATAGTAAAATATTTGAAACTATTGATATTTTATGAGTGCGTTCGGTTGTTAGTATAAAAAATACATTCTTCAAAATGACTTCAACTATTTTTGTTTGAAAGAACACATTGTTTATTTGAAGTAAATTAGTTTATTTTCTTCTGTCGAGAAAAAATATAAATATAATAATCAATTACGTAGTTAAACAATGACTCGCATAATGTTTAGAAGGGCATTTTGAAGGAAAACAATTCTAGAGTAGGATCCATCTGTATTTTGATTTAAACCTATTGGAAAAATCCTGGTTAAAATCAATATCCTTACAAATGAAGGCGCTGGAGCATTTTCATTTACAATAAGCTACAAAACTTTGTAGCTATCATTTAACTCTGAAATTTGTCGATTTGAAATAAACAGACCCTTTATCTGTACTAATATTATAAAGAGGAAAGATTTGATTGTTTGTTTGCATTGAATAGGCTCCGAAACTACTGGACCGATTAAAAAAATTCTTTCACCGTTGGGAAGCTACACTATCCCCGGGTGACATAGGCTATATTATAGTTTCAAAAAAATTAGGGATCCTTACTAAAACTAAAAATAATGTAACCCGAGGTATTAAAAGGTGGCCGATAGCTGAAGTGCCGGTAAAAATTAATAAAGTTCAACTCACACCAGAATGGGCCAATTGTGGAAGTTGATGTGCGTGGTAGATCAATATTGGCACTGATCGATAGTCAAGCATCACATAATTTCATAAGTGAAGAATTGGCAAGAAGTAAATGGCACCCTATCAGAGAGAGTACAGGGAGTGGAGCCACATGTAATAATACTTTCAAGATTCTTGGAAAAATGTGGATAAAACTACTGAAATCGGTACAAAACCCCACAGAATTAGATACATATGCAAGTATTTACATACACAAATTAAGAAAACAGATAATGAATTTAGATAATGACCCAATTCCAAATTCTGATTTAATTAAATTAAACCATATTCATAACTTAATACTTGAATATCAAGGTTAGCTTCGATCAACACCCTCACCGTATTGACAATAACAACACCACATGGTCAGAAAAGGGTCAGAAAAGGGCGTCAATAAATGGGTGGGGTTCATCACACACTTAATCCCTTAATTGGTCAGTCAACTCAAAGAATCCTTCGGGTACTACCTCAGTCAGATCATATAAAAGACAACACTTTTTTTAATATTATTGTGAGACACGCACCAAATTAGCAATGAGCAACATATCTCTGACTCATACTGATATGACTATCTTGTAGTCGAAATACATATTTAAAAAATACAAATAAATCTAAGAATTGGGGCTAAAAAATTTGAAATTTAATTTCCAACAGTTTTTGATATTTGGAAGATAAAATAAAAAACATAAAACTCAACAAAATACAATAATATAAAAATGTTTTTCTTTTTTTTCTGTTCTGTTTGTTCTATGGACCACAAATGTTGATGTGATTTTTAAAATTTTATAATTGATTTCTGCGTTATTGTTTTTCGAAAAAATGCTTCGAATAAAAGTTGTTCATTATAAATATAGTAACAATTTTTATTCGAAATTTTTTTCCGAAAAACGTATCAATAAGGCACAAATCAATTATAAAATATAAAAAAAGAACGACATCAACTATTGTGGTCCTTAGTACATTTATAATTAATTCTGTTTAAAATTTAATAGAGTTTTGTTTCTATATGTTGTTTGTTGTGTGTATAATGGTAATATGTGTTTATTTTAACTTTCTGACTTTACTATATATACTTGAAGGGTCAAAGGTACAACTTAATAAAAGTAAAATAAAAAAGAATAAATCGAGACCATTAGTTCGCCTAGGAAAAGCTTTTAGTTCACCATTTCATATGGAATTAGTAAAAATAAAACATAAAATTCTGTGAAGGCAATGAACAACCGGAATGGAATATGTATAGATTTATATATTTTATATGTTGGTTTGGGGTTACTATACACAACCAATAACCCCCAAGCTACAAGTAGAAGTTAATTCTAGCTTATTTTGTGTGAGTGATTGTTAGCGGCAACAACATATGAGATGTTAGTTTATTGGACAAAGATAAAGTTTAGTTTATATCTTAAGTTTGTGTTTGTGGTAAAAACATAGAATATAAATATTCATACATTTTAAATTTTACAAAAATTGACGTCATTATTTTTAGGGTAGTTCACTAAAGAAGTAAAAAATAAAATAAAATACTGTTGAATATATAAAGTGTTGAAAATTTATAATGAAGCATACAACATGTTATATTATCAAGACTTGTGTTAACAGTAATTATTCATTATCTTTGATATTACGGTTGCAAACTATCATCAATAACCCTACCTTTTATGAAAAAAAGTAGTACATTTTTTGTCTACTGATTTTCTTAAGTATATATCATAATACATTGTTTTTGAAATAAACACAGTTTTCCCATTAAACAAGTTTTCCTATTAAAATAAAAACAGAATATGCGCAAACTGTTAACGTCTATCGTGCATGTTACAAATGCACACATCTCGCTGCATAATTAGTCAAAGAATTTGATTTTGTTAAACTAAACAACGGGCTCTTTAATACTTTTAAACTTCATCAAATTCTTAATAAAAATGACTTTATGTGTAAACTTTCTCAAATGGGAGAAGCGAATCTCGTCGACCTAAACTGGAAGGGGGAGTTCAATGAACCATAAGTTCGAAGTGCAATACATTTTAAGACCCCAAAATGTATCTACCTATCCATCTAAACTACCTCAAAGCTGTTTTAGTTGGAGTAAAACTCTTTTGTGATACGTGAAAGGTTGAAGGTTTATAGGCCTCCCGTCGCCTAAACTGGTCCCCATGGTAACTGGGGAAATGATGTGGATAATCCTGTTTTCCCCCACCGTAAATACCTGTTGGCAAGGTTATTATACTCATTAGCATGGTGCGCAGTTTTCGGTGATATGATAAGAAAAGTTTGTGTTATATTTGCTTTATTAATGGCTAACATTTAATTCCAGAAAATGATTGTTTTACTTCAAAATAGGTGTTTTTTTTTGCATTTCTTAGTAAGCTTAATTGGCTAGAGAAATATTTTTCTATTTAAACACTCTACAGGAAAAGTCGTTGGTTTTAGAGTTTGAGAGTTAAATTCGCTCTCCACGGATAAAGTTTCATTTTCATTTGATGGAGTCTACGAAAGATGAAATTAGGAAATAACTAATATCCTTAGTAAAATAATAATAATTTATAAAATTAAAATTATTTTTAAAATTGTTATATAATTCATAATATTGTCAAAAATTCAAAATTCGTTTACCTAAAAATTATCCTTACTGACATAACTCTAAAGAGCATATATCTTTTACTAACCATTGAAACTATCATTTAGTTTAATCTTTTATTCATGTACTTTTGATAAAAAACGATTAAACACCATATAGACAACCTAAAAGGTTAAATCGAGTAGTAGTAGTAGTACTGGGGGGTAGATCGAAGCCTGGCAAGTATGTCTTAGATAAATAGATTATAGAGGCTGCCCTGGACGGGTTACACTTCGACCATTAGGTCCATTGTGATGCCTTAGGATGTGAGGATGTGAGTGGAGTGGAAGGAATTTGTGAGTAGACTAGGAATTGGAAGGATATGCGGCTGCAACCGACTATGATAGGAACTATGCCGATATTCATCTGGATTTCGTGAAGGAAACTGCAGAAAACCTTCTCAAGCATAGCCGTTTACTTCGTTCTTGTCCATACGTCGACAGTTTTGTCAATTAACCGCCCCTTTTTTTGCTTAATAATTGACAAACTCGGAATTGGAAACCATAACCTCCCAGTTTCCAAGTAGGTATACTGCGCAGACATACCACCTTAGACCGCTCGGCCACTTGGATTGGTAAGCATGTCTTTATAGACTTTCTTTTACCGACATCTAAAGGACAAGGAATTTGGTAGTTTGCGCGGCTGCACCTGACTTTGACAGGAATTATGCCGATATTCATCGGGAGTTTGTGAAAAGAAACTGTGGGAATCCTTCACAAGCATAGCCAATTACTTTCGTTTCTGTCCAAGCGACGAAAATTTAGTTAGGTAAACCGCCGAATTTTTTCAAATTAATTGAGAAACTGCCACCGTTAGAAATCGAACTAGCAACGTCCCAGTTCCAAGCAGAGAACCTTTGACAGTACGGTCACTTGGACACGTGTATTATAGTTTTTAATAGTGAATTATAAAAAACGCGACAAAATAACAATAAAATACGAATATTGAAAATAAAATGGGGAAATCGGTAATATAAAATATTTTTCTAATATTTTCCCGTGGTGATTATACTCGGTTTATATTACCATGGTATATTAAGGACGAGCTGAAATTTCGTATGTGTATTCTAGAGCTAAAAAGTGAGGTTAAAAGTTCGTGAATGGGCAAAATCGGACCATGTTTGAGCAAAATGGGCAAAACTTTATCTAATCTTTAAAACCATAAGAAGTCAAACAAAAATTAAAAGAAACAATTTTTTTTTTTTTTTAGACAACTTTTACTTGAAACTTTTTTTTCATAAATTCAATATATACCGGATATCTAAGCAATTAACTCCGTTAGTTGTTTTATTTTCACTTGTTTCATTTACATTTTGAATCTTGAAACGATGGTACATTTTTTTATTGTAACACAACTGTTACATCATTCTCTTAAAAGAACTAACATAATATACCAGAGCAATACATTTGTAATAAGTAAACCTAAGCTTACATTAATGGGAAAAATGAAACAGAAAAGTATATAATAAGTAAAGAAAAATGCATTTATCTAAGATGTATTTTTTTTTATAAAAGTATTTTCTGCTACTCCTTATAGACGTACTGTGTGTGTGTGTATGTGTATGTGTGGGTGAGTGTGTGCATGTGTGAGTGAGTGAGTGTGTATGGGTGTGAGTGAGTGTGTGTGTGTATGTGTGTGTCTGTGTGTGGGTACTCTATATTCAAGTGAACAAGCGAGTTACTTGATATAAAAATATATTCCAAATACAAAAAAAAAAACGCAACAACACTGAATGTATGTAATATAGGAAAATGTGGTAGCATGTAGATAGTATTGCGGGATACTTCCAGATGTTTTAGTACACAAAATGTATATACATATACATAGATTAAAAATATATGTATAGGAAAAAAAACAGGATACTATATTATATATACATATACAGTGTACAGTAGTCATTGCAATAAGAAATAATAATTATAGAAATTGCTTTGAATTTATTCTTGACAAGCATTTCGAATTGAAATGATAATTTTAAAAATATTTACTACGATTTTCATATAAAGGTAGTTTTTTTCTCTTAAACATAGTTAGTTTTCTTAAGGATTTAATAAAATAGAAAATTAAAGCATTCAGCGCCGGTCTTTTTTATTTAATTTTAGACTCCAAATTTCTTAACTAAGTGTTCAGCAATATATTCGCAACCAAAGTTCATATTTTTAACATGCACGGTATATCCCTACAGTTCGTGCTTACTCATGCATAAAACAGAGAAGTTTTTTTATATATTCCTTAAAAAAAAAAATTATTTGAAGTTTGGTTGAACTGCAAGTAATTAACAAAGTTAGGTACTGTCGCCGAACAAGGCCTGGCTCCTAAGTAGTAGTAATTGTTGAATTAATTCGAAATATCTAATATAAAAGCAGAAACATCAATAGACAGAAATACAACAATATTTCTAGTCAAATGCGTTGTCGGTTAGACAGGAAACCCGTGTTTATCAGTGATGTAATTATTATGATATCCTGTTTATATCCTTTTCATCATTGAAAGCAAGGTGATTTTTATTTATTTATCTCTTCATTTGTTTTTTAACTACATTTTTAAAACTGCTTGTTAAATTTTACTGCCCATAATAATACCCACTTGATAGTATATAAAGAAGGTATTTGTATAGTATTTTTTAAAAGTATTAAATTTAACCTTGTTTATTCATTTAAATAAATTTTCGCTTTAATAGCATGTTTTTCTATAAATATACTAGGAGATAAATTAAAGTAAGCTTTTTATATCCCATGCAAACAAAAACAGGTTCTTAGTTCATCCAGCCAATTTAGTTCCTTCTGTTACCCAAGTTACCCGACATTTTTTCCTAAGACTTCAAATAAGGGTGGTTTGTGATTAAAAATAAAAGACTAATTTCGATATTGTTTTAATAAATATTTAGTAAAAACTGAGTAAATAGTAACAGAGAAATGTAGATATTTTAAAATATAATGATAATTTTTTGTTTTAATGCAGTTTGTATTTTTAAAAGATCTAACAAGGACCAACCTATTTGCGGCTGAACTGTTGTGTGAATAAGAAAATATTTATTTTAATGACTGAATAATATTGATATAGGTACTATGGACTCTGTAGCGGTCACAGTTTTATTCTGATTGGAATGAAATTTGGAATTTCAGGCGCTTTTGGTATTCAAAAGGTCAAGTTCGTTAATGGATAAAATAAGGTAAGGGAAAAGAGGGGTTTAGAGGGAGGGAAAAACACAAAATTTGGCATATATCCCTTACTATAAGAAAAATCGGAAATTTTATAAGATATAAAGTTGTAGGTACTTAGTTTTACTATAATTTTGTTTCTTATCATTTTTTCTGTTACACTTATGTTTACAGAAATATTTACAATTCAATATTGCAAGTTAAAATTGTAAATATCTCCGTACACATTAGAGTTTGAGAAAAATGATAAGGCAATGAATTGCAGCGAACATGATTTTCCACTTTGTTTCTTATACATTTTTCGATTTTCTAATATTAAGAGAGATAATTTATATTTTGTGTTTTCTATGAGACCTTAGACCTATTTATTAATAAAATTAAATTAATAAAATACCAAAATAATATCATATACGAAATTTTATTTTGATCATACTAAAATTGTGACTGCTAGAGAGTGATTTTTTATGTATTCTGAGGAAGTTCGCTCAGTTGACGGAGCTTCTGCGAAACCAATTTTTTAATTATGCATTTCGAGAACAAACCATGTTCTGATATTCTTCAAAATGGCATCTTAAAAGTAATCTTGCTTTAGTATATTGAATGTAAGTTTATCCTATATACATATAATTTACGGATAAATAATTCCAAAATAATTTAACAGATATTAAAATCTTTTGGAATAAAATTATATTAAATAATTTTCAAAAATTACAAAAACAGACAAATTTGGATTAAAAATGTACCATAAAATTTTCATTTTTAAATATCCTTAGTTTTTCAATTTGCTTCATGTAAATATATTGATGAAAATCATAAGATAAAAAGTGTTATACAATATTCTCCGTTATACAAATTATAATACCTATCTACCTACTTAGTAAATAATTCACATATTAGTACGGTTCCTTAGTCGGACCAAAGACAGGTCCCATCCGGAAAAATGGATTAAACATTTAGATTATTTAGATTTAGACATCGTAAAATAATACTTTCCTTAAAATTTCCTCAAAATGTTTATAATTTTTATAGGGAATTATCTATTTTTAAATTAAAAATTATGTACCTTAAAAAGCCATACATTTTGAATGTAAAATCGATCGTGATATCTGCGGCGAAGTTTTCGTAGCTGTTTTATATTTTACTGAGCATCTTTTAAAATATTTATACGTTAAACTCTAACTAACGTTAAATTAAATATTAAATAGCTATTACGGAAACCTTATAATGGCTTGGTTCTAAAATCAATTAATGTATGCAATTGCTGAAGCTCAATTACTGATAATGTTTTTGACTCAATTTTACTAAAGAAGGTTACTTTAACTTTTTCGAAAAAAAACACAAGAGACAAAATGTTTCAATTTTTCGACAAGGAACATGATGCCGTTATGCCCATTCAAAAAAACCCAAATCCACGAATTTTATTAACTTCTAAATTAAAAAAAAAATCTTTAGCCAAAAAAATGGCCACGCCCCCAAAATAATGAAAATGACAAATTTCCCCACTCCGCTTTCGATTCTACATAAAAAAAACTTACAATTTGAGCCCTTACATATATATATATATATATATATATATATATATATATATATATATATATATATATATATATATATATATATATATATATATATATATATATATATAAATATTTATATATATTGAGAGAGAGAGAGATATTACTTTACCATAACGATAAAATATATTATTGTATATAATAATAAAATTGAGTCATAAACGTAATTTTAAATATCTTTCGCTTTTCAGTATAAATTTCAGGTTTTCTTTCATTTGTGTCTCAAGACCTGTATTTCAACCACATTCGTAATCCTTGTGATAACAGCCTACAGATTTCGTAAGGATCATCTAGCGAATCAGTTTATAAATTACCGATTTTTGATTTTGAATTGCTTGATAACCACTCTAAATAGAAACTTGGCCTCTAAATCGAGACTTAGAACTTGGCAGTAAACTATCGCGTACCCAGATTTCCACCACCTTAAATTCACATGCTCAAAATTATGGTACACATACGAAAGCATGTGTATTCAACCTGAGCAGGAAGCGGGACATAGTGATCTTCTCTGACAGCAAAGCTGCCATCAAAGCACCAAGTGCATGGAGCATCAACTCTAAGGTGGTGTGGGAATGCCTAGACCTGCTAAACAGGCTAGGCAAGAAGAATGACGTTGCTCTGAAATGGGTGCCAGGCCATGCAGGCATTCAGGGGAATGAGACTGCTGATGAACTGGCAAGGAAAGGATCGTCAGACCCTTTCATAGGACCTGAGCCGTCCTGTGGAATAGGCGAGGCCTACCTCAACACAGCCCTCTGGTAGGCAGAGGAAGCAGAAAGAACCAAGCTCTGGGAAGATCCCCAGGGATCTGCGGCAGGCCAAGATCCTTCTCGGGCGGTATAACCGAAAGAGATTCGAAACCTGCATTAATCTCACAAAAAATGAGCTACGAATCCTAACGGACTTTCTCACTGGGCATTGCCGGCTGAATGGGCACCTCCGTAAGATGGGAATCATCAATGACGGCTCATGCAGGTTCTATGAGCTGGAGGAAGAGACTCCAACTCATCTCCTACTTGAATGTGAAGCCGTAGCACGAAGAAGGGCTGCTTGTTTTGACCTGTACCTACTCCAGGAGGATGACTTACCATCCCTGCACCCCATCCAGATCATCAAATTCCTCCGAGAATTGAGACTGGTAGGGGGTCACAATAGATCATATTGGTCGTAGTGAATAATAACCTCCAAGTAATAATAAAAGCATGTGTATGTCAAGTTGGTATCTGATGAGAGCGTGTCTCTAACCAAGGCACTACAGTAAACATAATATCATCCAGGGTGACTCTATGCATAGGTATACACCATGTAATAACAAATTTATTCACATTCATGAACTTTTTTAAAAGCATTTAATTATATGAACTTTGAGCATTTTTTTTTCTCTTAACCATTGGATGATGTTCATATAAATTCGATTGAAAATTTGCATTTTTATACAATTCAGAGTTGTTTGTTATGTATATGGTACGTGTGTTGATCTTATCAAATAAATTAAAAATTGAAATATGTTCAATTGGATTTTAATCTATAATGGGAATTTATTATATGTATCGAAACGGCAACATAACTCGGTCGGATATATCGTTTGCCTAGTGGTTTAGTATAATGAATATGTCAGATGAATCAAATAAAAATTTTTATCATTATAATTTTTTGTTTTGTTTTTTTAACTAAATATTTTTTTTATATTGATTTAAGGTTTGTTGTATAAATATATTTTTCGATTCGATATATATTTATGCATACAATAAAAAAAATTTTGACAAAATGGAAACCCGACTTCAAAAATCAAATATTCTAAAATAAAAAATGCACTAAAAAGTAAAAAAATAATTGCATATTTTTGTGCCAATTTTAATTCACCTAAGCAAAAATTTTTAAATATATATGTACAATTATTGTTATTTTTGGAGTCGGTGTCAGCATAGAGAAATTCACATAAAATTTGGACACCGCCTCCAAAAATAACAATAATTGTACATTTTGCTTAGGTGAACTAAAATTGGCACAAGAATATGCAATTGTTTTTTTACTTTTTAGTGCATTTTTTGTTTTAGAATATTTGATTTTTGAGGTCGGGTTTTCATTTTGTCAAATTTTTTTGTATTTCTCTCTTTTTAGTGACTTTGAAGTTCTATAACTGATTTTATTTGTCTAAATATGGGTAGACCTACTAAACGACCAACTAATTTTTAGTGCATTTTTTTATAACAGATTTTCAATTTTTTTTACAAGCATTTTGTTTTTTTTTTGTAAAAATTTTTTTTCTTGGGGTCGGTTTTTTTAAAAAAAAATTTTTTTGAAGTCGGTCTTTAAAAAAATTTTCTGATTTTCCCATTATAAATGAGTTTATCCTTTCAAAAAACAAAACAAAAAATTCGCAGAAATCGGTTATCATATATAATATGAGGGTTTTCCTCGATTTCCAGGGGATCGCTTCATCAGAATGCGATTTGGTGACAATGGGACCAATCGAAAATCAAACTCTTTAAAACAAAAATTCAAAATCAGTTAATAAATGACGGAGTTCTGAGGTAACGAACATTAAAAAAAATAAATAAAAAAATACAGACGAATAGAGAACCATCCTCCTTTTTGAAGTCGGGTTAATAAAAAAATTAAATTAATCTACAGATACAAATATTTATGTGTGTAGAATATTAAAAAGTTATTTTTATAAATTACATATATTATATATGGTGCCTCATATGAATTGTATCACTTTCAAAACTATTGTCTATATGAAGATGGTTAATGTACTATATACGAAGTTGCCGATGGGTTATTGTTTGTTTAAGTATCCAGTAAGTACTTGCATTTATCTATTCTTAATATTCATATTTAATGGGTTAATAAAATATATTTGTTCAAGAGTCGGAATCAAGCTGAGCCGAATCCCTCGTTTTCAAGATCTATTTTCATCTCTCAATTAAAATTATCAATATTAGTGGTACAGTTTAGGGAGGCAAGACTTTTTTTAGACAATTTCCTACTCTTTAAGATTTTTTCTATCGATTTCCGATATCTACAATAGTTTTTGAGATATTTGCAAAAAACGAAACCTCCCCACTTTTTTTTTACTAAATTGTTTATAACTTTTGCAATTTTTTATGCCGGAATTCAACTTTTTCAAAAACTTTCTAGATACAATTACGAATGGAATGACAACACGTAGTCAGAATTTTCTGAGAAGGCGAAGTGGAATTAGAAAAAAGGCGCATGTTTACTAATCTAACACGTATGGAAAATTTGACAAAATGTAATACAAATCTTAAGTAGCCCACTAAAAAGAAAATTAATAAATAAATAGTTAATTGTAAATATGTACATATATTGTATAAACATATATTGTAAATATATTGTATATGTAAGGGTGTTAAAAGTTTAGTCCCAACTGATGTAAATGAAACGAATAATATGGATTTCATTTACAAGATAAATTTTAGAAATAAAAATGTGCCAATATAGTTATTGGACTTAATTATCGTTCTGTAAAAACTTTACCTTTATACCTTCTGTATAAATTTTACCTTTAACTTAACCATCATCTAATGATGGCTATCCTTGGCTATATAATCTTGTTTATCAAAATCCCTCCCTACTTTATGGACAAGCTTCGGCAGATGTACTCACATCCCATTATCAATGTGATGTAAACAAAAAAACAACAAAAAAGTGTAATGGAACCGCATTTAAACTTCCCCATTTAAGTAGCTAAACTAGATATGAATGTATATTTGTATAGTATATGTACTGGGGGTACCAGAAAAAGGGAACCATACTTTGATACACTAAATGTTCATCTGAATGTAGATCCCCAGATGCATTATTTTTAATGAAAAACACTGCTGGAAAAACCACATTTTCATAAACAACAGCACATTTAACGGCTAGAGTAACAAAACCATTTCGTATAAATATGGATTTGAAAATACTTTCTCTCCGATATATGACTTATTTGTTAAGGACTATCTATTGAAGTCACTTTTTTCTTCATGAAGATTTTACTATTTTCTAGATTTTTTCTAGAATTTCCTGGATTGTATCAAATAAAGCATTTTCGAATATATGTTCATTAAATTTTTCATTAAAAGTTTAATACCAACTTTGTAACGGTTGAAAATATTGATCGCGCTGTGTTCTAGAGCTAAAAAGTCAGATCAAGTTAGTGAATGGGCAAAATCGGACCGTGCTTCTCTCTACCAGGGGAGAAAATATCCATATTTAAACCTAAAGAGATAGAACAAAAATTTAAAGAGAAAAATGTACCTTTTTTAAAAATAAACAACTTTTGTTTGAAACTGTTTATATTTACTTAGTATATACCGAATATTTAAGAAATTAACTTGGTTAGTTGCTCTTTTCATTTTTCTTATTTTATTAATACTATCTATCTTGGAACCAGCCAAGTAGCCACGCTTGTTAGGGCGTTGTGTGTACTTGGAACTGGGAGGTTATGGGTCCGAGTCCCGACGTCAGCAGTTTGTCAATTATAAAACAAAAGATAAAAAAAGGGGTGGTTTACTGAATAATCGGTCGGTGTATGGACAAGAACGAAGTAACCGGCTATACTCGTGGAGGGTTTCTGCAGTTTCCTTCACGAACTCCAGATGGATATCGGCACAGTTCCTATCAAAGTCGGCTGCAGCCGCGTGTTATGGTCGAGTGTGTCCCGTCCAGGACAGCCGTTACAATCTATCTATCTATCTTGGACATACGGCACACAGTTTTTCAGACACCCTGTAAACATTTCTATGTATTGTATGTATAGTAAACATATCAGTTTCTCCAGTTTCATTTGAACAAACGTAAAGTTCACTATTAATAGTTAGCTATCAATCACTTGTCACAAGGATTTATCTATTGAAACCTTTCCCTTGTAAAGTGTATTAGTTTTACGTGTACATTATTCTATTTTTGTATTATACAGAACATAGAATACAGAACTAACTTACAACTTAACTCTCATGCTTTCTTCGTTCATGAAACAAAAATAATAATATTATGTAACAGTTTTTCTTTATTTCAGCTGTATTGTTTAGTGGAAGTAGGACGTTTTTAGTCGAAGTGTATATGAATGTAGTTATTATTACTATTGATTATTGTTTATCATTGTTGATGATATTAAGAGAGAAATTCAAGATTTTATATTTCAAATCCTCCTTCTAAGACTCAATTTCTCCTTGACCAATGCTGCTCATTTACAAACTTGGTCTAATGAACGTCATATTCCAAATTTCATTCCAATCAGTAATACTTGGATAACAAATAAAATTAAAACCCCCAAAGCAATTATTTGTAACATAAAAAGTACTTTCCCTAACCGCCACTAAATTTACATGTCATAAAAAACTAATTTTTCCTAGAGCTGATAATCTGCAAATTACTGAACAGATTTTTATCAAACTTATCTAATAACCACCCCAAGGAAACCACCTATCTAATTTAAAA
Source organism: Nineta flava (assembly GCA_963920215.1). Lineage (NCBI taxonomy): Eukaryota > Metazoa > Arthropoda > Insecta > Neuroptera > Chrysopidae > Nineta > Nineta flava. The sequence goes on along the minus strand of OY986040.1, from coordinate 31,541,367 downwards.
AAAACGCATTTCATTCGGTCCACTCGTTTAAGATGACAGACCCACAGACAGACAAACAGGACCACATAGACTTCAAACTTATAACACCCCTCTTTAGCGTCGGGGGTAAAAAATATAATACCTTTGTTTTTACACTATATTGTTCTTTAATTTTGTTTTTATTAATAATTATTTTCTTAAATCTCATATTTTTCGATATTTTGAATAAAACAATATGTTACCATTCGAGATATTTGGTTGTCAACCCATTGTATTTCTCCTCTATCTCATTTATGGTTTTATTCAGCGGGTTGAAAGTATCAATTCGCTGCCTCACTTCGCAACCGCTTTATGATTTATCTCAGATTATCGACAATATTGCTTCGGCAATCAAAATATCGCTTGCAATCTGAATGCGCAGCCAATAGAATAGGCAAAATTAGAGAAATTTCATTGCTAGCAATTTGATTGCTCCAATATCGCCTAGCAAATGGACCTGCATCTCAAAATTGGAGTAATTTTACTTTACTAGACAATAAGACAAAATATTTGGAAAAATATTGCAGACAAATGATATGTTTATCAAGAGAAAACCTTATCAAATTGGTCAAGCGATGCCTGTCTAGTTGGTCAAGCGATCGGATTGGAATCGTCCACACACTAGGCAACGTCTCTGTCTCAGATTGTCGACAATCGTAACCTAGTTGATAGGGCGGACGAAAACAAAAATATTGCTTCGCAATCAAAATATCACTTGCTATCTGATATCTGACTAGGCGGTATTTGAGAAATTTAATCGCTACCAACTTGAATGCGTCAATATCGCCTAGTGAATACAGAAAATTTGCTGTTTTATAATTAGTACATTTTTCCAGATTAAAAATCTATAGAGATTAAAAGAGAGTACTATTGTCTATCTCTCGAATTTATATCGAAATTAGGGATTCTAATTTTCATCTCTCGTTGACTTTATTGTTGTCTCGTCTCGTTTTTCTTATCTCTCGTGCCATCATTTTAGTGTCCGAAATTAGTCATGACTTGTGGAGGTTCTGAGATTTTATGCTGTCGGCGGTATTAACCTTTCAGTATAATCGACATTAAATGGTTATTATAATAGTTTAACATGTCGAGTTTGGCCATGCCTACTAGAGATTCTGAGGCATTTTTACCTACGAAAGAAGGAGGTACTCAATTCAACCTGTATTTTTTTTATAGTATATACCCATTAAGTCTGTTGAAAAGAACAACCTCAAATATGGAGGAATTTGAATTGATCATATAAGCTTATTTTATATTTATTAACAAATATAAAATAAATGAAAATAATAAATTGATTTAGTTATAAAGTCTTAAAGGTGTTAAAATCTATTATTTGAATAACAATAACAAAAGATTAATATCTATTCTATACAGAATAGAAAAATTAACTATAGCACGAAATGAATACATAAAACATAAAATATAATACATTTGATTAATTAACAATAATTTCTACAATAAATTATGCTAATTACATTATTAATGTAATTCATTTATATGGTTTGTTAACCATCCATACAACAGTATAGTACCTTGTACAGTTTTATTATATACTTTTAAAATATAATGTGTATTTAAACAGATGAACGATTTGATAATCAACAGTTTTATACTTAATTATCAAATGTTTTGTTGTTATACATATAATTATAAATTATACTCATGATTCATTGCAATGTTTTTATACAAGGTGGTCTGGTCTGTCTATGAAAAAAAAAAATATATTAAAAAACTAAAAACCTCGGTAATAAGTCGTTGTGTAGTTGATTTGATTTTGATTTCTTTTGACTCACATCGTTTATGTTTATTATTTTAGCGAATTTCTTCTAAAGGAAGTGTGGCTATTGATTTGCATCGATAGAATTTCGTAAAAATTTCTTCATATAAATAATATGAATATATATATATATATATATGAATATATATGAATATATATATATATATATATATATATATATGTATATATATATATGTATATATACATATATATATATATATATATATATATATATATATATATATATATATATATATATATATATATATATATAATATACACGTTTGTGTGTCTATGGACTATCTACCGATCAGTTTTAATCCGATTGGAAATAAATTTGGAATTTGAAAGGTCAAATTCGTGAATGGGTAAAATCGGCCCATGAAAAAGGAGGGTTTAGATGAAAGGGTAATCAGAAAATTTGATATGTCTCCCTTAATATTGGAAAAATCGAAAAATACATAAAAAATAAAATTGTAGAAAATTTTACTACAGTTATGTTTCTTATCATTTTTCTGTTCCACTAATATTTATAGAAATATTTACAATTTAAGATTGAAAGTTAAAAACCTAAATATCTCTGTACACATTAGAGTTACAGAAAAATGTTTACGTAATAACCGTAGCAAATATGCTTTTCTACAACCTTACTCATCATACATTCTGGAATAGTTTAGCGGGGGGTTCGGTGCTACCCCCCTACAATTTAATATTGTAAAAAAATTTATTTTTCGTTAAAACCCTAAAAATAAAAATTTTTTAATTTCAAGAATTTCAAGGACGAACAGGACTTTTCCTTGGAATCACTTCCTATGGCCCTAACAAACCATTTCCACCCATTTTCAACCATTTTTACTAGAAGGGGGGGGGGGGGAACGAATAAGATCCTAAATTTTTCCTATCTGCATGTTTAAAATATTTTTCGGTGAAAACTTTCAACACACTGTTGTATAGACATGTATGGCCCATTTCTAAAAAATGCCCACAAATTAAAAATTATTTAATTTCTTTGTTACTGTTTTAAAGACAATGCATATTTAATACCACGCAAAAATTTAGAAAAATATTTTTATGAAACAAAACGTAGGTATAAACATTTTGGTAGACCATTCTGCATTGTCTATTTGAAAAGTTTATGATGCTTGTTGGTATAATACGCTTAAAATATTTTACCAACATATTTTATTTTGCTTTAATTTGTTTTTGAATGGGATTTTTGTGCTTGTAAATAATATTTAAATATAATACGATTTTGGTTCTATAAGGTCTCTTTTTTGTTCTTTAACTAATTATTTTTGTTTAATTGTTTTATGTAGCATTTAATGCAGAATTCATATCGTAATAAATATATATATATATATATATATATATATATATATATATATATATATATACATATACATATATATATGATTAACTTATATGATATTTACAAAATTTTATAAATTATTTATTAAACAAATACGTCGAATAAAGAAATTAAAACAAGTGAAAATAACAACTAATTGAGCTACTTGCATAAATACCCAGTATATACTGAATTTATGAAAAAATAGATACAAACAAAAGTTGTTTATTTTAACAATTTTTACTCTAGAACACACATACGAAATTTCAGATCACTATCTCTTTTCGTTTTTGAGTAATCACGGACAGAAGGGCGGAGGGACGGTCGGACCAAGACATAAATTATGCCTAGTATATTTAAAGTATGCCTTGTATATTTACATATACCGGGTATCTTTCTTTCGGTAATTCTTTCTAAGGTAAAAAAGTGTAAGACGTAAGCATTGACATAAAACAAAAACTAAAATTCCTCAGAATCTCTAGAACGCATGTATGAAGCCCGCCATCTCGACATTTTTAACTATTATAATGAGCATTTATTGCCGATTTTACCGATAGTTTAATGCCACCGACAGCAAAAAATCTCAGGACCACCACAAGTCATGACTAATCTCTTAAACCAATACGTCAGAGAGAGACGAAAATTAGAATCCTGATTTTCAATAGACAGACGATAGTACTGGCTTTCAATCTCTATAGATTTCTAACCTTTAAAACAGTTTTTTCAGTTTTTATTGTTTCAATAAAAAAAAAAAAACATTTATAAAATTTTATTAAATAAGCACAAAAACTGAAAAACTGAGGCGGTTAACTTTTACACGTCAATACAATCCAAGAGACATTCTCTCGTCTTGTCTCGTCTCGCGGCGATAATGATAATTAAATACTACCAACTACCAAGAATAGGAGAATCTCTTAAAGACAGGCTCAACCATCGTTGGCTCCACCCGTTGAAATCGATTTATTGTTGCGGTTGGTTGGTCGTTTGGTTATTTAACCGTTCGGTTTCGTGCTTTGTTTATAGATCAATACATAAAAAAACAAATAATTTGGTGATTTCTTCTATTACATGCAAACAATTTTATTTGATACACGCAACCGTTTACATAAAAAAAAACATTAAAAAATTATCCATTCATTATTTTACAATTTCAGAGAACATTAAATATAAATAAAGTGAACTACTTGAAATCACCAGTTGATTCCGATAATTGTTTACGAGTATTGCATAAAATTTTCTCTATAGTTGCTTGTATAATAATAAGCTATATATATATATATATATATATATATATATATATATATATATATATATATATATATATATATATATATATATATATAAATGTAGAATAATAATATATCGCACAATTTAGTTAATTCAATTATAGTCTAGTTAAAGTAGATACAATAAAAAAATACGAAATAACAATAATTAGAAACTCATACAAACACAAATAGTAAATATGTATTGTATGTAATAATTGAAATAACATAATTTTTAATTTATATTTTATTTGCTTCGTCAAGCATATCTATGTAATTAGATTTCAAAACAGAGATACTAGTAAACATTAATTATTATACTGAGTGATTCACGTTTTGTATTTAAAACTTTATGATTTTTATTTATTTAATCATAATATAAAAATACAAAAAGGGCCCGCCACTCACTTGAGATCAGGTTAGATCATCAAAGACGTTTATGTAAAAAAATCCAATTTTTTATATCCGAATCTGGGCAATCAATATTTTTTTTTTAAAGAGAAGAAATTTCAGATAGATTGCCATTAAATCCTTCGTAAATGCTGCTATCGTCCTTATTCTTAATAAGATCCGATTTTGTATTTGGATAATCAACGAGCAGCAATTATTATCCCGTTACAGAGAACGAAGCCGTCTCTAAAGTTTTTGCCATGTCATCTTAATGCTCATACATCGAAATAACTTCGATAAAAACAAATGCGTGCTTTGCCGTTTGATGTAAACCATCTTCGCATATATATTCCTGCTCTTCTTCCTTCCTTCATCCGTGTATAAACAATTTACGTGTAAGTAGTAAGTCTGGGGATCCACGCAGGTTATGGCCCGGGTGAAGAACGCAACCCTGTTCCTATGGCCAGTTCGACACTGGTTTTATACACTCTCTATATATAAACAGATATTTTTTTAATTCAAAATGTGAAAAAGGTTATGTGATCACTAGGTCTTGAACCTAGGCTTCCGTCTTACCGGGACGAATATAACCGCAATGTTATTTATAAATCAATAATTGGTTTTGTGAGATTTAGATATTTTTTGTATTGAATGGATCGTTACTTGACAAAAATCCATTGAAATTATCAAAGAAAAAAAAAATTTGAAATTTTCATAACAACTATTTTATTTTGACTATGGTTTCGGAAACACAGTATCTTCTTCAGAAAATATATAAATTATTAAATAATTTCTGAAGAAGGATATGTGTTTCCGAAATTATAGTCAAAATAAAATTATTGTTACGAAAATCAAATATTTGTTTTATTTAATAATTATTAGCGCTACATAGCTTAGTGAATTTTCTCAGAAGGAATCTTAATGAATATCAAATCAATTTATCACTCTTTTTTTTCCCACGGACTAAAGTTATGGCCTCTAGGGTGGTAATGGAAAAACTAATTTTTTAAGCTCAGAAAACAATAAATTGTTAAAAAGCTTTATTCAAAACTACACGATACGAAACAAAATTATAACAATATTTTAAGCAAAGTTTTAGTGGTAATATTTTTAAATAATAAAAATATTACAACTAAAAATAAAATATTGTATTAATGGTCAGGTGTTATGTAAAAAAGAATTAAACCACAGGTGGCTGGTTTAAAAATAATTGGCTTCAAAATCAGTAATATGTTAACTGATAAATGCAATGCTACCTTAGAATTTCTATTTTATTAGATTTTGAACAGCTGATTGGGTTTGAATAATTTTTGCACATTTTAGGGTGGGATAACTCTAATTTCTTTTATTCATAATTTTTTTTTGTATCACCTACCGCTTACGACGTATACGGCTATTACTATTTATTGACTTTTTGACCGATAACTCTTCTAATAATTGTTTAGAAAGAAAATTATTTATTGTTCACTATCATTCATATTTCTTAACATATTTATTGAATTTTCATCATTATACTATGCATACTTCGTTTTTATTAACCTTGTACCTGATAGTGCAACATTATACGCGTTTTAATTTAAAAAATATTAATTTTAGACAAAAAAATTTTAAATAAGAGTTGTAGGTAATTTGTAGATTTAAAAGTTAAGTTATTTAAATTTTATTGTTTAAACAATTATTAGAAGAGATATCGGCCAAAAAGTCAATAAATAAATATTAGTAGTCGTATAACTCGTAAACGGTAAGTGATACAAAGACATTAGTACACAAAAATAATGGGAAACCCAATTATCTACAAGAAAGGTTACTACCATTTTCGGTCTAAAGTGCACGGTAATGGAGATATTAGCCTGTATCTAGAGTTTTATACAGTTTTTCTCAAAATGGCGGCACTTCCGAAATTTGTAAGGATTTTTGAATTTCCATTCAGTACATAATATTGAACGGAATTTAAAAAAAAATATCTCTTGTAATCTCAAAATTCTCTATTGATTGTAATATGGCGGGTAATATAAGTATTTTATAACTGACTGAACATTTTGACATTCGAGAAATAGTTTACAAACATGCATTTATAGGCAAATATGTGATTAACAGGCATACAATTATAAGATTTAAGTATTTTCAGCTTTTCTAAACAAAAAAAAAAAGAAACTGAATAAAAATTTAAACATCCTGTACATATTTGTATACTTGCACATACACATCCATCTTCATCTTGAAGTTGAACCATAGTTAATATTGTGAAGAAAACATAATGTACCTAGACGCTGACTACTGTTTACTTATAAGAACTTATAGGTACCCAATACATACAACTGTTTGTCGGTTGGGTTAGCAGAACTGCTTCGCGTTATACACACTCTATAATATAATATAATTTTATATAATATAATATAAGAGTATGTTTGTTATATATGCATCGTGTGTAGTGATGTAGTCTATGTACACATAAAATAATAAATAAATTATACACACTCACAATCTAATTATACACCTCTATATCATTTCTATACTAAAACGTTATTAGAATGTGAATTTAAACATACAACATTATGTCTCACAATATCGTTCCATCACCACCACATATTTCCTTTGAACGGAAGGAAAACGATACGTATTTATTCTTATTCATCTTTAAGGGATATTAAATGTAAACATTCATTACCGTTTGGTATACAAAAAGGTTCATTTTGTTTGAATATTAGATTATCAAATGATAATGAATGAGAATTCTAGATTTTTGAAATAAAATTTCAAATTCGCCCCAATACCTAGATCAGTTTTTGTATTATAAATACGTATTTTGACTACAAAGTAGTCATCATCAGTATAAATTAGCTAGTCATAATTTACTCTTTGACAATTAGAAATAGATCAAAAAAACAAATAGAAAAATAAAATAGAAAAATTAAACAAAATAAATTAAAATATAATAAGTTTTATTGAAATTACTCTTGTTAAAATTGCTTTCATTCATTTTACTCTAGTCAACATCAATCTTATTAAAATTACTCTTATATTGTCTCAGGATATGTTATTCATTGCTAATTTGGTGACACTTCTGGGAAGTTTAATTTCCTAATAATCTATTTATCCCTTCTCTACTATTAAAAAATTGTAAATGTCTGTTTATTTGTTATATTGTTTGTTTATTTGTTTGTTCGAGCATCACGCTAAAACTACTGTGCCGATTTTGATGAAGCCTTTGTTTAAAAAGCTTTTGATAAAAAACTGGTATGTATTTTATTTCGCTGCGAAAGATAGAATGCGAAAATATTAAAATAGAAATCGGGTGAAAGTGTCAATTGAAATTTGAAGTAGTGGAAGCGGTGGGTAGTAATTATCATTAAGGCAGTTTTAAAATCAGGAGATTCGGAGATATAACAATAAAAAGCGAGCGAAACCGTGGGTATAAGCTAGTATATTATATCCGTCGTTCGCTGCGTCTGCCAGTTTGAAAACGTTATTCTTAAAAAATGTAGTTAAATATTTGTGTCGTATGAATTAACTGACAGTTAACGATAAGGTATAATGTATTTTTGGATGTTTTAAACAACCCATAAGAAGGAGTGCAACGGAGTGTCAAAATTATATTCACTGTGTTTATCGATATGAAACTTGTATTCATACTCTTCAAATGAAAAAATACCGATAAACAAATTAACGAAAACTAACGATAAATAAATTTCCTCAAAACTATTACTAAAACAGTTTTCCTTGCAGGCACAATCACTTATACATAAAAAAACATCATATATATATCCGATAAAATGTACATTAAACAAGAATTCTAAAAATTTTTATATCCAAAGTCGACACGACCGGAATTGAGGGAAAAAGCTAGATTTCACACAATTCAGATTTTTATACAATTATGCACGAGTAGAAGTAACATAAACAGTACACTGATGAAAAACTTAGTAAGGGAATCCGTAGCAGAACGGGTTACAAAGTTCAAATAATGGTTTAAAAATACAAAACGGTTTATTAGAAGAGCTACAAACACATTTTCTATGTTATAATCGCAAAAATTTAATTATATTGTAAGAAAATAAAACAGCAATATTTTTTCTTTCAAAAATAAAAAATTATTTCATTTGCTCCGTTCTCCCTCGGGCATGGGACAGAACGAGGCGATAAGGACAGGTTATTACAAACACATATAAAACTAGTGGAAATGCAGAAAAAATAAGTTTATGCATAAAATTTATACTAGGATCCATCATCTTCGTTATCTATTCCTGCAGGTGAAAAATGAAATGAAGAGTCTCTATTGTCAGTTGTGATCCAAGAGCACCCAGGGGTCGTAAAATTGGTCTCTTCGCTTAAGGGCCAATCAAGTATGATGTCAGTTGTGTCTGCTGGAAGACGTTGTGAAACATTGTGCCAGAATAGGGTACCCCATTGGGTAGAATAGGGTACCCCATTCCAACCCACCCGATCTGCCCCAGAGGACGATCTGGGTTAGGGGGTAAGTTCACTCGAAAAATATATGTAAACAAACATTTAACTACACTAAACTAAAGACAATTAAACGTACTTCAAGCATGTACTAACTGTAGTTGTAATGTAAAGAAGTATTTTTACCTCATCTTGGTCCCAAGATCATCATAAGTTACAATATAGCAGCAAAAAATCCCAAGCAACTAAAACTTCGCGGTCAAATGACCCAGAAAACTAGACTAGCATGAATGTCGTAGTTGAACAGCCACACAGCCACTGCTAGTAGCACCAACTTGACACCGAAAATCGTCAAAATTCATTTCGCCCCGGTTCCTCGTTGTGCCTCGGGTTCCCCTATACAGAGTATTAAAAAATTATCTCAGTTACATTTTCTTGCATTTCATTGCTCAAATACATAGATAGTAGATCAATATTTGACGACATTTTGTACATAAAATTCATATTTCTCATTAAATGCTTACCTATGCTATAAAATAATATACGTTAGATTCTTCATAAATGAGTGTGCATGTTTCATGTAGAAAAGTTACATGCTTAAAAGAGCATGTAGTTTTTTAACACATTTAAATTTTCTTGTTTATGAATAATATTTTATATTTATTTTTTTAACTTATAGTTTATAGACGGTATAAGGTAACATAGTTGAAAGTTAGTTTAAAAAATATTGCTCTGTATTTTTTTAAGGATTAAACACTACAGTACTACCTACTCTGGAGATTATTACATACAGGATATAAACATTATATATATAGTAGCATCCACCATAGGAGGTTTTTACATACAATTTTTTTTCATCATGAGATTTTTTAATTGATTTTAATTGCATTCATAATTTGCATGTACTCCAAGTCATAATCACAATCCTTTCAGCATTTAAATTTAATAAAGATTTATTCAAGTAAAATATTTCCGAAAATAATTGCTTTTTAATTGATTATAACATAGATTCATTTTATCTCATGTTTTCCTTGAGTTCAAGGAAATGAAAAATGTCTCAATGGGTCCTCTCAGACTGAAGGAGCTGACGTTCTGAGGTTTTTATACATTTTTTCATACAGTTTTTATCATGAATTTGTTTTAATTGCATTCATAATTTGCATGTACTCACCATGTAATAGTCACCATTCTTTTTAGCGTTTAATATATAATATATTGATTTATAGTTAAGATTTTCAGATCTTAATTGAAATGTTTATTAGTTAAATCAGGTTAAAAGACCAAATTCTTAGCGTTAATATTATTTATTCTGTAATACAACGTTTCGTCGGTTTTATTCCGACATCATCAGGTATCTATGTATGACAGACAAATACATTAAAATTAACAATAATAATAATATTAACTAAATAATATTAACGCTAAGAATTTGGTCAGTAAATTTTTGTCAGTAGCTTCCTGTCGACGAGCAAAAACTTTCGATAATAGTGACTAACAAAGCGCGTAAGAGAGTAAATTGTTTGTTTGACGATAGCAAAAATTTTATCAATAACAGTTAATTTGTTAGTTAAATTGAGAAATAATGTAATAAAGACTTAAAAAAACGTGTGTCGTACAAAATGGATGGTGTAACAGACAGGTCCTCCACCCCCAACATGTTCAAATAACAGGGTATATATAGTTATTAGTAACAAGCTGGTTTTTATGCTGTTAATTAATAATGGTATGTATAATTTGATGGCCACCTTGTCCTACAAATTTAGTGGTTCAATTTCCCATTTCTACGCTCTGAACATGTCAATGGACGTAAAAAAACGTGTGTTCTACAAAATGGATGGTGTGACAGGCAGATCTCCCATCCCCAACAAGTTCAAATAACGGGGTATACATAGTTATTAATAACAAGCTGATTTTTATGCTGTTAATTAATAATAGTATGTATAATTTTATGGCCACCTTATCCTACAAATTTCGTGGTTCAATTTCCCATTCCTACGCTCTGAACAATGTTATGATAACATTTTACTGTGGACTAAAGCTTATAATAGTATATACAGAAATGCATTATTTAAAATATTAAAGTTCTTTGAAATACCTGGGAAACTTATTAAGCTAATTAGAATGACTCTGCAGAACACATATAGTTAAAATCCAAGGATAACTATATAAAGAATTCACCGTCCAGAATCCAGTCCAGAATCTATCTATCTTTATTACAACTGTGCGCAATTTTTATCATTTATCATAGAGACTTGAGATGATTCCATAAGTGTTCCTTTTTTCGAAGTGCATAATGCATCAACTATTATCTTTATTTGTTTCTATTTAAAAAAACTAATCAATAAAATATTCATTCTCATAGTTCGCGATATACATTTATGCCAAAATAAGAAACAATAATAAATAATAAAAACGTTACTCTATACATTTCTTTTCTGACTTCTCCGTTCACCTTTATATAAACACATATCTTGATACGGAAATATTTCCGGAAACGTTCTAAAAAATGTTCATTCCTGAGGGTTAGGAATATATTTATTCTGTAATACTACTCGTATAGTTTATATATTATACATAACATATCTACATCAATATTAAAATATCATGTCTAGGGAATACTAAAGTTTAATATTTAAACAAAAACAAAAAAAAACAAAAAAAATTCTTATCAAATTCTGAAAATGTACACACATTGCATTCGTTCACTGTATGAAATTTCTCTTTATTCCTCTAGAAATAGAGAAGAAAATATGACGTTGGAAGTTATGTGCGTGTTGGAATGACATTACGAAAATTTTATTCGAAATAATTCTTTTTTTTTTGTTTGAATTATAAGATTTACTTATTTACTTAATATCTATTATGAGATTTTTGATGTCTGTATGGTTAGTATTTCATAACTGTAACACATTATTGTTCCAAAATAAAATGGTTGGAACGTGATATATATAGAGTGGTATATATGTCGCAGATGTATTGTCGAATCCGCTATTTTACAAAATCGCTAGTTGTTTTACATAACAACTCCGTTATGCAAAACAACTGAACGATGTTTAGCTGTTTTACATAATTACTGAATTTTAACACGTAATTTTGCTCAAACGTTTTGCGTTTATCAATGCAGCGGGTCAACGATTAGACCTTATGTAAAACAGCGTGAAATGAAACGTCAGATTGTAGATTTTAGTTTATATCATTATTATTATTATTATTATTAACACTACTATTTATATTACCTATATTGTTTCAGTCTTAAATTCATAGCTTAGAATTATTGTAAACGGGCTAATAGAATTCCCATTACCAAAGGTCCCTTTTCCTTACAAGTTCTATATATTGTTGTAATGAAAATTATTGAGAATAATTTTTCTGCATCCAACACACATTTGAATTATGAAATAGAAGAATATTAAGTAAGATGTTGCGAAAAATATTTAAGAAAACGATATTTTTCTCCTTGAAAAAGAAGGAGTTTTTTTTTTCTCTCTAAGTACAAAAAGAAAATAATATAGTTCGATTTATTTTTTTTCTTAAACTAAGTTTTTTTTAAGTCGAAAATTGAAAAGAAAATAATAACTGCTTTTGATTTAAAGTAAGTTTTTCTTTTTTTAAAAAAAATTGAAAAAAAATTATCAGATATAATTTAATTTAAAAAAAATCAAAAGTCATACAAATTGAATATTTTTGATAAATAATATAAATAGATCACAAATAAATAGTTTTGTAAAAACAAGATTAAGTAAACAGAATAAGCAAGCTTATGTTTTGTAAAGTTGTGTATAGATTTTGAATTCACACTGGCCATGTTCATTAAGTCGGTAGTTAAATATCAACCAAGCGGAGTGTGATTATGGTTCAAACCATAGGAGAGGTATTATCTGAAGAGGAGTATCTTATTATTCTCTTACTGAAATCTGTAATTATTAACTATACCAATATGAGAATGAATAGTTTTTTCTTGCAATGCCCAAACCCCTGAAATTGTACTCAATATGAAACGGTTAACCTCGAACGTATCAGAGCACACGACCAGCTTTGAAAACTTTATCATTTCTGATATCATGCATCCACCTAATACGAGTTCGTCGTCGAAACCACATATCATGGGTTGGATCAACTGTTTCGGTATAGTCCACGTTTCACATAGATAAATAGGAACAGACCAAATGTACCATTTTAACAATGTATTTTTTATGTTTCAGATGTTTTATTTAGAGAAATTTGCTTTATTTTGCGATAAAGCTACACTAGTCTTTTATTTTATTGTCCACATTTTCCGTCTGAAGATATTACCGAGCCCAAATACATAAATTGTTCTACATGCTCCACTGTACTTAGTTTATGTATACCGTTAATTTTTTTTTTATTAAAGTGCTTTTTTGATCGTCACAAAAAAATAAATAAACAAAGAATTAAAAATACAATAGTAGGAAGCTTTCGGTGCCACTCTATTAAATTAACTGATTTTTTTTTTTTTTTTTTTGTTATTTAAGGTCGCTTCAACAATTGAGTCATTAGCGACCATATTCACAGATATCACTGTACCATTCACAGATAAAACTTTACACACAAAGAAAATTAAACACTATCACACATTAACTGATTTGTTTAACTGTAAAGTGTATATAGTATAGTAAGCAGTAAATCAGGGGAACACTATTAGCTGTTACATTTAACAAAGTTTTATGATACTGATTTTGAAAACAAATTTGTGGATTTGCATGCAGTTTGACTAAGTATCGATTTTCAGCTTTAGGCGCTTTGTGGAAACATTTTTGACGCTTTTACAAATGATTTATTTTTGTAACTTAGTTTATAACAAATTTAGAAAATTGATTTAAAATTTCATTTTATACAATTCTGAAAAGTACAGGAGACCTCAAAATGCAAACTAAGCAAATAGAGTTAAGAGAAAAATTTAAGTTTTTGTATATGAAGACTTTATCATTGGCTTTCGGCTTTTCTACAATAAAAGACATCAGTCCAACCCAGTAACCGAGCGGTCTAAAGCATTATGTCTTCTTGGGGACTGGGAGGTTATGAGTTCGAATCCCGACATCGGCAGTGTGTCAATTATTAAAGAAAAAAAAAGGCGGTTAATTGACTAAACTGTCGGCGTATGGACAAGAACGAAGTAACTGGCTATGCTTGTGAAGGTTTTCTGCAGTTTCCTTCAGGAACTCCAGATGCATATCGGCATAGTTCCTATCAGAGTCGGCTGCAGCCGCGCAACCTACAAATTCAAAGTCTACACAAAAAATTTTTTCCACTCCACTCACAACCGAAAGTCGAAGTGTAGCCCATCCTGAGCAGCCGCTACAATCTATCTATCTATCTATCTAAAACTTTACGAAACACAATTTCTATGATCATAAATGGAACCTACTTCAATCACAATAATACAAACATTCAGATACTTCTAACATTTAAAGAAAATATTCTGAAAATAATAATAATCAGTTAAATATTCAGATAAATTATTTTCACAAAATAATAATTTGTGAATTGATAAAATATGGTGAAAAAACTTTTTGAATAAGGTTAAAAATAATTTACAATGTTTTATTTAAAAAAAATTCGTTACACAGGATCTGCGTCAACTTAGCGAATTTCCTTAGAATACATAAATCACTCTCTAGCGGTCATAATTTTAGTGGGATAAAAATGAAATATAATATCTGATATGACTTTAGTATTTGCAACAATAGCTGCATTTCCTTTCGGGGAAATTCGATAAAAATTAATTTATAAATATATATATATATATTAATAAATAATAAATATATATATAATAAATATGTATATATATTTATACAACATATGCACTTTTTTAAATGCCTGTTTAAATGTCACAATTTTATTCCGATTGGAATGAAATTTTGGTGTTCTAAAGGTCAAGTATATATTCTAAAGGTCAAGTATATATTCTAAAGGTCAAGTCATATATACATATATATATATATATATATATTTTAGCGGCGATAGTGATTTTGAACATCTAAAGGTAGGATCGATGGACATTTGAAGAAATTTTTACGAAATTCCAACATTGGTGCAAAAACAATAGCTGCAGTTCCTTTGGAGGAAATTCGGTAAAAAGTACAGACTTAATCTTTCTTTGTGTCTTTTATATTTAAGATTGATAGTTGTAACGTGACCGTTAAATGTATTAAGAAATGTCTTTAAAAAAAAAAGAGTAGAAAATACATTCACATAAAATATAAAATAATGTTACAAAAATAATTTCCTAAGGGAAAACAGAAAAAAACATATAGAAACAGAGGCACGATGTGAAATTTATTTAATGCATTTTTATGTTTAATTTTTTATTAATTTCTAGATAGACGTATTTTTCTTAGAGTATAAAATAAACTTTGCACCAATATTGATATAACTTATTCACTTCTCCGAGTAAACAGGTTGTATTTTACAAAAATTTTTCAAATGTACCCGTATTTGTAGACATGCTGCCAGTAAAAAAATGTATCAACTCGTTGGGAAGTGTAATCAATCATATGGAACAATAAATCAAGTCCGTTTTCATAGATAGATAGATAGATAGATCTTGGTGTTTAAAAAGTATAGCACTTCGACCTTATGGTCCATTGTGCTCCCCCTTCTACTTCAGTCCGACGAGATTCGCTTCTCCCATATGTTGGCACTAGCCAGGAGCTTGCTTATCAGGTCTTCCTGAAGGTTTATATATTCGGGATGAGATGCACCGAATATCCTGTATATGCTGTAACTTAGAGGTTCGCAGTCAAAGATCA
Source organism: Nineta flava (assembly GCA_963920215.1). NCBI lineage: Eukaryota > Metazoa > Arthropoda > Insecta > Neuroptera > Chrysopidae > Nineta > Nineta flava. The sequence continues at coordinate 31,525,395 of OY986040.1, read as the reverse complement.
TGTGGTTGGATGTTTCTTCCTCCTCCTCTGTTGGATTTTACCGCAAGTCAGGTAAAGTTTATTGTAAAAAAAAAATACAACCTCCATATACAAACTATGTATCTAGTGTATCTAGTGCAAATGTATCTAATCGATATCATACGCTCGACTCAAATAAATTCATCCAATTGGTATTGTCAATCGAAATCATATTCAGATTCTGAAATAATAAAATTTTAGTCGTGTAACCCATAACGTCATGATCAAGTGAAAAACATGTGATTCTTTTTGTTTCAACCTAAATACATGTATCACTTTTATTTCAACCACTACTTTTTGTATGCGATAACGAGATCCCTCTCACATTTTTGTTTTTGGTCAGATATCATTACTTTTTTCATAAAGTTTTTTATGCTCAATGTCATGAAATGAAATATTCATATAGTCTAGATATTTTAGAGAAGAAGAAAACACATGAAGAATATCTCTCTTAGTATTACAAACTTAAATTCATCACCTAATCATTTTTTCTCAAACTTTTATATACGCAAAGATATAAAGTATTTTAATTTTCGTTGTTAAATCGTAAATATTTCTGTAAACATAACAGTAAAAAATCCTATCGAAGAAAATGATCCGAAATTTTCGTAAAATTAACTTTCTATAACTTTGCTCCTTAAATAAATTTTTCGATTTTTCCAGTATTAAGAGAGATACACCACATTTTATATTTCCCTCTTCCTCTAAATCCACCTTTTTTCTTGTCCGATTCAAAAATATCCATTAACAAACTTTTTTTTTATCTCTTACAGTTTTCGAAGTATAAATTTTCACCCACCCTAGCGAAGGTAGGTGGGAAATTTCCGGTTTTCAGTCTTTTCTAGGTAGTTCTTTCTTAAGACTAAAAATCATGTTCCTAAGACCACTGGAGGTACATGAGAATGATGATGAGTAACTTAGTCTCCCACAAGTCGATTTTTAGGGTTAAGCTTGTAAAGGCTTTCTGCAGTTTCCAACACGAACTCCAAATGAGTTTCTATCGGCATAGTTTCTATCAAAGTCGGCTGCAGCGGCACATCCTACCAATTCCTAGTCTACAAGTCACATCCTCACAATGGACTTATGGTCAATTAGGCATCACAATGGACCTTATGGTCAAAGTGTGTCCCGTCCAGGACAGCCTCTACAATCTATTTATCTAAAACTGTAATGTTGAAAAATTTATACATATCCTCAGATGAGCTCCTCACACTACGCTTTAAATTGAGATTCTTAGGTTGTTTGTTTACTGATATAGTTACTGCCTAAATCGTCTCTAATCTTTCGTGTAAAAGGATAGGCATGTATACTTATCCTTGGTCTGAAGCACTGCCATGCTATCTGATGTTTAACATAATATTTCAATAATTAATCTCCAAGACTTCTCCTGGTAGAAAAAGTCCGAATTTGCTACATACAGTAAATACGTCAGCAATTCGACAAATGTTTTCAATTCAAATCTTTGCCCATTTCTAAAATATGAACCTATATTATAGCAGTGCCATGTTTTCTATCTTTGTCATATGCTTGTGACTGACTTTTTATATTTCTGTAAATTTTGCAAATATTCATAAAGGTCTTTTAAAACTACGAATTTATGATCAGCATATTTTTTTTATATATTTTGAAATAACCTAAAAAAAAAATTAGTAAAACATCCTCTTACGTATATATATGAGTGAAGGTTCAAACACTGTTTTAGAGAAAAAATACACAAATTTGAATAAAGGGTTTGGGCCTGAATGTTTTGTACGTACAGTTTTGGTAATAAAATAGTAAGAATATAAATATAATGTTTAATTGAGCACACTGTAACATAATATACATTTTATACATAAAAATTTTTGTTGTTTTTCATTACTGCATATACCTATATATATATATATATATATATATATATATATATATATATATATATATATAAATATATATATATATAGGGAATAATATCGCACCCTGGAATTTTATGACCATTAGATTTCGTGTGTAGTATGTTTTATTTATTTTATTTTTTTCATGTTATATTTTCAACTTTATTTGTTTCCATTGATAATATGGATGTTGTTGTTTCACTTTATGCCCTAACTCATTCAGTCAGTATGTCTTTTGTAAATGAATTCTAATTTAATTTTATTCAAATTGTTTTATTAACCTTACAATGTATATACATTTACTTCAATGATACCGACTAAGTATAAAACTGTATACTATACTCATTTACGGAATGATACCAGCCTCTATTCACTTGGTTTCGTTGAGTATTTGGATGTCATTTTTTATTAGGTTAAACAACCTACTTAATAAACCTCTACTGACTGATTGGCTGTGCACAGGCTAAACCGCTGAGTCTTGAAGCAGGAAATACTGCACAGGAGTTCATTATATAACGTAGGTGGCACTAAGAAGTTTAAAAATTCATACCCTAAGATAGTTAAAGAGGGGATGCAAGTTTCTATTGAAGTTTGGGGTTAATATGGAAGAATGGTCATTTTTGATATTAGAAATATAGAAATTGGTGTTTAGGCTTTAGTTTATAAATAAAAGTAACTTGTATCAGCGTGTTTGGAAATGCACCCCCTTAGGGAACAAAATAAAGGACGAAACTTTGTATGGTAAGTGCGTCATTAATGAAGTTAGAAACATGGAAGTTGGCATTTAGGCTTTTCACATTTGAGAAAAGTTGGATGGCTCCTGAGATTTTCACATCTATTTCAATAATACGGCTTCAAGTAATCATAAATGATCCTAATTCCAATCGCAGAAATGATCCTAAAAATCTTAAACTTAAATGCCTAAATCTAGCAACGAGAAATATTATTTGCTGGCCACGGAAATTTATTAAGAATTTGTCCATAGTCATTACTCTATCGACTCCAAGCCAAATTTATACCAACATGGAAAAATTTTATTCATTGTTAGAAATGAAAGGTTCATTATATTGTTTTTGTAAGCCTATATGGCGACTATGATACTAAAATTGGTTAGCCAGTTCTTGAAAATGGATATATATATTCTTTTAAAAAACGTCTCTTACCACAAAAACATTCTATTTACATTTAAATTATTACCATTCTTCAGAATTTTAATTGTTTGGACGTTTACCTGAAACAAAGAAAAGACATTAGTAGGAGTATTAATTATTGCTAAGTATCGTGTAAATTTTAAAAAATAATGTTTAATTTAATAGGAAATATTGTTAGCCTTATGTTTGTTCTCCTTTTAAAATAATATAACATTAGTCTGGTGTTAAGTATCCCTGAAAAAATATCCATGAAAAAAATAACCATGAGTCACGATATCTTTAATATAATTATTCTTTGAGGGAGTAGCTCAGCGTATTATTTTTTATGAGTATTACGTAGTTCCTTTAAGAATTTAATGGAACTTTAATTCCTTTCGAAACATATCCTTTGAAAGAGTGTTTGTTTCGGTTCCAAGATATTATCCTTGAATTGCATACATCAATGTTTTTAACCAATACTGACCAATTATAGTGGCCTTTTGATTGTAATTCATCAAATTACCACCTAGCATAATGCTAATTTTCTCTTGAAACCTCTTGGAACATTTGTTAAATTTCACTTCAATTTCAAGTGCAGTATCTCAAACTATAGACTTTTCCCAGTAAAAACGTTTGAAAAAATTCTTATTAACATTTTATTTGTATATTTATCGAAGCATTCATTTGTCTGCTTACACAAATACATTTAAGACGTCTGTCTCTGTCTTCGGAATGTTCAAAACAAACCTGTAAGAAAAGTTAATAGTTTAACATGCCCGATGTTTTCACTGTACATATTTCGAATGCACCCCATATTTTTTATAAAACACATTGTCCATACTAATAATATTCTTACGATATGAAAGAAAAAACTTCAAACATAAGGTTTTTTTTTTTTGCTACTTCAGTAATGAAATTACCGAATCCTTTTTCTGTCTAAACAAATATTTACATAATGTACAAATATTTTCCACTTGATAAAAAGATCAAAGTGTGTAAAAAATGAAAAAAAAAAGGAAAAAAAATAATATGCTGGAAATATTCTTTGTTTTTTTTATTCATCAGACAAAACTTGATCGGTCAACGCTTTTTTGATTCCATTACTACCTGCGTATGTGTTCCTTGTGGGTAAACATATATTGAAATGTCAAATCTTCCTTTAACAAACGTTGTTCAACCAGTTTAAATTTAATATAACAATTTCTTACGTTTGATTTTTGAAGTGAATGAATAAATTTTGTTTTTTTTTTATCCTGTACTTTTCAGCTATTGTGATGATATGTATACTAATTTTTTTTCGTAACAAATCAGAATATATATACAGTTTTATATTTTCACAAATAACACAATAAGGTCTACTACCCGACTAAACAACGACTAAAATAAGTCTCATATTTACGTAGCTAGGCTATAAAAGTCGAAAAGCAATGTAAGAGAACTTGCCGCTGTACGACCTCGATAAAAATTAAAGTTTTCAATAAAATAATTAATAATTTTTACATGTTAAACATGTTTTTTGAAAATAAAAATGATACCTGCCTCCTTAGTCGATAGTCTAAAATCTCTCTCACGTACAAAAAGGTTGGGAACACCTATATCAAACTGTAATATAAAGACGGAGAGATTATGACTAACGTGAATTCATACGTTCTACGAAGGATATATATAATTAGTATTTCAACGAGGCTACGAGATAACCCCGCCATGCCTCGGTTTCCGGTTACGAGGCAAGAGGCGAGGCGAGGGGACGTTCATAATTTTAATCTTGTTACTAAACCTTGTTACTAACCGAGGCGAGGTATATTGTCTCAAAAACGTCGAATCGGTCGAGGCAAATTTACAAAAAGTAAATTTTTTTTAATAAAATAATATAGTAACATGTATTTTTACAAAAAACAGGAAGCAATGAATGCATTTTAAAGGAAAAAGAAATTTTATGCCATGATTACTTTTTATAATAATAATCATAAATTTGTTCATCGCCGGTTTGCAAATTTTATACTAAATGTATTATTTTTATTTTGTTGATCGACTGCATATTCTTATTTCAGACAAAAAAAAATTTTGCAGTCGGGGGACCCCGTCAGGAAAGAAGTTCTTTACGTTATTTTTTCAACTCTAAACGTGATTTAATATGTAGATTTCTATTGATTAGATTCGTGTATTTTTGTCACGCCAAAAAGCGCAGCCCTCTTTTATTCAACTCTCTCTCTCTCTCTAATATGTATATTTTATTTTATTTTAGCAAATTTCTGGAAAGGAAATAGAAGTATTGGTCTCGTACCAAAGTCAAAATTTAGTTATTTGAAAGTTTAATTTCTGTTATACTTTATACTTACAGTAACATGTATATGGATTTCGCATTGGGAATCGTGGATGCATTTTGAAGAACCTCTTATATAGTTCTTAAAACTTCACGGGATTTCATCTTTTCATAATATTTTTTTAGACCAATTTTTTTTTAATTTACTGTTTTCATTCGAGGAGTCATAAAAATTTAGAGACTAAGCAACTTATATTCCTTGTTTTAAAGACATTTGTTTTCTAACAAGTTTTTCTTACCATATTATGTACATTCATACAAAATAAGTCAAAGTTAGTAAACATTTTACCTCGGCCGAGGCGAGGATGATAGCTATCCTAATCGAGGCGAGGTGAGGCTGGTCAACATTCTACCTCGGTCGAGGCCGAGGCGAGGCGAAAGTGATATTTAAAAAAGCGAGACCAGTCGAGGTGATACCAAACCCTCGCCTCGTCTCGTGCCTCGTGAAACACTATTCATGTATCCATGTTACAACCTATATTTTAAACTGTGCGAGATAGAGTAAATTTTTACATAAAAAATATTTATTTCATAAAAACAAAGAACTTTTGTTTGAAACATTTTTTCATCCATCCCAAAATTTTGGTGTAAATACGGGACGTAAATTTGGCGTAGATTCTGTATTTAAACCAGAAATATTGGATTGATGATAAAAAGTTTCAAAACAAATGTTGTTTTTTGAGAGAAATGTTTTATATTTTTAAAGATTTAGTCACAGTTCAAGATATAGATTATTCCATGCACGGATACATGGAACGCAAAAATTCGGTAGCTGCGTCAACTTAGAGAATTTCCTTAGAATACATAAATCACTCTCTAGCAGACACAATTTTAGTTTGATCAAAATGAAATGCCGTTCTGATATGATTTTAGTATTTGCATGGCGAATTTTATTAATAAATGGCATACGTCAAAGGGAAAGGGGGCCATATAGAAAGAAGAAAACACAAAATATAAAATATCTCTCTTAATATCAAAACAATGGAATAAAGTTGTAGAAAATTATGTTTGCTACAATTCATCACCTTATCATTCTTGCTCAAACGTTAGTGTGTATAGAGATATTAAGGAATTTAATTTTCAATCTTAAACCGTCAATATTTTTGAAAATAATTGGTGTAATCGAAATGATAAGATAAAAAATTACAGGAAAACTTAATACCTACAACTTCTTTCAAATTTTTTGAATATTAAGAGAGATATCTCAAATTTTGTGTTTCCCCCTCCCTTTAAACCACTCTTTCCCCTTGTCCGATTTTACTCATTAACGAACTTGACCTTTTGCATACCAAAAGCGCTTCAAATACCAAATTTCATGACACATATATATATATATATATATATATATATATAAACATATATATATATATATATATATATGTATGTATATATATATATATATATAAATTTTACAGACGGTGATTTTCGACATCTACTAGGTACGATTGATGGACATTTGAAGAAAATTATTTGCAAAATTTTGAAGTCGGTACGAGATCAATGGCTCTATTTCCTTTCAGGAAATTCGAAAAAATTTATAGCATATGTTACACCTGACTAAAACGAATTTGAATGAAATTTGAATGTTTAAGCGTATATCATTCCCGAGATCTTGTGATCACAGACACGCACACAGAAACCCCAATACGGGCATATTCAATGAAAACTCAACCCCGATTTTCGAGATCAAACACATAAAATCTTTAATGTTTATAGAGGTTGACTAGAATGTTTACGTTAACATTCAAAAACACAAAAGACGAATCATAAACTCATTTCGGTGTTTCTTGGCTTCTACACATTGAATAATGAATATTGAAAGTAAATTTTTACTTATTCACAATTTTTTTTTGTATATTAATTTCTTTCTTTTTCGTACAGGAATTAAATTGTTTTATTACGTAAATGAAAAAGATAAACATCAAAAGAAATATTAATAAATAATTTACCAAACGTTTCTTCGCATTGTTGTGTAATATGAGGAAAAATTCATAATTTCTCAAGTAGAAGTAAAATGAAAATATCTCTTCTTATAACACAATAAAATATAAATATAAAAATTTAATACCTACAATAAATTTTCGTACATATCCATAAACGAAAGCATTGCTTTTTCTTTTAAATGAATACTGCAGCATCACAATTGTAGAAAATAATTCATATTTGGAGAGAGTTATATTATATTGCATGCTATTTTTATGCATCCAGATATATAGTTTTTACGAAGAAAAGTTGTGGTATTCTTATAAAGAAATTTAAAATATTACCATAGATCGTACTAATTTCGAGTTAAAATTTAAGTGAGTCGTTGGCATAGTGAAATTATATTCAGTAACTAATTGAATAACGTAACATAATTCGGTTATAAGACCAATAAAACGTCCATAAATTTTAAGCAATATAATTTCCTTTCAAAAATTCCCTTATAATTTTCTTTATAATAATATCCTTTCAAACCTTTGTAATATAAATAAGGTAAATGATTAAATACTCTGGATATACTGACGTCCTAACTAGTACGTGTACTATTTATTGAACTTAGTATACACACGCTCCGATTTACAAAAATATAACATATATTTACTTTGTAAATAGCTCTAGACTTCAATTTGCTCTTGCAGTTTGATATTTCAGGGTCAAATCGGCTCTGAATTAAGGTGTAATAATAGCACTGTAAGTACGAAGGCCGAAAATCCCTTAAACTCGTCCATACGCACTTCCGTGCTCTAGATATACAGGGTGTAAAAAGCATTGCAGTGTTTAAATATGCTATATCTCTACAATCACTAATTTAAGCACACAAATGTGAATATATATTTTGATAAACTGATAATTTGCTTAAAATTTGTTATTAACAATATTTGCGAAAATCTCATTTTAGTTTTATACCACGGCAGTCTACTAAGTATACCTGAAAATGTTTTTGTTTTTAATATATTTTTATTTGAAAAATGTTTTATTTTTAACATAACTTTTCATCCCATACGAATTTGGTAGATAAAATTGTACTTACAGTGGGACCGTTATGGGATAAAGGATTCTCTTGGACCACCATTACATGCAAATTAAGTAAAACATCAAAAACATAATTTTATTATCCTTGTGCCATATAAAACATATAAAAATTAAGGACAATACTTATAGTTATGGATGGATTTGTGATACAATTACGTAGTTTTTTATTTAAAAATATATTTTCCCCTAGCATATTAGTCTTCGTTTTTTCAATTTCATATGTATTTTGTTAAATTCTTGGCATGTTATACAGTGGGTGATTTTAATCTCTTGCAATTTGATTAATTCAAGTCCTATTTTTACAGACTAAAATGTAGTATGCATATAAAAGTTTTATTTGATATCATTGACCTGTAGCGTCCACATGAGTCTATGAACACTACTCATATGTAAGCTTTGCATTAGAGCTTGAAAAAGTGAGCTTTTCAGCAAAATAGCTTCCCCGGAAATGAGAAATTTTTTGAAGTGAGTAACCTGTATCTCTCAGGTAAGATAACCAATACCCACAAAATTGTGTGCATATTATCTGGCACAAAAACCGTTTCCTTTTTACAAAATTTAATAGTCATTTTTTGCCTTATTTATTCGTTTTTTGGGAAAATAACTATGAAATTTTGAAAAAAGGACACGACTTACGTGGCACATATAGTCTAAGATCCGGCATTAGAAAAACCTTCCCTCATCTGTTAATTGAATGAAATAATTTTTGAAAGGCAGATAACAATATTATAAATGTAGGAGTGCAATGTCTGCCAGCATAGTCCTGCTGGCTATATCATATTAATTAATTAATTAATATGATATAGTGTCTTTGTTTGTTGCTCGAACAAATATATTTGTCTCTCTCTCTGCGTAGAACACATTTTTTGAAAATTTTATTACTTAAAATTAATTAATATGATATAGCCAGTAGGACTACGGTGGCAGACATTGCACTCCTACATTTATAATATTGTTATCTGCCTTTAATAAATTATTTCATTCAATTAACAGATGAGGGAAGGTTTTCACTAATGCCGGATCTTAGAACAATAGTAATTATGAGGAATTTATTTATTTTTTATGTCTGCATAATACGGATGTTTTGACCAAGAGTTTACTTTTTGAAATTACTCTGGTGACATAAAACTGAACTATGAAATTCTAATTCCGAAGCCTCTCTTGAAATATCGTGTACACAGGCCTACAAAGCAAAACTGTTTTAAAAACTTTCTATTCTTAGATAATCTTTTAAATCTAAATCAAAACAGACCTTTAATTAACATACATCGTAGGACCGAAATAAAATGTGTATATCTTTAAATCAAAGATATATACACACAAAAAAAAAACATTCTCCATAATATTATTTTATATGAAATTCGTCGTATAAAAGTTTCGTAAATTCGTCGTATTTTAGACCTAATAAATTAATTGCTGATAACTACTGATCCAACTTACAAAATAACTATATATATATAAATTTTAATTTATTGTTAACAAAATATAATAAAATTTTCGATAAATTTCATGTCCAACAAGTAAATTTTTTTTTCATCGCGGCTAATAATTTCTTTAATAGTCTAGTGGTGAAGAAAATGCGTAATAACTACTATAATTTGTTAACGAAAAACGTTCAGAATCCACGCGATATATTTATATATATACATATATATATGTATATATATATATATATATATATATATATATATATATATATATATATATATATATATATATATATATATATATATATGTATATGTATATAAATATATATTTATATATATGTACTATATTATTATATACCAAATAGCTTTACTACATCAGTAAGTATATGTTTCGAACGCCATATTGATCGTTATGTTAGTACTAATACACACATAGACTCTGTATGTAGTAGAACTCATGCAATATATGATAGAAGAAATAGACATCAACAATACATTTATGTACATACAAAAGTGAGATAGAAAACGGTTGCAGTAGTAACATCATATCATCTCGTGAATGGATGTTGTTGGTCCACACCCGAATAACCTATCCGACTGGTAGTGTTGTAGAGCCAACACGAATATGTTGAAAATTTTGGTTCACAAAAGGTAATGTATTACTGAAACACAAATATAAAGTAGTATTGTATTTGATATAATGTGAAATTGCTGATGGTTAAAAGGTACGTAACTAATCTACTGTGTTACAAGATAATCTAATTATTAGTGTAATAAAAGTAAAATATGACTGGAGAGACGAAAATATTCTAAATTTATTTGTGCTCTGGAGAGGCCACCTTTTATTTGTAGCACAATGAAAAAAAATCTAAAAATAGAATTCATAAGGCGGTCAAATCTGACAAAAATGGAAGTAGGAACGGGAATCACCATCCAAGATGTGTATGCTTTTGTATATCAAGCATCAATGGGGGTTATACAGGTAAAACCATATTACTTAAATGTCAAATAAAGTAAATGCTACTCAACTTCATTAATGTATGATAACTGAAAGGCAACCCTACTAAATATGATACTCCGAGAGTCCATGGTAGAATTGCGTCCCTTGTCGAACGTCATCGAAAATTAATACGAATATATAATCGCCTTTCGAGGGAAATCAGTACTGTAATTAAACTAAATGCAGTTGAAAAAATAGAACTTTCATCGATATGAAAGAGTGGTAAAGTTCCGATTAAGCACTCTTTCAAAACGATCGCCCTTAGATTTATCACAATTTATTGCCATGAGCAACCATTCTTTTCATGTACTGGAGGATGATTTCTTTCATTAAAAAAAACAACTTAAGGATGTTCGATAACGGAAGTATGGTTCCAATTATCCACTTTTCCCAAACCAGTCGCCGGGGTCGTTTGCACAAGATAAGGTAAGAGCGACCAATTTATTATGATACCACATATATTTCCCTAACATTCCATGTTAATTTCATTCGAATGTTTTGTTACGGAGTGATAGATCTTGTTGTGTTAAAAATTATTGAAATTATTTTTGGGACATCGTCACAAAATTCTAAGTAAAAAGAAAAATATTTCACATATAATTATAATTAATAATTAATATTTTTCTCCACAAGGAAGGAGTTTTTTTATAAAAGAAAAAAAAAATTCGAATGAGAAAAAAATCAAATATCAATTTAATTTATTTTTTTCTTTCAAAGAAAGTTTTTTTTTTTAAATTTATCAATCACAATTTATTTTATTAAACAAAGAATAATTCGAACATGTTAATACAAATTAAATTTTGTTAAATAACATTTAAATAAAGTTAGCATGGGCCTACTAACAAACAACTAGTAAATTATATTACTATATCCACTATACAATAAAGCTATAAATGAAGCTGACTGACTGACCTATACAAACTCTAAGGTACTTCTAGGCATGCTAGAAAGATGCGGGTTTGCAACTTGAAAAATCGGAAAGCACTTCCCAAAAACAATTTTACAATTCATGCAATGTTATTTTCTGTGACGCGGAGCCAAGGCTGAAGGCTGCCTTGGGGGTCAAGGGGGTCAAGGTACTTCTCTTGCGAGCAGGGCGAGTATGTTTATATAACTTAGAATCGATGGATGTTAATTCCGAAGGCCGAGCGGGCTAAGTGACAGACAAGAGGGGTATTATAACTTGTGTTGGTTCGTATGTCAGTCGAACCAATATAATTTTTAATAAATTTTGATCACTCTGAATGCGACCGTGCTTAAAAAATAACTAACTATTCTGGAAGAGTGTACAAACAAATATTTTTCAAACACAATATTTTTCGATTAGTTGAAACAAGTGTTCTTCTAGAAGAATCGACGGCTCTATATAAGCAGACATTCACCGATTTTAAATCAGTTTTAATATTGATATTGGATCAATTAATATCAATTTAAAATTAACATTTGTTTAATTAAGAGCAGTTAATAATCGACATTGTTAAAGTAAAAATCAAAAAGTGTTGTATTGTATTATAAAGAGCAGTAGAAGAGCAATAGATAATTGTGGAATGAAATTCAAATTTTTTTGACTAAAATCATAAGGTTTTTGTTTTTATTTAATTTTGTTTCTTTCAAGTGTATCTAGAGCACGGTAGTGCGACAGGCCGAGTTGTAGTTTCAATTGAAATAACTTAAGTAAACGTTTACTAATATTTTTTTACTAATATCTGTAGTAGGTGCTACAGCGCTCCTTTGTTAAAAAGATATCGCGAAAATCTATTTCACAACTGTAATTAGCTTAATTACACTACTTTACACCCTTCAAGCAAACGCATTCAAACAAACAAACAAAAACTCATTGGAATCCCTTTCTACGACGCCGTAGAAAGGCACAGAATGGCAGAGAAACTTTTAACTACTAACATCGCTTGTTTCTGTGATGGCGGATAACAAATATACAATAATATACATTCTATCTTAATACATATACATAATTTCCATTCACGTCGAATATATCAAGGAAGAAAGATGGATTCCCATAGTTCAAACAAGAAAAGGTGACTCGAGAAATGCTTTGTTTTTGAGACACAATCACGAGTAAAACAGAATTAAATAACTAAGATTGATTGTATTTATCGAAATATGACAAAAGCTCTCATGAACTATGATCCTGCTATGCTGTGTTTGTGGAATATATGTTATTGAACAGTAGATGACTTGAAGATAATTTTAAAAAGATTCTCGTTCAAAAACAATGCATTTCTTGAAGTTTCGTATACTAATGCATTTCTTGATGTTTCGTTACATTAACTGTTTTTAATGTTATCAACATCATATATATGCATTTATACAGGAAATATATCAATATATACTATTCCCCAAGGAATTGAAATCAATTCATTACTTTAGAGAATTTTTTCATTGCAATATGTAGGTGTTACGAATTTAATTGAAAAGTTGGACTGTTTTGGATTAGCAAACCAAAAATATTTTTTTTTTTATATTCATGGTACGGTATATTAAAGAGGCTCTGATTTGCTTGAAATGGAATTGTGATCTATGGGTTCGAGAGAATACATTAAAATATTGAAGCTGATTCGATGAAATTAAAACATAATATTTTTTTCACTGTAACAAACAAAACTGGCACTTACGTTTTACGAAAACTCTGAGGAATCCGCCAGTGGATCTAAAGCCACTAATCTAAATAGAACACCAAATATTACTTAGCTAGCAAGATAATTCTGTCCGGCTGTATTAAACACCATCACATATTTCGTATGGATCGTATATACAAAAATTTGTATAGCTCTTTAAACCATCAAGATGTGGTAAGGTGGTAAAATATCAGTTTATTATAAATATCATGAAAAAAGTCAAGTGAGTTTGACGAAAACATTGTTCTGAACAATGAAAAAATCAAATTTTGGATAATAAAACATGAAATTTTCAGACAAAGTGGTGTCTTTTTTTACCAACGAAAAGAAGGAGGTACTCAATTCAACCTGTATATTTTTATTTGAATGTAAGATCACGCATAACTTTTTACAGAGTAGTCCGACTTTAATAATTTCTATGTAGTTCTAATGACACTATAACATGTACGAAAAAAGAAAGGCACTGAAAAGTGGAAAAAAAAACTTTTTAACAAAAAATAGAACCGACGAAAGAAGAAAGTAACTGAAAAGAAAAAAATAACAACTTTTATACAAAAAATTAAATCTTCGAAAAAAGAAATAATACCAGATTCCAAAAAAAAAACAATGCCTTGAATGATACACAGAAAAATTACCAATGACACCCACGGCTCGTACATGCAACCATAAGCGAAATATGTAAAAATAAATTGCAAGATTATTTTAAATATAGAATATCTTCAATGTACAGAAACAAACTTCAAACTTCACAAACTCATTTCATAATATTTTAATAATATATATAAATAATATTTTATAATGCGGTTATAAGATGGAAATATTATCTGTTTGTAAAAAGATGTAATCTTTCTTTTTCTAGTTCAGAAAATACATACATCACAAGAAATCTAACAGCCGATTGTGTATATAGCCTTAGAACCAATGGCAAGTTTACTTCCATCCAAAAATATCATACATTAATTCGAGGAACCATAGTCAAAACTAAAAGTTCTTTAGTGCTTTTGGTTTTAGTCAAAGTATAAAACTTATTATTTTCTATTTAGCAAAAAAAGGATGTTTGAATAAATGAAAAAACATTTTTTAATAAATTAAATGAAAAACCAACTATAATTTCATCAGACAATTGTGGAATCTCCTTACATGGAACTTAAACAAAATTGGATGATGAATACAAAATTTTTCGCCATATTGGAACCACATTACTTATAACTAAATGGTTTTAATCATACCATGCTGTACCATATCTTTTAGACTTAGTTATCAAGTATGCCATTTTTACGCCCATGGTTATTTGAGAGAACTTCTCATAGACTGTAAAAGCCCAGTGCATGCAGCTTATATAGACACACGTGGCGTTCATATCATATTTCCTTTTCATATACGTTTCATATTTAAAAACTCTTTTTAGGCAACATAATTTTTTGTTTTTTTGTTTAAAGTCCCACAACCAGCTTTTTGGCTCAATAGATTTTTCAAACTCCAGGGATACAAAACTTAAATAATTAAATGTTAAAAATGATCGATAAGCCCTTTACTTTCCTAAGAATTATGCTCACGGCTATACAAAAACATCGAGATATTTTTCAAGATACCACAAGACTCAAAATCAGCGAAACAAATATTTAGTATTAGGGAATCTTAAAACTTCAAGATCCAATTAAAAAAGAACAACGATTTTCGTGATCAAAAACATTACTTCTATAAGAAAAGGTTAGATAGATAGATATTTATATATATCTTGGGGTATAGAAAGTATTGCACTTCGACCTTATGGTCCATAGTGCTCCCCCTTCTCTAGAATGCATTCTGAAATAGTATTTACCCCAGCTTTTTTTGCGGTATATTTTCTTTTCTCAGTGATCACGTGTTTATCAAGAAAAGACTATTTCAAAGACAAAATTATACCATCTTCTAACTACGTATATATAATATATATATATATATATATATATATATATATATATATATATATATATATATATATATATATATATATATATATATATATATGTATGTATTTTTCTGGTTTTTATTTTTCTTTGACGTACAAACTCTTGTACTCATTGTGTGATAATTATTTGGTTTTTTTGTGGTAAAATTTTGTGGTTGGTTTTCAATTGGGCTCAGTTTTTTTAATTTTCATGTCTCATTTTGTTTTTTATTTTTCTAATCTTTTGATAACGATAACAGAAGGTTCTTGAAACGTCAAGGTTTTATATATTTTTAATTTTCGTAAATTCAGGCAATATTACTTTGATCATTATTTAAATAAATATATATATATATACATATATACATACTATATATATATATATATACATATATGTATATATATATATATATATATATATATATATATATATATTTATATATATATATAATATATATATATATATACATATATATATATATATATATATATATATATATATATATATATATATATATATATATATATGTGTGTGTGTGTGTGTGTAAAACTAGAAACTAAGACAAAATTTCTACTGTTTTTTCTACGTATAATTTTGAGGATATGGTTCGACGGGAGTTATGAAAGGACAAATATAATACTAATTTAAGGTGAACTTATATATATATATATATATATATATATATATATATGGTAATTCGTATGATATTTGTGATGAATTTCACGTAAATGTGTTATATTCCTATTTTTTGACATGCTGTGAGTTTTGTTGAATTACATTTTAATTAATGTGAAATAAAGTGATGGATGAAAAATTATATTTGTATACATAATATACAAAAGTTAATGTTTTTAAAATGCCATGCATATTCCTTCATTCAACCCACGTCTGATATTATTTGGGTTACTCAACAGATGATGATATATAGTATACACACATACACTGTTTATTAAAAAATATTATATAATTAAAGTTGTTTACCTTTCTCAAAAATTACTTGACTTATCTAACAAATCTGTGGTAATGCAAAAATACTACATAATGAGTTTAGCGAAAAGAAGTTAGTGATTAAAAAACATTAGTGATGAATATTCATAAAAATGATATTTGGTATATATTTGGTATATAATCTCTGAAAATTTGTAAAATATTATATGGTATGAATAAAATTCAATCGGAGCTCTTAGATAGATAGATTGTAGCGGCTGCACCAAAACGGTTTACATTTCGGCCATAAGGTCCATTGTGATGCCTAAGGATGTGAGTGAAGTGGAGTGGAAGAAATTTTTGTGTGTAGGCTTGGAATTAGTAGGATGTGCGGCTGCAGCCGACTCTCATAGGAACTATGCCGATATTCATCTGGAGTTCGTGAAGGAAACTGCAGAAAATTTTCACAAGCAGAGCCGGTTACTTCGTTCTAGTCCATACGCCGACGGTGTAGTCAATTAACCGCCCTTTTTTTTCTCTTAATAATTGACAAACTGCCAATGTCGGGATTCGATCCCATAAACTCCCAGTCCCCAAGTAGACATAACGCCTTAGACCGCTCGGCTTCATGGCTGATTGGAGCTCTTAGTTTGTGCTAATACATGAGTGAAATGTCGCAAAGCCAAAAAATTGACGAACTAACTATATTCGATGGGGTACATTTGTCGCCTCGCTACCATGTTATCTCAAAACCGGCAGTACTATTGCAGGATGCAAACAAGCGGAGCAGTGACCATAATTTCCGTCGATATATACTAATTGGTTTTGTAAGCTATCAAACGACTTTTTTTTTATACGAAAATATGCTTTAAATGTATAAAATATATTAATGACATATAACAATCCATGCATTCAATTGTGAAAAAGTCGTAAATGTGTTGCTTGAAACCAATAATTTTGTGATGAATATTAATATATCCACAAAACCTCAATTAAGGACCTTTTTGTAAAATATATTCTTTAAATTATTTTTGTAGAAATTTTTGTTTGATCTCAAAACACGTTTTTTATTCTTTGAAAGAGATTTCACAAACTAGTTTTGTAGGACTTACAAATTCAGACTGATACAGTAAGTACCTTTATAAATACTATGATATTTATTTAATTTTGAATGCTTGGTACTTCAAATTTCTTCAAGCAAACCATTTTTGTTAAAATACTAAGTTTCCATACAGTTTTGTTCCATTTCGAGAAAACCGAGATTCGGAATAAAATTTTTGTCATATAAAAACATTAAATTGAAGCTCGTGTACAAATTTTCAGCAAAATAAAATAAGTTTTCTATGGAAAAAAATGCGTATAATATTTGATGAACTAATAATAATAACTAATATAACCTTTATATGTATTTGAGGAAGAATCTAACCGTATATAAAAAGTATAACGGCAAGTTTTCAACGCATAAAATAATGATTTGTACCACTGACCATATACATAAGTTTAAGGACGTTCGAAAGAGAAAAAAAATATAAAGAAATTCCTGTAAATTAAATATGTTATTTAAAAAGTCAATACGGATTCATTGTTATGCTTCAAAATGTTAGTTCAAATTCATTTTTTTTTTTGTTTCGATATTGAAAATCATACTTTTAACATTGAGTCTTATGGAGAATCTACAAAATTAATCTTTATAATCGAATAAAACATAATTTAAAATGAAGAGAAGTTTTTATAAAACTATGTCAATTGTTGTTACATAAGCAAGGATTTATTTGAGAAAAGGTGAAGGTATGTTCAAATGCATTTTGGAAAGTAATAATGAATTATATAAGCAATATTATCAGTTTAGAGAAGCAAAACACAAGATTTTACTTTTTATTTAAAATAAAAGAAACATTACGGGTCACGACTCACGAGTATAATTATTTACCAAATAACCATAGAATATTTAAATCTAGTTTCAACGTATATATTAAATCTGTAACGCTGCGGGCATTCGCAGTGCCTTGATAGGGCCCCCTTACGTCTTTCTCCGCAAAATGACCCTTTCGAACGTCCATAATATAATCTTATAACACGGCACACAACTCAAATGGAATATTTTGATTGATTTGAGTTACAAAGTTAATTAATCAGATTAATCAGATTTTATTACCATTGCATACAGACTGAACCGAAATATATAAGAGTATATACTGTTCTCGATATGACATTATGCGTTGAGTTTTCGATGGATTTTTTGACCGTTTGGGATCCACTGATACCTTATGTATCACTTTTTATCATTGGTTTGTAAGGACATATGGATATGTGGTTGGAAATTGTAACATAATATCTTAGAAAGACAAAAAAAAGGTAGGGGTGGTGCCTGTGTCTTGGACACGGGCTTGTGTTTTACGTGAATACGTGTACGTAACGGGTAATATTTTCTTTTAAGCGTATTATATGTACACTGAGAGAAAAAAAAACTTATATCAAGTAAATTTTCTTGACATTTAAAATAACTTTTGTTTTAATTTTTTTTTCATCTATACATTGATGGCTCCAATGCAAAGTCTATGTCATCCAATAGACAGTGTGCACAGTTATCGACACTACGGGACTTTTCGATAACTGTATAACTATATTTCCATCCATCTTTCCATCCATCTTTTATTATGTAGAAAAATACAGCTGAGATAAACATTGCCTCACAAACATTGAATATTTATAGAAGTCATCTTTTAACCACATGACAAACTATAGCCGAGTTTTCAAACCGTCCCGTAATGGACACATAAACAGCATATAACACGGTCTTGAATTTTTCCTTAGTGTCAAATTTGCATAAGGCTAGCACAAGCTAGCTTCGAAGTTGGATAATTAATTTTATATTAATTAAAGACAAAATCTTAAGAATATACAAACGTTTTGCTGACGACGTCCATTATATTGGTTGTTCGTGTTATATGTATTTAAAACAAATTGAAATGAAGCATAAAAAAAATGGTAAATATTTAAGCACCATAAAATTAAACATTTATTATTAATTAATTGGTATATAAAAGGGAATAGCATTATCTACAATGTACTTGTGTAAATAATTTCTCTCTTGTTATCGAACAGTAACAAAATTGATTTTCCATGTTTGAAGATTAATTATTTAACAATGAACATGTATGGTAAAATATAAAGAAGTGGGCGAAAAGGAAAATCGACTGATTGGAAATACATATTATTTATTTATATAAATATATTATTTAGTGTTTCACATATATTGGGTAATAATAAGATTTCATTGATAATTTAATTCAATGGAATCTTAATTTAGTACTATACTTATTCAAGGCATTAGTTATAGTTTTATATGGAATGTTTTTTTTGGACAAGTTAAACAGTAAGTATTGTTATGCTACTTACAGAAAATTGATACATAATTTTCCCAATAAAGAGAACTTATTGAACTAAATTACATCATTTTTGAAAAGATACATAATTGTGTGTATGCGATCATACGTTCGTGGAAATTGTTTCCCTGCGCACAATTTCACAAATAAAACAAAAGTTTTGAGTCCGAGACTTTTCATGATGTGAAGACATAAACGTTAATGTCGTATTTATTGTAAGCAATGTGATTGATGGAAAAACAAATATGACATTGTATACTCTGTAATTTCATTTGACCCCCCCATATTAAATCTTATATGGTCTCGCTACAGATGCTTTCATGTCAACAATTATATCGACTCAGTCAGGGTGCCAATCGAAGCGTAAAAACGTCAAAATTATCTATAAGAAATTTAATTTAATTCAATTAATAAGAAGAAGTTTGGGGAAGAACACCTGAGAAAATCGATCAATAGTAAAATTTCAGTAAATAACTGTTCTCTTACAATTATTAATTTGACCATATTTTATATCTATTAAAAATTTTGACTATAATATTTACAATATTGCTGAACTAATGTTGAAAGTAATTTTTTTTAGGGTTGTGTATTTTTAAATAAACACAAACAAATTGAATACATAGTAATGATACTCAAATTGGGAATGAATAAAATGCGTATTTGTTTTTCTATTAAATAAATAATATTTAAACTGAAAATAATAAACAAATCAGTTTAAAAAGGTTATTCTTGAAACAAAAATAATATAGATAAACCAAAGATTACCGAGTGCATAAGTGGAAATTAGTAATTCAGTGTTGAATTCAATGCTAAGCCCGACATTGCATTATTTATCGCGTGTAGGTTTAGAGTTTGATCTTAGAATTGTTGAATTATCAAAATGAAATAATTTAAAATTAAAAACTTTGCTGTTCAAATAAACAAGAAAATATTTTATAAACAGATTATTTGAACGTAAGATAAAGTTCCGTTTATCAATAAAAAAATTGCAAAAGTATATACAAAAATAATTTTAATTATTAAACTGTAACAATTTAAAAATGTTTAACAAAATATCACTAGATGTTTTAACATTAAATATAAAAATTATCAGTTATTTTTATGATATATATATATATGTATATTTATATATATATATATATATATATATATATATATATATATATATATAAATATATATATATATATATATATATATATATATATATATATATATATATATATATATATGTATGGACATCATTCCAAAATAATATAAATTTAGATATGTGTTTTTTAACCAAAAAAAAAACAACTACAATGTTTAAGTAATTTAATGATTAATTAATGGAATCAAATCATTTATATTGAAACTCAATGAAATTTAGTAATAAGCAAGGTAAAATAACTTTACTTGTATACGAAAGAAAAATACAAAAAAAAACCTAAGTAAGTCATTTTGATTGAATTATAAAAAAATAAATATAATCACTGACTATATTGTAAATTTGAATATGTGAAGAGCATTAAAAAAGTTTTTCATATAAATGCTTTGTACCAAAATAACCTATTTTTTAGAATTAACGAAAAAAAATACTAATGAACACTTCCAATAACATATTTCAAACAAAAGCCTTTAAAGAAAAACCCAAATTTAAGTTAAGAATATGATAAAATATTTATTTATACCTTGCATACAATTATTATGATAAAAAACAGAATCTTATACGATTGAAAAGATCCCAAAAACAAAATGCTTTCGATTCTCAAGATTATTATACAATTTTCGACTCTATACCAAATTTCAAAAAGAATAATGTTTCCATTACAGATTTACTTGATATTCCAAAAAATATATATAATAAAACGATGAAGGCTCGTCGAACATTCAAAATTACGGAGTTAATAGTCACACAAAACGTGTTGAAAAAATAGTGGTATGAAAAACAATAGAAGTAAAAGTGTTTATATTCGTTGGATATGCAATGTTTAAACAAAAAATTAACTATGCCCTTCGCTCAAAAAACAAATGAATTAAATATTGCTCCGTTAAAAGAAGATTGAAGAATTCTGATTTATATTTTTAATGTTTTTTAAGTAAAAAAAAAATTATTATTGAAATTATTTGTCAAGGAAAATATTATGTAAGTATGTGGTATTTTGAATAAATCCGTAAAAGGGTGCATTCCTTTTCACTTTAAATAACAAGTAAAAAAAATGCACCTACAATGGTTACGTATTTATAATAATGAATATTATCATATTAATTTTTTTATAATGAATGGGTCTTTACTTGATAAAAATCCATTTTAATTATTATTAAATAAGACAAATGTTAGAGATTTTCAACAGAAATTTTATTTTGACTATAATTTTAAATCACTGTTTCTCCATCAGAAAATATATGATAATGATCATTATAAATTTTATTAATGGATTTAATGAAAATCGGTGCTAGTCAAAATAGCATGCAATATTATACCCTTTTTTTCAAACCATAAAGATAATATTTTTCATTTCCCTATTAATTTCCCTATCGCTTGAATTGACAAAATCAATGATTTTTTACACAGATATTTTTCTTAATCCTTAAAGTTTATTTTTGGCATACTATCAATCTGATAGAAATTTACAGTATCCAAAAAACTTGATTCACACTTTTTTGGCTACGATTACCAAGATCACCCAATCATCTACCAGTAAAAATGACAATAAAATTTAAACAAACACAAAATTTATTTTTCGATATATAAAGCATTTTTCTTTTTACATTATTACTTAGAAAAACCCGCCATCCATCGCAGTAGAATTCACAAAGACAAACGTAAACCGAATTGAGAGTAACATATGATGTTTAAGTGAATGAGTGAATGAGTGTGCAATCCATAGTCAGTCGGTCGTCTGTAAATGATGTTGTGATGATGCTGATATTACAGATTTCTATCTTATCAACTTTTTAAAGAACGAGTGCCAAATCAAACAACATACATAACAAAACCGTCGTCTTCTACTCCACGGTCGTTGTGCCAATTGATAGATTACTGTTTATTGGTAGGGGGTACCCATGGGACAGACAATGTATGATGATAGTGTATGGCAACCGACAACTAGAGTAGGATCGAATACTCGTAATAATGCTGCTATTTTTACTAGACGATGTATGATGTGTTGCTTGCTACTTGTGTATTTTATTATACAACAGAGCAGTAAAAACTCTTACCACCCACTTTTATCACTGGGTTTACCAATTCTCGTTGTATGTGTCGTCAATTTTAGATTATCTACTATATTGAAGTTTTAAAATTTGAAACCAGTTTTCTTCTTTATTTAATATTTAAGTATTCATAGAATTCAGAAATGTTTCTGTTTACTCTCATAAATAATTACTAAGACTTTGAATTGAAAGTAGTAGATTGGACATGTTTATATTTTGTTACGATAAATCGTTGGTTAATACGAGAAAAATATGTCATACGTTTTTCTGATTCATCATATTTGAAATATTTGAGAATAGGAAAAAGGAAGAAAACGTTCTGATATGATCCGTAAATGTTTGGACTGCGACCATGACTTCGAGGACCCCGATCGACCAGCTACGAAATCGCATTGCGTCATTTTTAACTCGCATTTATTAACTTGGTATGTATCTATGTATCTATGTAACGGCATCTTTGAAGTCAATTTTAACCTACTTCTAATTGTCGTATCGAAATGAAACTTTGTATGTATATGTAGTCTGGATGACAATGCATTTTTATGGTAAGCATGACCGGAATTGGCAAGGGAAAAGGGGGTTTAGAGGGACGGGAAAACACAAAATTTGGTATATCTCTCTTAATGTTGAAAAAATCGAAAACACATAAGAAGTAAAGTTGTAGAAAATTAGTTTTACTATAATTATGTTCCTTATCATTTTTTCTGTTTCTCTAATAGTAGAGTCAAATTAGCATTTTTCAGGCAGGTTGCTTGGAACCACAATTGTTTTTTAAATAGATTCATTTTGACGTCCTTAATATGACCTAAAATTTTTCGAGTCCGGATTAGTCCGACTCGCGACGGAACAGCGTCAAAATTGAATTTGTTTATAACAAAAAAGCGTTTTTTCTTAATATCTTTTTTAAAACTAAAAATTTCAAAAATGACACAGAATATTATTGAATTCTATATAAAAAGAGAAAACAAATGAGCCAATGAATATTAAAATCGGTTTATTAGAATTCGAGAAAAAAATTCCCAAATTTCGAAAAACGCAATTCGATAAACAATTGCAAAGTATGCCTTTTAAAATAATGTGTCCAATTTTAGCCTTAAAAAAATTAGGTCCCCGACAATTAATAAAATACCATGCCACTGGTTTTTATAAATAAAAAGGGTGCATTTCATTTTAGATGAATAAATCTTTTTTTAAATGAAAGGTCTTAAAAATATCTATAAAATGAAAAACGAACAATTAATTAAAAATAATAAAAAGTCAAAAATAACAAAAAACAATCTATGTGGGACTAAATTAACTGAGCTCTAAAATTATAATTTAACATAAATATTACTTTATTAATGAAATACACATGTTCACCTAATATACAACACCGTTTATTCGTTGTCCATCGGTGCTCTGGTTCCCGGATTAGATTATTTATGTGCACATTGTTTTGAGTGCTTTGGTTTTTACCATATCTTTGAGCCCATCTCGAATGGTCTTGGTTTTGTTTCAATTTATCGATTTCTATTGTATGTTGTTGAAGAATGTGAAGATTGTGCATGGAAGTGGAGGTGTGTGCTAATAATCGGCAGGTTCAATTCACCCTATATATATATATATATATATATATATATATATATATATATATATATATATAAGTATATATATATATATATATATATATATATATATATATAAGTATATATATATATATATATATATATATATATATATATATATATATATATATATATATATATATTCATAGATATTCAGATTGAGTAAGTAGCTGTGTGTGTTCGAATATACGACTATCAAAAGTTATTGTTTTGTTTACTTTGTAAACATGTGTGAGGTTTGTGACATTAATCAAGTAGCAATTCATGTTTAAAGATTATAACAGTATCAATTTGAGCGTACGTGACATCGTAACATCCCTATCTCACAAAAATTATTTTCATGGAAAATAAAATTGATAAAAAATCACAAACATATTTGTGTATAAAAGCGATGCCAATTTAAATTGTTAAATTTTCAACGAATTTTCTTCATATATTTTTATACCAATGTGTATTTTAGCAATTTACAAGAGACATATTGAGAGTATTATTCATGCTGCATTACATTTGTATATATATTGAAAATGTTTTTTACTTGTAGCACATAAGTAGTACCAATTATTGTAAAAATAATACGAAGAAAGTTCTATCAGTTTCTGACTGAAATATACACATCATAAAATTTATTATAGTAGGTAGTTTGTCCAAACGAAAGTGATTTGCTATATTCAAGTGGCAGATTTGGCACAATGTAAGCGGAATATTAAACACAATGTTTTTATACAAATATCTGCAATATATTACACATGTAACCGAGAGGTAAACAATCGTATGTCCATAAAAGTAAATTTTTAGTAGGGAACTAAACAAGTATAACTGCTAATGATTTTTTAACACAATAACAAACTGAAGAGTGCGGTTTCAAGGTTATGTAACTCAATAAAACTGGAGTTACAAACACTCGGCTGCAAATCCTTTATTTGCAGTATTTTTATGGCATTTTTTGCCATGTTATTTCGAACCTGGCAAACAGAAACAGATCAGTGAAACCATTTTTTTCATTTATTAAAATGTTTATTTAATACAAAAACGTCTTATTCCTATTCGTTGACCAAAACCAAAAACTTTTTAGTCTTGGCACATTCATTCTAAAGACCTTATCTCAAAAATTTTATCTTTAAAATCCATTTTTAAGTCAACTATAAACAAGTAATGTATCAACGAACTGAGCTAATTGTTTGAATACCCAGTATATATACTAAGTTGTATATCAGTGATTGAATTGTTAACAATTCTGTGTATGCGAATTGTTAACAATTCGCTTTCCGAGGAAAATTTAATCACGTTAAAAAAATTTTCAAACAAAAGTTATTTATTTTAAAAAGAAGTAGATTATTTGTTATAAAATTTTGTATCTCTTACAGTTTCAAAGATGTATACTTTTCCGTCTGGCGGGGGAGACACGTTTGCCAATTAACGAACTTGACTTAACTCTTTTGCTATAGATATATGCTTTTTACATTAAACAAATATCTAACTGAGTTAATTGCTTAAATATCCGATACACACTAAGTTTATGAAAAAGTTTCTAACAAAAAGTATTTGTTTTTTAAAAGAGGGCATTTTTTTTCTTTAAATCTCTTACGGTTTCCAAGATGGGTATCTTCTCCTCTAGCGGAGGGTAACACGGTCCGATTTTGTCCATTCACGAACTTTATTTTTAGCTCTAGAAAACACACATAACATTTCAGATCGTTTCATTTCATTTTTGAGTTATCGTGTCTACGGGCGGACGGATATGCGGAAATGAACTCATGACGTCATTTTATGAATACCGATACCAAAAACTTTTTTCTGCGATAAATATTTTCAACCACCAGGACTAAACTTAATATAACCTCGTTAATATTATATATATCCGGTATAAAAATGGACACTGAGCTGACTATCCTATTTCAATTTCATTTTTTGAAAATTGACGAGTGAGTAGCCTATCTCCTGAAAAGAATTATACATTTTTTTAAACATATTGTAATTTCTTGTATTTTCCTTTAATGTATATATTTTAAACACCCTGTGTATATGGCGTTTGTTAACATTGTAAAATATATGCTTTTCAAATATAAAATAATGTAAGGAAATTTTAATATAATTTAATACAACATCTGTCATAGTTATAAATATGATCACTAAAAATTAAACCCCTACTTACATTATACCCATATGAATAGATGTTTTCAAAATTGACGTCAATATATATATATATCATATATACATATCATATATATATATATATATATATATATATATATATAAGTATATATATATATATATATATATATATATATATATATAAGTATATATATATATATATATATATATATATATATATATATATATATATATATATATATATATATTCATAGATATTCAGATTGAGTAAGTAGCTGTGTGTGTTCGAATATACGACTATCAAAAGTTATTGTTTTGTTTACTTTGTAAACATGTGTGAGGTTTGTGACATTAATCAAGTAGCAATTCATGTTTAAAGATTATAACAGTATCAATTTGAGCGTACGTGACATCGTAACATCCCTATCTCACAAAAATTATTTTCATGGAAAATAAAATTGATAAAAAATCACAAACATATTTGTGTATAAAAGCGATGCCAATTTAAATTGTTAAATTTTCAACGAATTTTCTTCATATATTTTTATACCAATGTGTATTTTAGCAATTTACAAGAGACATATTGAGAGTATTATTCATGCTGCATTACATTTGTATATATATTGAAAATGTTTTTTACTTGTAGCACATAAGTAGTACCAATTATTGTAAAAATAATACGAAGAAAGTTCTATCAGTTTCTGACTGAAATATACACATCATAAAATTTATTATAGTAGGTAGTTTGTCCAAACGAAAGTGATTTGCTATATTCAAGTGGCAGATTTGGCACAATGTAAGCGGAATATTAAACACAATGTTTTTATACAAATATCTGCAATATATTACACATGTAACCGAGAGGTAAACAATCGTATGTCCATAAAAGTAAATTTTTAGTAGGGAACTAAACAAGTATAACTGCTAATGATTTTTTAACACAATAACAAACTGAAGAGTGCGGTTTCAAGGTTATGTAACTCAATAAAACTGGAGTTACAAACACTCGGCTGCAAATCCTTTATTTGCAGTATTTTTATGGCATTTTTTGCCATGTTATTTCGAACCTGGCAAACAGAAACAGATCAGTGAAACCATTTTTTTCATTTATTAAAATGTTTATTTAATACAAAAACGTCTTATTCCTATTCGTTGACCAAAACCAAAAACTTTTTAGTCTTGGCACATTCATTCTAAAGACCTTATCTCAAAAATTTTATCTTTAAAATCCATTTTTAAGTCAACTATAAACAAGTAATGTATCAACGAACTGAGCTAATTGTTTGAATACCCAGTATATATACTAAGTTGTATATCAGTGATTGAATTGTTAACAATTCTGTGTATGCGAATTGTTAACAATTCGCTTTCCGAGGAAAATTTAATCACGTTAAAAAAATTTTCAAACAAAAGTTATTTATTTTAAAAAGAAGTAGATTATTTGTTATAAAATTTTGTATCTCTTACAGTTTCAAAGATGTATACTTTTCCGTCTGGCGGGGGAGACACGTTTGCCAATTAACGAACTTGACTTAACTCTTTTGCTATAGATATATGCTTTTTACATTAAACAAATATCTAACTGAGTTAATTGCTTAAATATCCGATACACACTAAGTTTATGAAAAAGTTTCTAACAAAAAGTATTTGTTTTTTAAAAGAGGGCATTTTTTTTCTTTAAATCTCTTACGGTTTCCAAGATGGGTATCTTCTCCTCTAGCGGAGGGTAACACGGTCCGATTTTGTCCATTCACGAACTTTATTTTTAGCTCTAGAAAACACACATAACATTTCAGATCGTTTCATTTCATTTTTGAGTTATCGTGTCTACGGGCGGACGGATATGCGGAAATGAACTCATGACGTCATTTTATGAATACCGATACCAAAAACTTTTTTCTGCGATAAATATTTTCAACCACCAGGACTAAACTTAATATAACCTCGTTAATATTATATATATCCGGTATAAAAATGGACACTGAGCTGACTATCCTATTTCAATTTCATTTTTTGAAAATTGACGAGTGAGTAGCCTATCTCCTGAAAAGAATTATACATTTTTTTAAACATATTGTAATTTCTTGTATTTTCCTTTAATGTATATATTTTAAACACCCTGTGTATATGGCGTTTGTTAACATTGTAAAATATATGCTTTTCAAATATAAAATAATGTAAGGAAATTTTAATATAATTTAATACAACATCTGTCATAGTTATAAATATGATCACTAAAAATTAAACCCCTACTTACATTATACCCATATGAATAGATGTTTTCAAAATTGACGTCAACTTTTATTGAATTAAAAAAAAAAGTTATCTGTTTAATTTTTATTATACTTCAAGTCGTAAAATTTACATAGAACTAACTTACTTTATTTACTTTATTACCTTTTATAACTGGAAACTGGTGAGGTAGATAATATTAGGAAATTATTTGTTCACATAAGTTTCGTTTAATTGATTAATGTTATTTAATTGATTAATAAAACCTATTTTGACAAAATGGAAACCCGACTTCTAAAATCAAATATTCTATAACAAAAGATGCACTAAAAAGTAAAAAAAATAATTGCATATTATTGTGCCAATTTTAGTTCACCAAACCAAAAAATTTTAAATATATATGTACAATTATTGTTATTTTTGGAGGCGGTGTCAGCATAGAGAAACTCACATAACTTTTGGACACCGCCTCCAAAAATAACAATAATTGTACATATTTAAAAATTTTTGCTTTTTTGTACTTATTAGTGCATCTTTTGTTATAGAATATTTGATTTTAGAAGTCGGGTTTTCATTTTGTAATAATAGGTTTTATTTCTCGCTTTTTAGTGACTTTGAAGTTCTATAACTGATTTTATTTGTCTAAATATGGGTAGACCTACTAAACGACCAACTAATTTTTAGTGAACACTTTTTTTTTATCTGTTTTTTTTTTTTTTAGTGCATTTTTTTATAACAGATTTTCAGTTTTTTTACAAGGATTTTGTTTTTTTTATTGGAAAAATGTTTTTTTTTTGGGGTCGGTTTTTTTTTTTTTGTAAAAAATTTTTTTGAAGTCGGTTTTTAAAAAAATTTTCTTATTTTCCCATTATGAATGAGTATACCCTTTCAAAAAACAAAAAAAAATTTCGCAGAAATCGGTTATCACATATAAAATGAGGATTTTCCTCGATTTCCCAGGGATCCCCTCATCAGAATTCGATTTGGTGACAATGGGACTAATGGCCCTTTAAAACAAAATCAAAAATTCAAAATCGGTTCATAAATGACGGAGTTCTGAGGTGACACACATTAAAAAAAAAAAATACAGACGAATTGAGAACCATCCTCCTTTTTTAAGTCGGGTTAAAAAGTAATATATAAATATATCCATATGTAGATTTCTTAATATTTATTGTTTTATGTACTCCACATTAAAAAAGTGCTGGGCTAGTATAAGTTGGTTTGTCCTAAGTACTCGAAAAACCGTTGGAGTTAACCGATTGAGATTTCCGGCTCATGTTAGCACAAATTGAGCATAACTCAGCACAATTCTCAAAACTGTTGATTTTCCAAAAGTGCTGGGCTAGTTGTAAGTCAGTTTTTACAAATATTCCCGAAATCCATTGACAGGTTAGAGATTGAGATTTACGGAAATTGCTGATTGAAATTGAGCACAAATAAGCACAACTTTTGAAAATACTAGTTTGGAAAAGTGTTGGGCAAAGTTCACACGTGTAAGTCATTGACTTTTGTTATATATAAAAATTTGGTGGGAATGTATATACGGACTAAGGTAAATAAAATAAGATCGAATATTCATTTGTAAGTTTCCAATAGAGTTTTAACACTGTTTAACACTGCCATTCACAACTTTTTACATTGAAGCTTACATTGAATTGTTAAACATTTGATTATATTATGTTTCCTTGCAAATTAGAATGATAAAAGACAGAATTGATAATAGTTCTCTATTGCGTATTTATAATTCAAACTTCCACTAGAATGACTTCCCGAGTCATGACGTTTGGATTTATAGTTTAGGGTTTCTAACGAAAACGACAAGCAAATCGTCCTCCTTCAAAAAGAGTATTATACTTACATTTTGACTAAAAAACATGGACAGTTGTGCATATAAAATCGTGGGGTGCATAATGTATTATTGAACTATAAATATTAATGTAAACATCTAAACGTCAGTAGCCAGATATGATTTTCATCGAAAGAAAATTGAAGAACAAATGCGCCTCGCGACTTTATTTGAACATACACATTTCAGCATTGTTATAAATGTGTCTATTTGCAACCCCGAATCTTGAAAAGTTTACAAATTGTAAAACATAATTTTTAACTAATGAAACTTAAAAAAATATTTATTGAATATTTGTCCATATTTTTTGGATGATGCATTGTTCCGAGTATTGAATTATTTAGATAATCAGTAAGTATATGATATTATTTAAGGTTCTGACTATCCTTACCTAGGCCTTATGTCTGCGTATTATGCATACTTGCAAACTGGGAAGTTATATGTTCAAATCCCGACATCGGCAGTTTGTCAATTATTAAAAAAAAAGGGGGCGGTTAATTGCTTGAGAAGGCTATGCTTGAGAAGGTTTTCTTGAGAAGGTTTTCTGCAGTTTCCTTTACGAACTCCAGATGAATATCGGCATAGTTCTTATCAGAGTCGGTTGCAGTCGCATATCCTATCGATTCCTAGTCTACTCACAAATTCCTTCCACTCCACTCACATCCTCACATCCTTAGGCCTCACAATGGACCTAATGGTCAAAATGTAGCCCGTCCAGGGCAGTCTATACAATCTATCTACCGATCTATCCTTACCTATGGTTTTCTATGGTTTCGTATAGACCACTAAGGATGAGGGGAATTTTCGACCTATAAGATCTATTTTGCTCACCACTTGTATGATAATATTTCGATCATAATACTGGGATCATCCTTATGAAGTAGACTATACCTGCATAATTTTCACTTTTTCTCATTTTTCCAATCTAACTCTGTAGGAAAAATCTGACTGTGTTCTGTAAAAACGATTATTATAGATTATTCTAGAAAAAACGAATAATGATTATTATAATTACAGATACTATGTTGTAGTCTGGACAATGTGTGTAAAAGGTGGCAATGCAACAATATACAATTTAAATAATCTTTTTGTGAAGGGAATAAAGTTAACGGGTGCGTTGTTAAACATATTCTCAAAGGCGGGTGTAAAATAAATAAATTAGTTTTAAAAACTTTCACCAAGTACCAAGCAGCCGAGTCACTCTGCGTCTTACTTTCGTATATTATATAACATCTTCTGGTTAAATCATTTATAATTTGTTTCCTTTTTATATATTATACATATACACCGCACAGCAAAAAAAGCGGCGTACTTTAAATAATTCATTTAAATTACTTTCTCTGGAATTTGTTTGCATATCAACTACAGTTTTATCAATTTGTATTCGTTTTTGTTGAAAGGGGGGGGGGGGGAGGTTAAAATTGTAATAAGTTTTGTGTTTCCTCCTCCGTCTTAACCCTCTTTTTCCCAATTTGCCCATTAACAAACTTGGCCCTTCAAATACCAAAAGCACCTCACATCCCAAATGTTATTCCGAACAAATGAAAACTGTGACCGTTAGAGTGGCTTCAGACACACACACACACAAAACAAATTGTCATAAATTGAAAAAAAAGTGTGTCAGATCCGACGCACGACTGAAGTTTACTCCTTAAGAACGATTGTCTTTGAACAGGCACAGAAAAAAAGACTTACTTGACTAAAAAAAAGACCGATATCATATTGGAGATAGAAACTTGCCTTTCTATAAATTTTCTTGAATTACAATATTAATAATTATTCAGATAATATTATCTAATTATTAATTATAATTATCTACAGCACGGTAGTGCGCAAGGCCGAGTTTAAGGGACATTTGGTTTATATTACAAAAAATAAAAAATATTTGAAAAAATTATAGATATTCAAAAAAATACAATTTTTGGTTAGGTTCAGAAATTGGCGATTTGGCGTGGAATGTCCCATATATATTGTCCATACTAAATTAAATATTTAATTATATGCATAGTTCATACAAATTTATACAAACTACACTAATAATTAAATGTCTAATAAATAGCAAGCGCATGTTCATATGTACAATATATATCGTATTAATACTGACTGACTGAGTGCAGTAGAAGACGTACACAGCATAACCTGTGTACGACTACTATACAGCTAGACATGAAACTGACTTACTAAAAAGCGTAACGAGGTCATTCATATCACTTAATTTTACGCTTCATACTTTTTTCAATACCGACGCCTTATATGTAAAATCGATTCTTAAGGAGTAAACTCCAAAAATAAAAACATTTGATTTCAAGATTTATGAAACGAAATAAACTTTTAACAGTGGATAGTACCTCCTCTTGCTCTAATGACGGCCTGAAGCCTTTTTTTTAATTCCTTCCAAATATCTTGAAACAAAATGTTTTTGTAAAATTATAAAACTTAAGAAAATTCCAAAGAAAATTATATAATTCAATTTTTCAAAGTGCGCCACTTTTTTTGCTGTGCAGTGTATATAATATATATATATATATATATATATATATATATATATATATATATATATATATATATATATATATATATATATATATATATATATATATGTATATATATATATATATATATATATATGTATATATATATATATATATATGTATATATATATATATATATATATATATATATATATATATATATCCATATGAAATTTACGACGCATAAAAACATGACATAATTTAAAATTAATTTAAGGAAAATGTATAATATAATGAAATACTGAGGTATAAAAAAATGATACAATTTTTTATCAATTTTCAGTATCTTATACATTTGGTCAAAAAAAAATGAACCATCATATTTAACAATAACTTTGAGAAAATAATTATCTCAAATAAAGAATCGAGCAGCTTACATTGTTTAGCGACGTTTCGACAATTTATTTGATCTCTTTCAAGATGCCATAATGAACAAACATTACACTATATATTGCGGATTCGAATTTTTTCAAGGTAATTGTTTATAAACTAAAACGAAAGCCTGCTTGTATTTAGTTTTGTTCCAACATATTATTAACATTTATATATATACTTAAACGCCACAATACTATACTAATGCCAATTTTATTACGGTTACGAAGACATAAATATGAAAGAGTGATTCATCCATCTATATAATTCGTATCGTAACGAATAGCACAATGGGTAAAAAATTTGTATTTTTTCTTATTGATACTAACTAATAAAAATGCAATGACTTATAAGTAGATTTAGCATATGCTTGTTTATTCATACATATATCTTCGTAACCGTAATGTAATTGACATTGGTATAGTATCCTTACGTTTAAGTAAACACAAATAATACTATGTTCGAATAATAAGGTAATGTTGACAAGAAAGTAAAACTGTCAGTAAAAGATACGAAAAAAATGGACTCATCAAGCTATATCATTCGTGGTGTACCGGTTAATACACTGCAGATCCAGGATTTGACATATGCTAGACTAGTTAATTTTTTCATATTAATAGTTTTCTTCCATTTGCGTGTGCCGAAAAAATATGGAAAAATTTCAAATAATTCAATTTTAATACTAGGGAATCTAATAGGAATCTAGACAATGTTCCTATATGTGTGTTTATGTTCCACCATTTTTACACGCAAAAAAAATGTATGGTAAACAAGTAAAATAAGTATCATTTGACCTAGTTATAGTTAATTATCCAATTTTCAAAGAAAATGTATACCATGGCGTTATTGAAGGGCAAACGCAAAATTTTGAATATATCTCTTAGTATTGATAAAATTAAAAAATGTTTAATCAGAAACGCTGTAGCAAAGTCATTTTACTTTAATTTATAATTTAGCCATTTTCCGTAACATGTCTATGTCTATGTTTTCTGTAACATAGTGACAAAAATATTTACGATTTGAATATTATAATAATTTAAAATGTATAGAATTAAAAGATTGAAAAAAAAAAGCTTTAAACAAAAGCATGGAGTGCTCTCTACTCACGTCTTCATAATGGCTCTACTTTTACAATAATAAGTAGAGAGCACCCCATGCATTTGTTTGCATTAAAGTTAATTTTGTTGTCAATCTCTTCATTTTCATTCATCATTATTATTCCCACGAGTAATGAAATGAATCCAATTCTTGCCAACGACAGTATATATCGAATATAGCATAGAAAATTTATATCAATTAATTATTTTTTTCTAAAATTTGACATTTGGAAATGTAATTTTTTTAATTAGATTTTGTTGATGACATTTCTATGGAAACTATAAAATATACTAACAACACACTATATATCATTATACATAAGTTAGAAATATGCAAATTGGTATTTTCACTATTAATAATTTTAAATTTTATTTTTTATTTTGTCTTTTTTTAAGTTTTTTTGAATATTTTGTATTGTCGCCAGTTCTTAATACGTCTGCAATTTCAGTTTGTTGAGACGTCCAGAAGTGGATAAGGAAGTGTCGCCAAGTAAATTGATTATTATTATTTCGTCTGAGAAATAATAATATTGATGAAATAAATTCGTTTGGATCTAGGTAGGTCATACGTGTCGACTGTTTTTAATTTTCTTTTCGTGATAGTAATGTTACATATTCTACTCCGATTTTATAATAAATACTCTCTATTCCAAGTGCTATTTACAGGAATAACATTTTGAGCACTCTTTGACCAAGATCTCAACTCCTAAAAATGGAAAATAGAGAATATACTAACCGACTTGATCAATATTCTAAGGTTCTTTTAATTTCCTAAGAAATTTGAAATTCGACAGAAATGTAGGTTCTAGGACATGAGTGTAGGAAGACATGTAATTTACAATTTTTGGCTACATTACAACTGTAGTCTTAGTAACATGGTTTTTAACCCTACAGTAGTTTATAGACACCATTCGTCGCACGCTGGCTGACGGACCACACATTTAAATTGCTAAATAATAATAATGTGGAGTTTAAGCATTTATAAAATAAACATAAACAACAATTTAGAATAATAATCTGTTTCTAAAAACAAGCGTGGCCTCCTTGAAGCATGAAAGAAGTGTGTGTAATTTTCTCATATTCTGATAGCTGCTGTACGACCTCGATATTTTCCATCAAAACATCTGGTAAATATGTGCACTGCGATGGTTATCTGCGCTGGTTAACTTATGGCTGTTTTTGATTATCTGCCGTTTTTGAGAGAACCGCTGGGTCTACAGCAAACAATTTAGTCTTAAAGAAAAGCTAATTAAATTTACTACCACTTTATTTGAAATAATATTTGACGTGGGATGCGTATTTTAGAAGATATTTCACGAAATAAGTGTCCATTTCGAAAAAATTTCACTTTTTGGAAAAAATGGCCTATTTTTGAAGAACTGTATCTTAGGAACCAATGACTGTAAAGAGCTCGGTTTGATCTCAAATTGTAGCAAATCTAGTTTACTTTAAAAGTATACAGAATGACTATACCGGTCAGACCCTTCCTTCACTGTGATATTGAGCAAAAACTGAAAAAAGTCAGAAAATTTCATGGTTTTTTTGGGTACACCGCCGCTCGCACAGCATTTTGGAAATTGAAAATCTGGTTTTTATACCCAGTATATTTGTAAATATACAAGGTATATTCAGTTTAGTCCCGACTTTGTAACGCTTGAAAATATTAATCCTTGACAAAAATGCTTCACAAAGGTATTCATAAATTGGCCTAATTCGGCCTTTTTCACATGTCCGTCCGTCCGTCTGTCCGTCTGTGAAGCCGATTACTCAAAAACGAAAAGAGATATCGAACTGAAAATTTTTTTGTGTATTCTTGACCAAAAAAGTAAGGTCAAGTTCGTTAATGGGCAAAATCGGAACGTGTTTCCCCCCGGGGAAAATTATATCTTTGAAACCGTAGGAGATAGAAAAAAAATTTGTTAACAAAAAATCTTCTTCTCTTTGAAATAAACAACTTTTGTTTGAAAACTTTTTTCATAAACTCAACAGTTTTATCAAAATTTGCCCTCAAAGTTGAAAAAAATGAGAAATACAATTGACAGGCAAATGATGGCATGGTCTCCATGGACCCGTAGGTATACATAACAACTACACATAATATTTTTATATCCTGTATATGTAAATATACAAGGTATATTAAGTTTAGTCCCGTCTTTGTAACGCTTGAGAAATATTAATCCTTGACAAAAATGCTTCACAAAGGTATTCATAAAATGGCCTAATTCGGCCTTTTTCACATGTCCGTCCGTCCGTCTGTCCGTCTGTGAAGCCGATTACTCAAAAACGAAAAGAGATATCGAGCTGAAAATTTTTGTGTGTATTCTTGACCAAAAACGTAAGGTCAAGTTCGTTAATGGGCAAAATTGGAACGTTGTTCCCCCCGCTAGGGGGGAAAAATTATATCTTTGAAACCGTAGGAGATAGAAAAAAAATTTTATAACAAAAAATCTTCTCTTTGAAATAAACAACTTTTGTTTGAAAACTTTTTTCATAAACTCAACAGTTTTATCAAATTTTGTCCTCAAAGTTGAAAAAAATGAGAAATACAATTGACAGGCGAATGATGGCATGGTCTCCATGGACCCGTAGGTATACATAACAACTACACATAATATTTTTATATCCTGTATATGTAAATATACAAGGTATATTATATTAAGTCCCGTCTTTGAAACGCTTGAGAAATATTAATCCTTGACAAAAATGCTTCACAAAGGTATTCATAAAATGGCCTAATTCGGCCGTATTCGTCTGTCCGTCCGTCTGTGAACACGATAACTGAAGAACGAAAAGAGATAACGAGCTGAAAATTTTTGTGTGTGTTCTAGACCAAAAAAGTAAGGTCAAGTTCGTTAATAGGCAAAATCGGAACGTGTTTCCCCAGGCCAGGGGGGAAAAATTATGTCTTTGAAACCGTAGGAGATAGAAAAAAAAATTGTAAACAAAAAATCTTCTTCTCTTTAAAATAAACAACTTTTGTTTCAAAACTTTTTTCATAAAGTCAACCGTTTTCTCAAAATTTGTGCTTAAAGTTGAAAATGAGTCGATCGATGACGGGCACATGTGCAATCATAATATACATCAAATAGTATTGTTTTTATGTTTATTTTAGTTTTGTTAACCAGGTATATGTATAAAGTCAAGGTTTAAGTCATTTTCTTTTTCAAAAAAATAGTTGGTCTCAGGTAGTAGGTCAAAATAGTAGGTACAGATGTCAAAATTTTGCAAAAAGTTTATTCAAAGGTCCATCTGTCCTATCAAAAATCATCTATACAATTTGTATACATGTATATATATATACATATATATATATATATATATATATATAATTTATATATATATAAATTATATATATATATATATATATATATATATATATTTATATATATATATACATTAGTCAGGCACTGTGAAGGGTCCCTCAGAAGTAATGTTAACTCGATTCCTGAGGGCCCTATTACCACACGAAGATGGAGAAAGGGGGGGGGGGGTTTTAGTCGGTATGAATCCGACACTCCCCGTGTCAACAGCTATTGGCCGGAAGTCTTTCGAAGATTTTCCCCTCCTCTAAAAATATATATATATATATGTATATATATATATATTATATATATACATATATATATATATATCTATATATATATATATATATATATATATATATATATATATATATATATATAAATATATATGTATATATATATATATATATAAATATACATATCGATATATATCGCTACTTACGCGACTTTCTAACGCAGCATCGGCTATTGATTCGCGTTGATGGCTTTACGCTTCACGTCGCCTTATTTTAACGCTTAGCGTTAAAAAACGATCGCGTTGAATAACTAACGCTGCCAAACCATCGCTTCAAGTTGAGTAATCACCACTTCGCGTGACTAACATCGCCTAACGCTTCCCATGCACTAACGTTTCACAATGACTAACGTTTTGCGTTTACTGACTTACGGTTCGCTTAAGCTTACGCTACGCTTTAAGTTTAACAACGCTAAGCATTGAGATGCTTACGTTCCGCGTTAACTTTCTCTTCGCGTTAACTAGTGCTTCGTGTTGATTGACGCTTCGAGTAGACCTAACGCTTCCTATTGACCAACGCTTCGCGGGAGACTTACGGTTTGGGACTAGGACTTACGCTTTGGGAGACTTACGGTTCGCTTTAGCTTGCGTGTCGCGTTGGTTAACGCCTTGCGTTTACCAACGCTATGCGTTGATTTACTAACATTTTGCGTTGGCTGACATACGGTTCGCGTTAACTTACGTTTCGAGTAGATTCATGCTTTTCGTTGGGTAACGATTCGCGTGAAATCACGCTTCGCGAATCACTTCGCTTTGGATAGCTAACGTTTATCATTGGCCAACGCTTCGCGTTGGCTAACTAACGGTCCACTTTAGCGTACGTTTCGCGTTGGTAAACGCTTTGCGTTTACCTACCACTTCCTATTAACTAACGCTTCGCGTTGGCTAACTTACTTTAGCTTACTTTTCGCAATGGTTAACGCATTGCGTTGCTTAACGATTCTCGTGAAATTACGCTTCGCAAATTACCCACGCTTCGCTTTGAATAACTAACGCTTCTTACTCACCAACGCTTCGCGTTGGCTATCTTACGGTTCGCTTTGACTTTCGTTTCGCTTTGCGTTTACCAACGCTTCGCGTTGACCTAACACTTCCTATTGACTTACGCTTCACATTGACCAACGCTTCGCGTTGGCTGACTTACGACTCGCTTAAGCTTACGATTCGCGTTGATTAGCGCTTTGCGTTGATTAACGATTCGTGTGAAATCACGCTTCGCGAATCACCGACGCTTCGCTTTGAATAACTAACGATTCTCATTAACCAACGCTTCGCGTTGGCTGACTTACGGTTCGCTTTAGCTTACGTTTAGCGTCGATTTACTAACGCTTCGCGTTGACCTGGCACTTCCTATTGACTAAGGCTTCTGATCGACCAACGCTTCGCGTTGGTTAACGGTTTGCGTTAATTAACGATTCGCGTGAAATCACGCTTCACGAATCACCAACGTTTGGCTTTGAAAAACTAACGATCCTCATTAACCAACGCTTCGCGTTGGCTGATTTAAGGTTTGCTTTAGCTTTCGTTTCACGTTGGTTAACGCTTTGCGTTGGTTAACGGTTAGCTTAAATTCTCGCTTCGCGAATCACTGACGCTTCGCTTTGCATAACTAACGCTTCTCATTGACCAACGCTTCGCGTTGGCTGACTTACGGTCCGCTTTAGACTACGTTACGCGTTGACCTAACACTTCCTATTGACTAACGCTTCTCATAAACCAACGCTTTGCGTTTGCTGACTTACGGTTCGCTTTCGCTAACGTTTCGCAAAGTTGGTAAACACAAAGCGTTTACCAACACTTCGCGTTGACTTAACACTTCTAATTGACTAACGCTTCACATTGACCAACGCTTTGCGTTGGCTAACTTGTCGTCCTCTTCAGCTTACGTTTCGCGTTGGTAAACTCAAAGCGTTGCTAAACGATTTACTATCGCTTCGCGTTGTATAACTTACGGTTGCTAACGCTTCGCGTTGTATAACTTACGCTTATTAACGCTTCGCGTTAACTAACGCTACGATTTGACTAACTTTTCACGCTTACTTTAAGCGTTAACGATTCGCGTGAAATCGAGCATCGCGTTGAATCACTGCCGATTCTCTTTGAATAACTAACGCTTCTCATTGACCAACTCTTCGCGTTGGCTGACTTACGGTTCGCTTTAGCTTACGTTTCGCGTTGGTTAACGCTTTGCGTTTACCAAAGCTTTCCGTTGATTTTCTTAAGCTCCGCGTTGACTGACTTTTCGCGTCGCCTAACGGCTCGCGTTGACCAACGCCTTGCGTTAACAGTCGCTTCGCGTTGATTAACTCAATTATATAACTCAATATTTAAATATATAAAAATCGCAAGAACATTAATATAAATTTTTATAAATGCAAAAAAATTTTACTGTTTCCATATTAATTATTAACACAAAACAAACATTTACAAATAATTCATATTTTATAAACATTGAATAGGCAGAATTATTAACAATTCAAATATTGATATACAACTCAGTATATACTGGGTATTCAAACAATTAACTCAGTTAGTTGTTACATTACTTGTTTTAATATTGGTTTAGGTCCTAACAACATATAAAAAATTCAGAACGACCGAACCTTTTACAAGCACGGATGTACATCTTGACTGAACTAAAAAACCTCAAAAAAACTACTAAAAGTTGATAAGGTAGGGAAATTTTAAAAAGCAGGGCACAAATATTTTTATAGACTCCGCGTGCGACTACTGTAGAGTTGTAGGGTTCAGTACAATAAATATTATAGATCGCAGTGCACCAAATCCTCCACCCTATTTTCATTCATTCATTCACTGTAAAGTAAATCATTATGCTATCTGTGTTTGAGAAAACTCATGCAGTCTATACCTACCTAGCATGAATTTATTCCATATTTATTCCATTATTAACTGTGTACATTGAAAAAGTTTTAGATACTCTGATACATATAATATTCGATAACGGTTCCATATTTTGTAAACAAGCAATATAATGAAAGTTTAATGAATGTTATAAAAAATTATTTTTTTACTATTAATATTAAAGTTTTCTAGTTCATGTAACATATTGCATTTATATCTTATCGTGTATTATTGTAACTTGTTATATATATATATATATATATATATATATATATATATATATATATATATATATATATATATATATATATATATATATATATATATATATATATATATATATATGTATTATATTATCTTACATACAGTAAGTAAAATGTAGAAAGTAAATACATTACAATGCATTTGTTCTCTCAAACTGTTTGCAGTACTACCACTGTTGCTGACAATCATATATCGGTACTTAATGTGTTATAGTTTAGTTGGTAATCTAAAATAATAATCATTAACAGAACAATTTTTAATGATTTCAATATGTTAGTGTCAAATGTTATTTAAGTTAAGGACGTTCATTTGCTACGCTGAAGTCAAATGAGTACTATCTTTAATAAAATTTATTTAGGATTTTAAAAAAGTTGTAAAGTATGTCAATAATTTTACAACGATTTATAACCTTTTTTTTTGTAATAAATATTTTAAAAGTATTTATTGGAAAATACCAGGAAATTGTAAATTAGAAATTAATTTGACTTAAGTGACAGATCTGACAGTAAACTATGTTTTATATTTGTGTGTATGTGTATATTATTTTAGTGTGTGTAGTCGCCAGTTTTCAAAATATGGTGGCAAAAACAAACCTCACAAAAAAGTTTTAATTTTATTAAATAATTAATTCAAATGTTCGTCAACACCATTTTTTAATGCAATTTATAAACTGCATACATCAAAGAATATTTATAAACATTATTCATGACGGTGTCTACTTTAATAATATAGTTATTCTAATTTTAAGTACAAAAAAATTCTGTTCTCTATAAGACGCTGTGTTAAAAGTATGATTTTTAATCGATAATTACTCTTTGAAATGATCGATGACAGGTGTTAAATTTTTGAGGGAGGATAACTACTGAATTGAGCTACTCAATTCACTAAAAAAAAAATTTGTGTCTACTATCAAGCTTCATGGATGAACGTCCTTAATTTATTAGAATTATTGTATAATATAAATGTAAGATGGGTGTTGTTATGACAGTTTGCTTCCCTCTCTATAAGCAAACTTCGGAGTTCATCGGAGACCTGAGCAATCACATAATGTTGGCAAAAATTTTCTAATATTTTCACAATTGAAACAACAGGCATATTTTAGAAGCGAAACATAAATAAACAAAAAAAACAATTTAATGTGTAAATAGTTATGTACAAAAAAAGGATAATACTACATCCACATCAAGATAGTAAAGTGTAATATAAAGTGTGCTTCGTTAATAATTCCCCAGTCCAATATCTCGAGAATTAACCAAGATAGTGAAAAATATTTCATGCAAAAATTCTAAGGTTTCTATGGAGTCAAATAACTGAGACCTTAAAACCAATTTTCAAGGTCAAAGAAACCATTTTTCTCCTCGTGGTGGTGATTCTAATGTCGACAGTTATTATCCAAGCAATAAAAAAATAGAGATATTGGCCTGGGGAAATAAAAATGGAGCACACGGTACATTCTACTATATCTTCTGGTGGCTTACAGATAGAGAATTTGACATAATGCATCGTGACGTTTAAGTATACACAAATAATAATATGTGAATAATAAAGATGAGATTTGACAACAAAGTGATACTGTCAATGATATTAAAAAATTAACTGATACGTCAGAAACATGGTGTAGCGGTAAGCACGCTGGCCTAGAAATTCAGAGGTTCAAGGTTCGATTCTTGGTTGATGAGTAAATTTTTTCATATCAATATTTAATTATAGGTAGAGCATCAGGCCGCTAAGGCATAGGTTGCTGATTCAATTCCCATCCAAAATATATATGATGATTATCAATTCATAGCTTGGATGCCAAAGAATATGTTTGAACCAATGTTCAGACATATTACTGAAGTATCAAAGTAAATGAAAACGTATACCTTCCCGAATAACAAAGCTCTGCATCCAAAACTTGTATACATAGGCAAAGTAACTTATCGTACAGGTTCTGTTGTACATGCACGGAATATCTATTACATTTATAAAGAAACATGCAAAACATACAACAGATTAGAAATAAGATATTGGAGAAAATGAATATATGACGTAATGAAATGCCCTTAACATGAATCTCTGAAATGTAACCGCACCCATGATATCAAGTTAACATACATTTAAAGTAAAATCAACTTTAAACATGTTGTGCTATAATGATATCTCCTATACCGGAAATGTGTAGCTAGATATCGGGAGGAAGTAGAGTGGGAAAGGGACAATAATCTGCAGGCTCGGACATTTATTATTGCCAGGCACAGAATGGACTGCGCTTTCGATGCCAATGACTGATATTATCCTAAATATTGTTTGTAAATTGCTCTGAACCATAAAAATGAGTCTTGTCTGGAAAAAAACTACACATCTTGACAAAACTTTGGACGGCACAATATCTTTACCATTTTATCCCATCTCCTTTCTTCCTAGGCTGTGTCACTTCAACAATACAGAAATCATTATTCACCCTGTATTTTCATATACGTATTTATTATACATAACATTTTGTAATAATAAACAATTGGTCTTCTGGATTAATAATACCTAAATTCTAGTGCGTTTGTAATCAAACTTAAATCTACTAG
Source organism: Nineta flava (assembly GCA_963920215.1). Lineage (NCBI taxonomy): Eukaryota > Metazoa > Arthropoda > Insecta > Neuroptera > Chrysopidae > Nineta > Nineta flava. The sequence goes on along the minus strand of OY986040.1, from coordinate 31,481,456 downwards.
GTACGTATAATCTGCAGAACTACTGTTCTATTTAAATACATCTATGTACAGGGTTATTCGTTTTCAAAGTGTTACATGCTGTTTCACACATGAAATGTTTAGATAATAAATTCATTTATATTTTCTATTCAACATTCAAAAACTTCTCAATTTTAGTAAGGTCGCTAATGGGAAAGGTTAAGAAAAGTAGGTTACAGAAATTGTAACGCCTCAAATTTTTCTATTAAATCGTAATCTTATGATCTTAAAAATACGTACTAAATTATTTTTTCCTTTTTAGTATATTACATACAAAAAGTTTTTTTAATTTTTTCCAGTAATATATTTTTTTAAATTTTTATTATTTAAAACCCATATATTTTCTATCTATGCCAACAAATTACTAATTTATTATTATTTGTATATACCTAAGCGTTACAATACAATACTAATGTCAATTTCCATTAAGGTAACGAAAACATAGTATGAAAGAACTAGCGTATTACACTATATAGACAAACATGTCACTGAACTTTTAATTAAATATTGATATGATACCGCGCTTAAGGATGTACGAGCACTAGATATAGTCCATTTATAAAATTCTTCAAAATTCATTCATAAAAGTCCACAATAAAGTTTATTATTTTTTGTCGTAAGTTAAATGGAGAAAATTCATTATTTTCGGTATGGCGTGCCAAAAAAAAAATATTTTAGAAAAAAAAACTGAGATTTCGGGTAATAAGCTACCGCCGACAAAATTAAACTTACCCGAAATCTCAATTTTTTATATTGAATATCTTTTTTTTAGGCCCGTCATATCGGAATTTTATTGGATCAATCTCTCTCTTTATTAATATTTCCATTTTCTATTTCTATTTTTTACGGGTTTCACCATAAGAGCAATTGCATTAAAACTCGAACTTTAACATTAAATAATTAATTCAAGACCGTCCGTAACTACCCCCCCCCCCTGAAACTATTATAATTGATTTATATGCACCTTAACTACATGTTAAAAAAATCAAGCCTTAATCTTTTTGAGCTCGTACATCCTTAAGTATACACAAATGATAATGTGTTAGAATAATAATAAGTTAATAAGTTGAATAAATTTATACTGTCAATGATATGAAAAAATAGACTCATTCATTAGTATCATCCGTATAAGTAGCACAATGGGCTAAAATCCAGAGGTCCAGGTTAATTCAAAATTTCTAGTTCATAGCAAAATTTCGTATTTGTTATAAGGTCGACTCGATGCTGCTATGTGTTATAAAGTTTCCATCTGTGTATTTGCAAATCGATACAACACTTGGATGTGTTGAAACAAGTCAATCTTATAAAAGTAAGTTAGAATGTGATCCTGATACCAGTTTAAGTGTCCGAGCGGTCTAAACTGTTACATCTGCGCAGTATGCCTACTTAGAAACTGGGAGGTTATGGGTTCGAATCCCGACATGGGCAGTTTGTCAATAATTTAGAAAAAAAAGGGACGGTTAATTGACTAAACTGTCGGCGTATTGACAAGAACGAAGTAACCGGCTATACTTGAGATGGTTTTCTGCAGTTTCCTTCACGAACTCCAGATGAATAACGGCAAAGTTCTTATCATAGTCGGCTGCATCGGCTGTACCAATTCCTAGTCTATACACAAAAATTCCTTCCACTCCACTTGCATCCTCACATCCTTAGGCAACACAATGGTCCTTATGGTCGAAGTGTAGCCCGTCCAGGGCAACCTTTACAATCTAACTATCTATGTATCTATGTGATACTGATTGTACGCAATTTATTTTGATTTGCTCAATATCTAGAGCACGGTAGTGCGACAGGCCGAGTTTGAGGGGTTTTTTGCCTTCGCACTTACAGTACTATTACTACACGAAATATCAGAGCAGATTTGACCCCGAAATAGCTTCTGAACGAGCAATAGTGGTGAATTTTCGAATATAAGCTATTTAGGGAATTATAAGAGACTGTTTTTTCAATCACCGTTAAGAAATAAACGGTTAAAAAGTTATTTTGGTTATATATAAGTTGAAAAGATAAATGCAATAAGAAATATAACCGACGAGCGTTAGGGCAAGAAATACATTACTTTTACGATAATTCCCTTCATTTTTTTTTTGGTAATATTTTAAGAGCACCACTTTTGATATAGCATATTCATTCTATTATATTTTCTTTTAATGTTCATATGTCCATGAATGTCTCTTACGTAATAGTATAATCATAGTAGATTTTACTCTGTCGTATAGTGTGGTATACATCTAGAACGAAAACTTAACTGGTAATAATTACACACCTATTCACGTATGTATATTCTCGTTAAATAATACCATTGCATAGTGAAATAATATTAATACTGACACATTAATAATATATACGAACACAAATTTAAATTCTGTGTTATTATACCTAACTGTCTGAGTTTAATATTATGGGTGGTATCATATACAGTGTCAATCAGGTACTCAGGTACTCAGATATCGTGTTAGAAAAAAAGGAAGAAAGGCATGGTTTTGGTCCGCGTCTATCTTTTTCCGTAGATTTTTCGTTAAAATGTCCTACCTATGATCCGTACACGTTTGGACTGCTGCCGGTAGCTGCATGCCCGATGGGAGAGATACGAAATCGTTTTGCGCCGTTTTTTCATTTCCTTTTGGACGCTGCCGTAGTTTTTGCATTTGTTTGGCACTAAATCGTTTAGTCGTTGGATTCCTTTCCTATGAAATGTAATTCCGAGCATATTTACGAATCATACGAAACGAAATCTTAATTTTTTTTGTACTTTTTAATTGTATTCCGGAAAATATGTCCTCTCACTATCCTCTCACTCCGCAAGTTGTTCACAATGACACTATAATCAATGTCCTAGCTAAACGCGTTCCCACGATATACCAATTTATAGCTTTACACTAAGCAAATATACGTCACCATTTGCGCGCTTGTGCGTACACTGGTTCGAACGGACAATGGCGTCTGACGTCACAGACAAAACAAATAAAGGTAGTGCAACAAAGGTAGTAGCAAAAAAATAGCACTATTAAGGTTCTTTTTTGAAGGTTTGTATGGAAAATAATTGGGAACAAATAGTTATCAAACCAAAACTGGTGACTAGCTGAAATATAATATGTGAGATATAATTTGTTTAATATGTGAGATCTGAGATAATTTGTAAATCTAGTTTTACAAACCATTGGGCTCAAATTGAAAAAAAAATTATGAATTGATGCGGATACCAAACGAAAAAGTTCGCTTTGTTTTCTAGTATTTAAGAAAAGAATGTGGTTGTTTGAAACAAATAGAAATAAATGTTCGTTTAATAATTTTAAATTTCAAAGGTTTAATTTTAAGGTTTCGTTTAGTATTATTGACTTTTTGTTGTCTAGAGATGTTTCCAGTACCGTTTATTTGAATATTATGTTTTGTAATGCTTAAGACGCTAACCTCTATTTCATACAAGTACTAGCTCTAATAGTAAGATAATACATACTCTAAAACGTTTGCTTTCTACTAATAAAAAAGCCATATACATGGCTCTAGTGTATAGTTAAAAATTGAACCACTTTTGTATGTTTTATGCCCTATATGGAATCTTAGTCAAAATATGAAGGTCAATGAACACCAAATCAGTTTTACTTTTTTAATAACTTTTTTATTTTAAATGAAATTTTGATTCCAAAGAAAAATTTATGAAATCACCTATATTAAATAAATAATACGTTAACTTATGTTAAATAACAAATTTGTTAATAGTTTAAGACAATATGATTTTAATTTTTGAAATTTTTCGAAAGTAGTTAAAAATGATTTTAAGACTACATTCCTTTTGAAGGAATAATTAGAAGGTATTGAGTTCTTTATTACTAAAAAACTTTAGACTAAATTAATCCATTTCTTATTCCGGTCAATAAAACAAGTTTTGCTGAAAAATTGACTCATACAAACATTCCAATATACGGTTCTTTTCAAAAGTTATGATTTGGAATCTAAACAAGACATTGTTGCATTCGCTTCTAAACTTTCTGTGAGAAAGGCCTTACTAAATCAGATTTGAGTGTGAATAACACCCTTTGAGTCATAATTCTTTCCTCAGCACAACAGATAGATTCCTTGTACACAATAATAATACCCGACTACACATTATTTTAAAATATACGAATAGAAGTAGATATTATATATGTATACTTCTATTCGTTTTAATATTCATATAGATATTAAAATATACAATTACTAAGCATATAAAATCATTAATTTTAACTAGATATTTGTTATTTTCTCTCCACAAACTACCATGTTTTAAATTTGCTCACATTTCTATGTGTAATGTCGTTTGCATATTATTATAGTAAATATGAAAAGTATTATAATTATTATATTCAACATTAAAAATTATTGTTGAATTTTCTTTATAAAGGAAGTAAATGTATATTATAAACTAACGGTACCGTTTTATTTTTAATTACAATTGATTTCAATAGCACTATCCCAAACCTGAGGTAGTATCCAGCTGTTCATGTTTTCGTTAGGAATATTTGTATTCCTATAGTTAATTATAAAAAAGGCAATAATTCTAATTTAACTAATTTTAATTTATGAGTAAAAACTGGCGTGTGATAAAATAATTTCGTAATATTCGTTCATAGAAAATGAGTTTTGCCTCTATCACAATTTTAAATTAAATATTAAAATGCAGTTGGTAATCCGGCATAAATTCGGCACATGCTCTTGTTATCTGAAAGGTCAAACTCATTAATGGGAAAAATTGGCCTAGGAGAAAAAGCGGGCTTTGAGGGGAGAGGAAACACAATATTGTGAATATACCTCTCCTAATGCGACAAAATAAGTCATGAGTAGACTTATAGTAACCAGCCAAGTAGCCGAGCGGTATAAGGCGTTATGCTTACTTGGCGACTTGGCGACATCGGCAGTTTGTCAGTTATTAAGAAGGAAAAAGGGCGGTTAATTGACTAAACTGTCGGCGTTTGGAAAAGAACGGAGTAACCGGTTGTGAAGGTTTTCTCCAGCTTCCTTCACGAAATCCAGATTAATATCGGCATAGTTCTTATCAGAGGCGGTTGTAGCCACAAATCCTCCAATTCCTAGTCTACCCACAAAAATTTCTTCCACTCCACTCATATCCTCACATCCTTAGGCATCACAATGGACCTTATGGTCGAAGTGTAGTCCGTCCAGGGCAGCCTCTACAATCTATTATCTATCTAAACGTATAGTACACAATTAAAGTACACGGAGATATTCACAATTTTAATGTTTTAATACAAGAATGATTGTATTGACAGTACTGATGTTCCCATGGCTATTTGATTTGATATTCGTTATGATTCCTTCATCTGAGAAAACTAGCTAGTCTACTTGACTTCTACGTGACGATTTATTCTTAGTGAATTTCCTCCAAAGAAAATGCAGCTATTGTTTTTTTACCAATATTGGAATTTCGTAAAAATTTCTTCAAATGTCCATCGATCCTACCTACTAGATGTCAAAAATGAATCTCGTTAAAATTTATATATATATATGTTATATATCAACCAACATATCGATCAATTTATGCGCCTGTGGAATCTCTAGCGGTCACAGTTTTTGTCTGATTGGAATAAAATTTGGTATTTGAGGCGCTTTTCGTATTCAAAAGGTTAAGTTCGTTAATTGAAAAAATCGGACAAGAAAAAGGGGGGTTTAAAGGAAGAGGGAAACACAAAATTTGATATATCCTTAATATTTGAAAAATCAAAAAATTTCGAGTTAAGTTGTAGGTACTTAGTTTTCCTGTAATTATGAATCTTATCATTTTTCAGTTACACTAATATTTACAGAAATATTTTCAATTAAAGATTGAAAGTTAAAATTCTAAATATCTCTGTTCACATTAGAGTTTGATAAAAATGATCAAGTAATGACTTGTAGCAAACTTGATTTTCTACAACTGTACTAGTTATACATTTTTCGATTGCTTCAATATGAAGAGAGGTATTTTTAATTTTGTGTTTTCTTCTACCTTTATGCCCCCCTTTCCCCTTGACGTATGATATTTAATAAAATTGGCCTTGAAAATACTAAAATCATATCAGATATGCCATTTCATTTTGATCAGACTTAAATTGTGACTAGAGAGTGATTTATGTATTCTAAGGACATTCGCTAAGTTGACGCAGCACCTGCGTAACGAATTTTTTATTTCACTGCATTTTTTAACAATTTACCAATACAGTTTTTTTTTCTAAGCCCAACAGTAAGCTCGCTACACTGCTAGAATAATAAAACATTTTTGCAAATTAAATCGCCACTATAAGCATTACTAAAATATTTATCTTTTGAATTTTAAGGACTTTATTCTGGTCTCTATATACAAAAAAAAAAATTACAAATCTTATATCTTTGGGCCATTTTTTGAGCTGAGTTATTAGATTATTTATAAAAACTATTATAAATATTTAATGGAAACGAATCGTATTAATCATACTTCTGTTATTCTAATAAAAATTATGAAATTATAAAAAATCAACAATTGTTTTATTTCAATATGTAAAATGATGAGATATTTCGAAATATTCTTAGTAGGTTGTTTGAAACAGAAATATTATAAAAAGTATAAAAGGTTTGGTGGGTTATGGTTTCTTCTCAGCTGTGGTTGTGGTTAGAGGCGTTTCTTTTTAATGACTGTAAAGTATATAAATTTTTTAAAATTTTTATTTTTTATATATTAGTAAAATGGCCATAATATTTGATTATAAACTAAAATATAACGTTTGTGAAACTATATAAATTGCCTTGAAGGAAATTTGATATAATTAGTTTGAAACTATCAATTCTAAGAAGTTTATGTTTATCTATTTCCTGGTAATACAACATAAGTTGTTTACACAATATATATTGCAACAATACTCGCATAGTCTTCTGTCAATTTTCAAACATTTGAACTTAAAATCATTTGTCTGATAAAGAGAGAGACTTTTATGAAGAACACTGCACATGAAGATAGGATTCTGCCCCACGGTTAGACAATTTGTTTCTTTTATAGCTTATGATGATCCAAACAAAAAATTTGTTGGACGTAAATACGAGTAGGTAATGACCAGTTTTGGCCATATTCGATTACATAGGTCACATGTAATCTGATGGCAAAAGCCATCAAATTACTTAAAAATAATAACATTTCAAATTATTCTTTTAATTAATTTTGTTTTTTAATAAATATTAATTAAAAATCAAATAATAATACAAACATTAAGCACTCCTTTAAGGATTGATTTAAGAAAAATCATTGTATTGTTACTTAATTATTGTTAATTAATACTTTTGGCTGGGCGATGATGAGTCAGCCAATCAGTCAGTCAAAACTTATCCTTTTATATGTAGAGGTTATGCCTCTAGTAGTGAACGCAACGTTCATCGTGATATTGTTAGAAAATCGTTTCCATTAAAGATGAAATAAGACTAAAATTTTTAAAAATTCTGTTAGATATAATTCTATTAACGCTCATAATGACTTATTCCAAAAGAATTTATAAATTTCAAAATAAAGAAAAACGATAATAGCCGACTATTAAGAGTTTTGGCAATCTACAATTTAATGAGTTTCTTTTATCCCATAGCACGGTAGTGCGTAAGGCCAAGTTGAAGCATAGACGTCTACCGTACTATGTTTTAAATGACTGATTTTAGGCTTCTGTTCAGCCAAAAAAGTTATGAAGCTCAAATTGAAAACGTAGCGTGACATTCAATTTCAATGTCAAAATTACAGCTCTAATAGTTTTATTTAACACAAAAAATTGACTTTTTGATCACTCATTAATTTTTTGGCAGATAGATTCCCTCCGCTCCATTAAGTGGTATCGAAAATACTTTTGCTCCTGATCTTTGAAGGTAAGATAGTTTCTCTACGCAAATTTCAACTTGATAGACATTAGGGTTTTTCAAATAAAATTTGGCGTACCTACCTCACAAATTCGAAAATTCAACAAAATTATAAATATACAAATTATAAATATAGTAAATACACAAAGAGGATGCATTTGTCGTGGTTTAGAGGCACAAACAAAAATTAATTTAACTAAATTATTTCATCTGATTTGTCAAAGTTAGTTTCAAAATTAAAATCATGATTTTATCATGACAACATCAAAACATGTACATGTATAATGACTTATTCCGTACATATAGGTACCTACACATATTATGTAGAACAATCCGTATTGAAACGCAAGGTTTTCACAAAAAACAATATATCTAAATTATACAAATATATTGTTTAAACAATGTACATTTCATATAAATAATATGTTGTTTATTTTAACTCTATATACAGGGCAAAACGTAATGTGCATGCAGAGGTTATGTGTTCGATCTGGAAAATCGATGTTGAGTTTATACTGGATCCATCAAAAATCATATTAATAAACAGCTACAATAGACGCTATAATATTTCATGCTAACATTTTCTATCACAGCTTCCTAAAACAAGGTTTTGTGCGAAATAGCCCTACTACAAATTGGAATTTTACCTCCTGAAAAATACCTCCATTTTTAGTATTTTCCGAGTTTTCCGGAAGCGATTTAAATAGGTGTACAAGAGTTTCTACAAACGTAGTAAGAAGCTTTTAATGTTTTTTCACATTTTATAAAGGGCCAAGTTCACTTAGAAAAATCAGTCAAGCGGAAAGGTGTGAAAAAAACTTAAATCTTCGAAAAAAGAAAGGAACTGAATAGCAAAAAAAACGTAAAGTCAATGTAAATGCCTAAATAAATCTGAGTCGGCGCCAAACAATGTATGGAATATTTTTTAATATTTACTTTTAACCGAAAATCAGATTCACCCTTCGCCCATTTCGATGGAGATTTTTTGGCGCCAACTCAAAATTATTTAGGTATTTATATTGACTTTTTTCGAAGATTTAATTTTTTTTATTAAAGTTTGTATTTTTTGCTTTTCAGATACTTTCTTCTTTCATCGGTTCCATTTTTTGTTAAAAAGTTTTTTTTCTTCACTTTTCGGTGCCTTTCTTTTTTGGTACATGTAATAGTGTCATTAGAACTACATAAGTGTGCCAAGTTTCAACAGAATCGGTTCACAGATGAAAATTCAGTGGGTGAACAGTCCATTTTTCTCTATTTTTCTACACTTAGGCACGAATATTGTTTCTTAAAATTTTATGGTACCAACTTCGAAGTATACCAATCCAATAAAAAAGGAATTATTGAAATCGGACTACTCTGTAAAATTTATACGTGGTCATACATAATACATATATATATATATATATATATATATATATATATATATATATATACATATAGTAGTCTATATACATATAGATTTGAAATAATTATATATATATATATATATATATATATATATATAACGATATTGAGTGCTTTCAAAGTGTTTACACACAAACAATATACAGCGATTATGATATGTGTTCTTTAGTGGAAGCGCCGGGAAGTCTTATTGATTTTTTTTTTGTGGCTAAAATTTGAAATTTTTTTCAAATTTTTGTGGGACCAACTTTGAATCATTCCCTATCCAACAAAAAAATTATCAGACGGACTACTCTGTAAAAAGTTATGCGTGATCATACATTAAAAAAAATATACAGGTTGAATTGAGCACCTCCTTCTGTTCGTCGGTAAAAATTAAATTACCTAACATTTTTTAAAAACAAAATTCACCACTGACGACAACAACAAAACAACATCGAAGACAACAACAGCGGTATAATAGACGGTGGATACTATACAATAAGTTAGTTCACTTACTTTTGGATAGTCGAGCGGTCGAATGCATTCGTCAGCAACAGAGTTAATAATTATCTTGAAACTCAAATCCGATAGATTCAGTGAGTAATCACAAGAACTTGATTCTGTTGTTAGACGATTGTATTCAAATTTATATGTATTTTACATCAAATTGAAATAAATAAATACGAGTAACTATATAGTTGATTACCATGTTTATTATATTAAAAAACCTTGGAATTTAATCAACACCTTGACAATTGGAACTTGCGCAAGGAAATTAAAATTTTTAAAAGAAGTTTAAAAAAATTTTCGTTTCAAAGGGACTTACTGTGTTCGTGAGCGTCATGCGTCAACATTTTACTTTATAAATTCGAAATGATATGTCACATTTTGAAAATAATATCGAAAGAAGCTTCGATACCAATCGAGTTTCGCAATTTACACGTGTCGACCTTCTCCAAAAATAAAAATAAAAAAATTCGACCATTTCGTTTAATAATTGTTTATTCATTTTATTCATTTTGATAGACCAATCGAGACTCTTTACAACAATTCTTTCTTTTATTCTGTTTAAAATAGTGCCTTTCGTTTGTTTATTTAGATTAATATAGTTTTAAAAAAATCATTACTCAATTCAACAAGCATCGATACAGATTTGTATTACGTATATATAGAGGTTGTGTGGAGTTATGACAACTTTTTTATTTTTTTAAATGTATAATAGGAATTTAATTGTCTTTATATCAAATTCTATATTTATAATTTATTTTGTTTACAATTTATAAAAATATATTGCTTATGCTACCTACCTACCTACAATGTTGTACAATGTTAAATTTTATATATCAATTACAATTCGTGATTTTTGTTATTAAAACTAATAATAAAACACGAAAATATAATTTATTATTTTAAATGAAAATACATGATGTCTATGTTACCGTCCAAGGACGTAATGTGGGTTTTCATACTATGCCTAAAGAGTCTATGGAAAATTTATAAAACGACAAAGTGATGTATGTGTGTATAGTTGAAGTTTTAGAAGTTATTCAGAAGAACTTTACATTCATCATCGAACTTCTTCAACAGTTCTGGTACATTAGTTATTAGTACACTTACACATAGTCAAAAATACATTCGCACCCAGAAATTTGCTAGTGGCACAGAGCTTTTCTCGTGGATTTGACGGTAGTTTAGCTATATATAGATAGATTATTCGGTAGTTTATTGTTTCCGTCATGGAGCATCTTTTGAATTATTTATCACCTTTGTTTATTTCCACGTTTCGTTATTCTATCCTAAACTATACAACTAAAAATGTAGCATCTAATAGAGTGAACTGTTCAAATACCCTGTTTATAGAGTTCATTATCAGTATATGCGTTCTATTTGTATTTAACACTCGTTAATAAAGTACCATTTTCTGCAATCTACAGTAATTACATATGTTTGAGTTGACATTGGGCTAAAACCATTCCGTTTATACAAAAAGTTTAAAACAAAAGGTAGATGTTTCTACTTGAAGTAACCGACGGACAACAAGCAGACAAACAGGCTGGCAAGTGGAAATTTAACAATTCGATTATTATATATTTTACGGCAGACAGACAAATTCGAATATTATAAATTGTACTTTAGGCCACAAAAGTAATTTTTCAAAATTTTATAGTTTATTTGTACTTTATTCATTTGTTATTTGGAAAAATGGTTAAGAGTAAAACTTGTTAGCAGATTTATAATGAACGTTAGCCGAAGCATTTTTTCTAAAATCGAATGAATAAGGCACTAATCAATGGTAAATTTAAAAAAAATTCGTTGCGCAGGAGCCGCGTCAATTCAGCTATATATACATTTGTACAAATTTTAGCGATAGTGATTTTCAACATCTCAAGGACATTTGAAAAAATTTCAACATTGGTATAAAAACAATAGCTGCATTTTTTTGGAGGAAATTCGCTAGAAAGAACTTTACTATTGTGGTCTGTACAAACATTTTACCTCTGATCAGTATTTTCAATTGTTAAAAACTTGGGACTTAACTGAATATATTCTCATAAATATCATATTATTAACCAGGTTTCATATACAAACTTAATTATGTTACACATTTACAGCTTATACAAGATAATATTATCCCCAGAATATTGCACTGCCATAGAACGATTCTTTTTCAAGCTTGTGGCATTGAAAAATTATTCCAAAATAATTGTATATTATCTAGACTTTATATAAAATTTCTAAATAACACAATTCGTTAATACAGAACCTATACAGTTTAGTTTTACATATAAATACAGAATTATAATGCCGAACAATATGTAGAACCTACAGGTAATGATTTTTTTTAAATATAAAAACAAGTTGCATGTCACGAAATACTTGAATTATTTATTATAAATACAATTTTTATTTATCATTTAATATATTTAAAATAAATTATTCGAAATTAATATAAACCTATTTATACTACCTACCTATAAAAACATTTTTCAACAAAATTCTATACACATTTTGAAATGTTTCAATTTTCTCGTTAGTGAACTCAATTCAATATTCAGTGAATTTACAAACAATGTTTAACTTTATTAAACTTTTTTTTTTTAAGCGATAAGTCAAATTTTTCGTATATTAATATATTTAAGGCAACTTATCAGCTTAAAATTTATGGCGTTTAAATCACTTTCAATAGATACAAATAGATGTAAAAATAATTTTAAATACTTTACTGGAACTACTTTTCCAGACAATTCAGATTTATAAATTTGATTCTGTTCTTTTATGGAAGTTGTAAATAAACACTATATATTTATAAAAAAAAAGTTCAAAAACTAAAACCCGACTACGGAAAAATCGCTTTCCAAAAAATATGAAACAAGAAAGTTTTGTCATCTGAAATTGTTATGTACAAACTATTCAATATTTATCGTCTATTAAATAAACAACTTACACGTAATTTATTTTAATGTATTTAATACATATTCATAGTGATTATCAGAGGATAACCGTGGTCATATGCCACATTTCCCTAAAGCTTATGATCGCTTACCACTGCTAGTATGTATTATTTTGTTAGAGCAAAGTGGCATAAGATCAGGGCTATCCTCTGAACATCACTATGAATGTGACGTCACATAGCTTACTATCAAGAAGCTTTCAACGAAAGCTTATTTGTCAAATTATGATAAGTAGTAGTTTCTAAGTTATGAGGGAACAGATGAACATACATACATACCGGTTAAACACATAACCCTCCTTGCTTCGCCGTCGTCGGGTAAAAAAACTAAAATGCGAATCTTTTATGAGAAGAGAACATTATTGGTTTTTGTTCCTCAGTACTATGACATCTGGTGGCAAGAAACATAGTAGTCAGGCTCAACTGTGATAGTTACACATGCATTCATATGATTATATATTAACACAAGTGATCACGAGTGGTCAAATGCTAAACACAAATATATGTAGAAATATGGGTTTCTCTATAAGAGCAATGCATTTAAATTCGAACTTTAACATTAAATAAATAATTAAAGACCCCCGTAACCTCTCCTGAAACTTTTATAATTGTTTTATATGCACTTCATCTAAATGTAAACAAAACATCAAGCCTTAATCTTTTTGAAGCTTCAGTACTCGTACATCCTTAAATTAAATTGTTCATAACAATTGATACCCAAAAAGCGTTTTATTCACATCCCACACAATAATCTTAAAAAATTTCCCGTTTAAATTACCAAAAATAGTTTACCCGTGAATACAAATCAATGGTAGATCAATGGCAGGCAGACATACAGACACACAGGTGATTCCAATATCGTGAAACGCTGTTCAATACATGAATATCAACTCAACAATACCAAATAGTTTAATTTTTAGTAATAATGAATTCGATCACTCAGTGATTATTATTTGTATTATTCGTTTTGGGTCTAAAAAAAAAAAAACGATTTATAAAAATTATAGTAAAAGCTGTGGTTAGAAAAAATGATAAAAAACAAATCCGATTAATTTTGGAAAACCTTTTATATTTATTAATTAATTAGTAAAAATTATATTCATTCAACATTTTCAGAATATTTTTTAATTAATAGCTCACGTTTTTTATATTATATTTATACTTATAAAATTGAAATTATATGGACTGCTATTATTAATTTTTTTGTTTTGTATATAATAAAATTCAATTAAAAAAACGTTTTGTTCAAAAAATATTGAAACAATTTTATAGAATGATGGGCTTAATAGCTTCCTAAATATTCCATATATTGTAGAAACAATATTGCATGATATATTATTTCAATGAATTAATTATTGTTTATAATATAATCAATTTAAATTATTGCTTGTCATAAATATTATTATATTGAAAATAAAAATGAATTGTTTTTATTCATTAGAAAAAATTTAATGGTAATAAACATAGATGGAAAATCTAATAGGCTTAAAATCAAAGCGAATTTACCTGATGGTCATGGAAAGTTTTTTCTCTCCAACAATTAAAGTCTAAATGATTACCATAGAAATATTCATCTCTTGGAAAGGAAACAAAGAATATTACTTCATTAAGAAACAAAAGGCGTTATGCAGGAGCTGCGCCAACTCAGCGAATTTCCTTAGAATACATAAATGACTCTCTAGTCACAATTTAAATCTGATCAAAATGAAATATCGTATCTGATATCATTTTAGTATTTTCAAGGTCAATTTCATTAATAAATGGCCTACGCCAAGGGGAAAGGGGGTCATAAAGATAGAATAAAACACAAAATATAAAATATCTCTCTTAATATTGGAGCAATCGAAAAATGTATAACGAGTAAAGTTGTAGAAAATCAAGTTTGCTACAATTCATCACGTTATCATTTTTCTCAAACTAATGCGAACAGAGATATTTAGAATTATAACTTTCGATCTTAAATTGTAAATATTTATGTAAAATATTAGTGTCACAGAAAAATGATAAGAAACAAAATTACAGTAAAACTATATACCTACAACTTAACTCCTGATAAATTTTTAGATTTTTCAAATTTTAAGGGTGATATATCAAATTTTTTGTTTTTCTCTCCCATTTAACCCCCTTTTCCCCTCGTTCGATTTTACCTTTAACGAACTCAACCTTTTGAATACCAAAAGCGCCTCAAATACCAAATTTCACTCCAATCGGAAAAAAAACTGTGACCACTAGAGAGTCATATATATATATATATATATATATATGACTCTCTTAATATATATATATATATATATATATATATATATATATATATATATATATATATATATATATATACATATATATATATATATAATTTTTAATGATAGTGATTTTTGACATCTAGTAGGTAGGATCGATGGACATTTGAAGAAATTTTTACGAAATTCCAACATTGGTACAAAAACAATAGCTGCATTTCCTTTGGAGGAAATTCGCTAAAAAATAGAAACTAATATAGGCGATATATGTTAAATTAAGTCACCAACTCGGGCTAGAAGTGTGTACAACTGTGAAAATAGATGAACCCGGGTCCTCATGTAAAAACTCATATAGTACTTTTTTGTATAAATTTGTACATTTTTGTCTTTTTTAAATATTTTCTGATGAAGGAACGGTGTTTCGAAACTAGACAAAATAAAATTTTTGTTACGAAAATCTCAAATATTTGTTTTATTATAATAGATTTTCGTCAAGCAATGACCCACCCGTTCAATACAAAAAAAAACTATTTTACAATGTGCTCCAGTTTCCAGTTTCCATTTTTCTTTTTATTACTTTTCTCTTATTTATTTTTATATGGAGGCGAAGTAATCACTGCAATAATCGCTGGGGCGGTTGGTATGAAATTTGAGATTAATGTGTGGAAACGAGTTATATGAGCAGGTTACAATAGTTGTTGACATCTCCATACCACCCGTAATTAAATAAGTCAATTATCATAGACAATTTAAATATAATACTCATACAAGAAACAATACATTGTATCTATTTGGGGCCAAAACGAGTATGGTGAGAAAATCGTTTTACCCGGTTTTAACCTTGTGTTTTTAAGAATCTACGACGATATTACCGTGAAACAAAATCTAAAACTTCCATACCATTACAAAGTTATAGCCGATCCAAATCTCTAGGATAGTTTATAGTTTCTATAAAAATATCTGCATTCACAAAATTTTGGAAATAAATTTTTTTCCATAAATTTCAAATAATTGCAACTGTCAAAATTTAGAAAAAAAAAATGTGAATATATCAAGTGAGTTCATTGCTTAAATTCTCGGTATATACTGAATTGATTAAAAGAAGTTTCAAACAAAACTTTATTTTTAAAAAGGAACATTTTTCGGCTGAAAATTTTTGTTCTATCTCTTAGGGTTTCGAAGATGGACCATTTGGCTGAAACATAGTTCGATTTTGCTCATTCAACTTGAGTTTACTATTTAGCTCTAGAACATACATACAAAATTTCAGGTCTTTATCTGTTTTCGTTTTTGAATGATCGTGTCCACGGATAGACAGAAATGAACGGAGGTTTTGGTATCACCTCGCCTGGCCTCGGCTGTTTAAATATCAGCCTCGCCTCGCCTCGGCCTCTATATATATATATATATATATATATATATATATATATATATCTGTGGTACGAGACCAATAGCTCTATTTCCTTTCCAGAAATTCGCTAAAATAAAATATACAAATTAGAGCGAGAGTTGAATAACAGAGGGCCGCGCTTTTTGGCGTGACAAAAATACACTAATATTATCAATAGAAATCTACATATTAAATCACGTTTAGACGTGATTCCCTGACGGGGTCCCCTCCCCCAACTACACAGTTTTTTTCTCTCTTAAATAAGAATATGCATTCGATCAACAAACAGAAAATAATACATTTACTTTTCTCTATAAAATTTGCAAACCGGCGATGAACAAATTTATGATTATTATTATAAAAAGTAATCATATTGCTTCATGTTTTTTGTAAAAATACATGTTACTATATATATATTTTTTTTAATTTACTTTTTGTAAATTTACCTCGGACGAGGCGACGTTTTTGGAACAATATACCTCGCCTCGCCTCAGTTAGTAACCGATGAAACACGTAGCTCGTAGCTCGGTGAAACACTAGTTATTTATAACACTTATACCAAAAAATTTTTTCTATCAATATTTGCAACCATTACAAAGCCGGGACTACTTAACCATACTCTGGTATATATTATACAGCAGATATAATAATTAAAATACTTAAATTAATTAAAATATATATGATTACTGAATGTAAAAAAATGGGTATTTCGTTGCATACAATAATCAGCCACAATAGCTGCAGTGGCATATTAATTTGAAAATACATTGACGAGAAATTTGTGGGTCCCTATATTACTCCAGTACTCGGATTTGTACGAGTTTCCCCTACATATAAAACCATTAATAAACTGATAAAAACTATTTAACGCAAATACTAAAAGGTTATGAATTTCACTTTTTTTTGTAGGTAAATAAAAACGAATCAATTGTAATTAGCGTTATAATTAGAAATGTAATAACTGTCGTAAACAATAAAAACTTTTAGTGTAAACAACACAAACAGCTTAGTTTATAATCAATAAATGAAAATATAACAAACAGCATCACCTCTTCCTCTATATATATACACAGACACATTCATCTAAATACAGTGTTTTTTTTTTATCCCTAATAAAACCATTTTATATTATGTTCAATATATAGTCACACGTTTAAACACACATCTATCCAAATATGTGTATATCCCGTTGTAGTACCTAATCTCATACCCAGAAATTTAATTCTTCATTTGAATATGTAAAAACCTCATTCAAACTCATTTGGGAAGGTGTATATATTATTATTTCGATTATTGGTGCCGTTGTAACTGCATACCACCTCAATAGAAACATTGAATTAATCGAACCAATACATTTGTATGCATATGAATGTGTGTGTTTCAATACATACGTCCATCATGTAGGTACTGGGTGTAATATAATAATATACAGCCCGTATTTTAAAATACACCCAATCTGCAAACAATGTATATTGTATCTATCCCTGTCTGTATGAAGTGTACTATGATATGGTTTACTTTGTCACACTTAAACTGTATTAAAATCAGTATTGTATAACATATAACTATTATACTTATCACTCTCTAACAACAATCATTTATATATAGTTGCATCTTACTCGTGCATGTATACATGGTCGTTATTTTCCGTCGTCTGTCGTGTGAGTGTGTCTACATGTATATGTAACAATGACACGATATCATAGTCACTACATATAGACACCGATAAATACACTTATACATTATTTCCAGGTTGGGTGTAAAATACGGGCTGTATGTGTCTCTTGCATCTTAATTTTCTTCCACATATAATTGTTATATCAATTTAAAATTTTGCAAATGTATGAAAGTCAATACAATATTATCGCTCCATCTGGATGAATGGGGTCATTATGCACATGCAAAATATATTACAAAATAGAAATTACGAATTTTATGGAAGCGTTGGTGACATGCAAAAAATTAAAGTAGTTGATTAGGGTATTGGTAAAATGATAGAAATAAGAATTATTTTTTAAAACTCGCAATTAAAAATAATAACTAATTTAGTTAATTGCTTATATACCCGGCATACACTGAATTTATAAAAAAAACTTTCCTACAAAAGTTGTTTATTTTGTCTATAAATTTTTGTTCTATCTCTAATGGTTTCAACGATAGACAGTTTTTCCCAATTTACTCAAATATGATCCGATTTTGCCCACTTTTAAGCTCTAAAACACACATACATAATTTCAGCTCGGTATCTCTTTTCGTTTTTGAGTTATCGTGTTGACAAACAGACACCCGATACAAAGTCGGAATTAAAATTAATATAGGCCTGGTATATATTATTTTAAAAAGTATTAAATATAATTTTGTGACGCTCAAGTTTTAAATGATAATAATTGCATGGATCGTTTTATATTTAGTGTCACAACGAAGGTTAACTCAACCTTTTATTTACAATCGCATAATGGTGACTCGGAGTAACAATTTTATTTTCTACTTTTTAATTCATTAGAGAAAAGCTTATTTAAAAAAATATATCCATAATTTTCCACTTTTAGATTAATCCATTGTATAAAAACTTGTAATTTATTTCTTTTAAAACTTCAATTTATTTTCCAACTGCTTCCACTAGTTCGTAATGTTGAACACTTCCGCTAAATTTCTATTTCAGTGAAAATTTCCATCATCAGTTCATCTAGATAGTCATCTAAATTATTGTATTGTCATCAGAACCAAAGTTGTGTGCGAAAATTTCAAAGCTCTAGCTCAATTACAACTAATTTTAATTACAAAAATGCATAATAATTCAAAAAAAATAAATAAATAAATATACGTCTTTATTGGTCGGTAATGCGTTAAAAATCAAAAGATTTTATTTTTCACATCACTGGATTTTGATTGCGTAGATTGATTATTAGAATATAAGAATAAACCAAATTAGATTTTGATGAGTGTATCAAATATAGGATTATTAGGTCAATTATTTGCTTAGCAAATTTTATGAAACATGCAGTAAATTTAAATAAACAATGAACATCCTTCTGCTGTCCGTTAATCTAAAACATCTATATAACACAACTGGATGCACGTGCGGCGGTTATGTTTTATAAAATCGACATTTGTTTTTGGCAGCTCTTTCATGAAACGTCAATTTATTTGTACATATTTTACATTATTGAAATATAATGTCGGTCTGTCTGTACGAACTCGTGATTGTCGATTTGCCTATGCACACGTCTATATTGAATAGTAGATCAAACATTGAAATTATTACTATTTATTATAAATATTATTTAGTGTATTATGGGTTTTTTTTTTAAGTAACACTCCTTTATATACAATTTTACATTTTATTGACTTTGAGATATAATATAACGAATGTAAAATGATTGATTTTTTAAAGTCATTCTCAGCAATGATGCTTGGGTACGTGTTAATCATAATTGTCTCCAATTTCGCCATACCTTGGCTTAGTCGCTTGGCCAAACTATATATTTAATTCTACCTATATTGCCAGTTGGTATAGCGAGCGAGTCTTCAGCACTACGGCGCAGACATATATGATCTTGCTTCATTTAATACACGCTGAGACTAATACAAATATTTGATTATACACTATGTTTAGTTTACATCTTCGTATAGTAGATCTCCCACGAGTATGAGAGAGTACATATGAATATATTAAGCAATGTGTATGAGAAGGAGGTCTTATAGGTTTGATAAACAAGCATATTTTTCATAACTGTTCGAGTCGTCACCAACCACTCAAACCTATAAGACCTCCTTCTCATACACATTGCTTAATGTATACATATGTACTCTCTCATACTCGTGGGAGATCTATTATACGAAGATGTAAACTAAACAGACGGTATATAATACATGCACTCCCGTTCAATAAAATTGAACCAATCTGGATTGAAAATTTATTCCCTAATCTTGTTGACGAACGATAGTAGTAATAGACAATAATAGGCAGAAATAGACAATTGCTGGCTCATTTCATCGGCCACACTTCCACTTATGGGAACTAGCAATATAGTACTAATAAATATATGGGCCAAATATTGTACGTAGAAATATTCAACAACATATAAACTATTCGTTATAAGTTAAAATGAATAAATCGAACAAACGAGTACACTTAATAAAGAGAAAAAATGGCAAAATACCCTTAAGTATCCTACAGTTTGTTTCGTTATTTTTGAATAATAATCATGAGTAGTTATGTCATACATGTAATAATACTCCTATATGGTCAGTTGATATAGGAAAGAATGTCCCAACAATAGGGTGCCGACTATATTTTTCTCTCTCTCCTCCAAAACAACTCGTTCATATTGTATATGCTTGAGAATTCTCTAAAATATCGGTAGTGGGAACATAAACTGGAAGAGAGTCATGTTTAAAATGGTAATATTTCATATTCCCAGTAGACCAATTTATAGTTCTTTTTAGAACTGATAATAGAGAGAAAAAAAAGGAAACAAACAAAATATTTCATTGCATGGGTACTCAGAGGATAGAGAACACGAGACACTATATGTCTATGTTGGAACAGCTTTCACTTATAGAAACTAACCATATAGGAGTATTATATATATGAGTTATGAAGTGTACTTGTATTAGATCTTGGACTAGTCGCCTAAGTGCAGTACATATAGTGGTTCACCGAGGCTATGAGGTAACCACGCCACGCCTCGGTTCTCGGTAACGAGGGGCGATCGCTCTAGCAGTCACAGAAAGGCATTTATTTTCTAACAAGTTTTGTTTACCATATTGTGTTCATTACTAAGTCAAAGTTAGTAAAAATTTTACCTAAGCAAGGCGAGTCGAGTTGATACCAAAACCTCACCTCGCCTCACCTCGTGCCTCGTGAAACACTGAGTACATATGTCACCGGGTTGCATTTTATAACCACCGACAAACTTCGTATTCATTGCAAAAAGTTTACGAAACACAAATTGTTTTCTTACCCGACTGATCCAGAAGGACAGTAATGTTTTTCGAGCGTATGTATGTGTGTTAATATGTTTATATGTATGCGTGTACATCTATTTATTTTGCATGCTCTGTAACCTAATTGCTCTGTAGCCTTAATGGATCTTAACATGAGGTGTCATGATATGTTTTAGTGGTAAAAAGTAGGTTGTTTTAGTAATATTTGTCTTAGTTTAGGAGGTAGGCCGAAACCTGGCAAAAAGGCTTTTTTTCTAGGCCTTTTTTACCGACCCTAAAGAAACCCATATTCTCTCTCACATCTGGTTCGTTTCCTCTAGATCTGTGTTTGTTGTCGAACCTAACTATCTTCTTATCGAATTACAGGACAGATCTTCATTTAGTTGTTTTAGTTGTTTTACAGATTCTTAGAATATGCATTTATTTGGCATACTCGGCTAAATGGATTGAAACATATGAGGTGTCGTGAGATAAGTCTTATTTATGGGAGTGGTAAAGGTGTTATTTTTATATATGGGTTCTACGAATCAAAAACAATAGCAGGAAAAATTATTTTTCTATTTTCCCTTAAATATATACGCAGTCGAGTTTTGTTAATTTTTATATACTTTTCACTTGTTAATAAGCTCTGTTTTTAGATTGAATACCCTAGGAAATATTATTGTATTCCCACAAGTAAAGGTACTATAGGGTACCTATTTGATTAAAATTGAAATATTTTTTAATGGATTAAATGATTAGTATTTGAATGTGCTGCGAATAAAATGTTAATAAATATAATTACTACCAGGAAAACAAATTATTATCATTTGAAAATATATGATACGTTAAATCAATATACAAATAGAATCAACAATATTCATAGAATCTGTTGTTTTATATAATACTAGCATTTCCCGTCGCGGCTTCGCCCGCAAAAATTTTGTAACGTCCTTATAACCAAGTGACATAATATTTTCTCCCGTCAATGACTGATAAATTATATACCTATACATCAATAAATTATACAACTATACCTTTCTCATGAATCATTTTTATAATATGTAAAGACCAATGTATACAAAAACTTGACAAATTATATACTAAAACCTTCCTCGAGAACCACTCTATCCATTGGTGAAAACAGGATGAAAATCGGTGCAGTAGTTTTTGCGTTTATCGCGAACAGACAGGCAGGCCCGGCTGCGGGACTTTATTTTATACTATGTAAGGATATTGTTGACGTAAACTTGTAACGAATGTGTCACAATAAGGGTCGATAAACTAATCTAGAAATTATTTTGTTTCCAGAAGAAAAAAACAAAATTTCCAATTAAATTTAATGGATAGTTAGCTATGATCCTATCCTTTGGTTACTAAGTTTGGTCTGCTATCGATTCGATTTAAATCAAGTTAAGATTGCGGTTCATCTTTGTTGTTATCGAGACTATCGTGCTTTGTCCGATTCGTTCTCGATGCGTGTTCTCTCAAACAAAAACGTGATTGTAAGTACTATTGCACTAGATTCCACTTAGTTTTTTATTGCAATTTTTTTAAATTTCAAGTCATCGTTTTGTTTTTATTATCTTTTCATATAATTTTATTGAATTTAGATTAAAATTATTTCATAAATAGGGATAAAAATTAAAAAAAACTACCAACTATATCGCTATTTCATTGAGGTGTAGTATAATTTTATATCTAATATTTTCAAAATGCACCTTTCACATTAAGTATAAAAAATTGAAAAATATCATAATCAAACAGTTTCGAAAATGTTAGAAAACATTCGAAAATGTTAAAATCGAATCGTTTTTATTATTAATTATATATAAACTTTATTTGGTTAAAAATAATACAATTTCTTGTAACATAATTTTTACGATGAACCTAGAGGTTATTTCTTCTTTTTTTTGGAGTTTACTCCTTAAGAATCGAATTCAATTTAAAGCCCCTGGTACAACAATTTGATGGGTAGTGAAATCAAGTGTTTAAAAAAAGAGGTACATTTTTTACAAGCAAACAAACTAAGCTTTATACGCTTTGATATTCAATTTGAATTTATGATGTTTTGATATTATCTTTTCAGATTGAGTTTATATTAAATTTTCCTTTTTCGTAGGCCATTAATTTACTTCAAGAAAAAATAAATTATTAAAATAAATATATCAAAAATTTAAATAACATTTTGACTTGTATATTAAATGTTAGCTTCTAAAAAATAACTATAAAATTATTTTATTAAAATTTTGTAGATTGTCATTCCCACAGAAATTATAATTATTAATATATTTTGTTTACAAGCTAGATAGATAGATGTATTGTAGCAGCTGTCCTGGACGGGACACACTGCACCCATAAGGTCCATTGTGTTACCTAAGGATGTGAGGATGTGAGTGGAAGACAAGAAATTTTGTATGTAGACTAGGAACTGGTAGGATGTGCGGCTGCAGCCGACTCTGGTAGGAACTATGTCGATATTATATCTGGAGTTCGTATACGCCGACAGTTTAATCAATTAATCGCCCCGTTTTCTTTTTTTAATAATTGAAAAACTGCCGATGTCGAGATTCGAACCCATAACTTCACAGTTCCAAGTAGACATAACGCCTCAGACCGCTCGGCTACTTGGACAGTTCAATGAGATCTTATAGCATCACGTGACGACCATCTTAGGAAAAAATCACAATAAAACAAATCGAGGTCAATATTTTGGCTATCTTTAAAATAATGCATGCACCAATACTAATTTAGTGTGAAAATTTACTTTAATTAAATATGAAATTACCAAACGTTGTTTAAAATATTCGTTTTCGGAAACCTCGTAATTTAAACAATGTTATATAGTTTCAAATTTTCTTTATTCAATTATGTATGTGAAAAGAAAATGAACACTTTACAGTTCATTAAACCATATTTTAACATGCAAACTTCTCTTTTGTGTATTTACATTTTGTGTAATAAGAGCAAATATATAGTATTTATATAAATTATTCTAGACTTTGTCATGCAGTTATATTTTTAATCAATTCCATGTTTTTCTTATTCAGAAGTTAAACTACTTGGAAAATGAATGGATAACAATTGTTTCAAATGTGTTCCTTATATGTATGTACACTTGGTCACATAAGTTGATGTCATTTTATTAAATTTCGTAGTTGATTTGTGCCTTACTCATTCGGTATTCGAAAGTAATTTTCGAATAAAAGTTATTACTATATTTCTAATGAACAACTGTTATCCGAAGCATTTTGTCGTAAACCAAATCAATAAGGCACAAATCAATTATAAAATTTAAAAAAATGACATGAACTAGTGTGGTCCTTAGTACATATAGTGCACTTACTAGCAACTACGGTTCACCAAACTGTGACCATTCTTTATTCAGGAATTTTAAGATATTTAACGATTTTTGACCTTATGATGGCCATAGAAGGTCACTAAATATTTATGATTTCCCTTTTTCTTGACAGTCAAATAAATCAATCTTAAATTGTAAATGGTGATTCAATATTCGTATCCATAATATGTAATAATACTTAATTCGTAGGAAATAGGATTTGGGAAAGTAATTCAAATTAATTCAAATAAATTAGACGTTTCGTCATTTATTTATGACTTCCTCAGCAACTTATTTATGTAATTTAAATGTCTAATATAAACAAACTATGGAGAAAGACTTTGATAGTTAAATTTGATGCCATAATCCTTATTGAAACAGTCCTACTTTAAAATAATTGTTATTAACTTAATAACTTATGTTTGATTTGACTTTAAAGTAATTTTTTTATTATTTTAAGTATTTGTTAATGTCACCTGATTAAAATATATATTTAAAAAATATATATAAATATATATTTATGTAATGTATACGGTTAGAATATGACTTAGTAGTTCAGTTTTTATATAGGAGTGTATGCTGCTGGACTATAACATTCTGTGTAACGTTTTCTAGTTTCAGTTGGTAATGTAATTTACACAGAAAATGCCTAACATAGTAAACAAAGTATTTACCGTTTTCATGACTATATATGTTTAGCTATGCGATGCTAAGAAATCCATCTCCTAAGGGGAGACATTAAACCTTTTTTTTTGGATTACCTTTTCTAAACTCGATTAGAATGTGATTAGTGACTATGATGTCAGTATAAAAAGAAGTTTGAAATGTTTCCTATGCCTTAACCGCAATTTTTGATTGGTCAAATTTACTGCACTGTGCATTTACTAAATTCAGTAAATTCACAACCAAAGTGCATTTACTGCACTTTGGTTGTTTAAATTTACGTCACTCCACTGTTGACGTACGGTGGAGTGACTAAAACCTAAATGGCTGGAATACATAACAAAAAAAGACCTAATTTGTAAGATGTATTGTAATAAACTAACGAATCTCTTATTACAAATCTCAAATGGATAACTTTTATTTGTAATAATGACCGAAAAGTTAAATATGATTTTAAAAGATTTACGTTAAAAGTTAAAAGAATCATAGATATCATCTTTTAAAGTATCAGAATAATTAAAATTCCTCAGTTGTGTATTCGGAAAACTTAAATTGTGACCTCACTCTTATAAAATTAAATCTTTGTCTGGATGTTTGCTTAAAGACGGTTGTGGGATCATTTATTAAAGGCTAGTTTAACCGGCATGGTTCTTATACATGTTTGATGATAAATCTGTTCCTCTGTTTGAAGATTAGCAACTTGAAGCCTTTATCAGTCATTTGTAGACATTCGTTTGTAGCATCCTAGCTACCAAACAAATGAACCGATTCCTATGCGGTTTTTTATGGTTAAAAGTTCATTTACTGAGGATAGTTCTAAACAATATTTACTGCGTGTAAATATTTGCTTAAAATCAAATATGAACGTCAGCCATAGCAAGTAAGAGAAGGTTTTCGAAAATGAATCGTATGTGTCAAGTTTAAACTATACCCTTTCTCATATACAATTTGTTTTCATTTAAATGTAACCGAGATATTTTCATAAATCATCCTATGTATAACGTACGTACTAAAAATAAAATATTTATTTTTGTACAAAAATATTATATAAAATATACCTATTAACAATAATGCGGGTACGGTATATATATATATATATATATATATATATATATATATATATATATATATATATATATACATATATATATATATATATATATATATATATATATATATATATATATATATATATATATATATATATACATATATATATATATATATATATATATATATATATATATATATATATGTTGTTTGTCGTATAAATATTCAAAAACTGACCAAAGTATTATTGGAAGGAATTATATATGGTACATAGAATAATAGGGAGTATGTTTTGTATGTATTATATATACGTTCGTTTATGGAATACCGACAACAGCTAAAATACAGACAATATATACCCATCGACTAGCTAGAGCTATCTGGTGGTAGTACGTATCCTATATAATATTATTATATTGTGCAATGATGTTGACGTTGGTCTAAAAATAATTAAAAGGATGAGGTATTTAATGGGTGTTATGGTTTATATTGAAACGTGAGCCAATAATAAATAGCCTGATGGTTTTATGTGTATGTACGGTATTTGTTGTCTAGTTACTGTAATGCGTGTTCCATACATTATTATATGTGCATACAAATGGATTTTCACGAAAAATGTAGTGGAAAACGATAAGTAAATGATTAAAATTTTATTTACTAAATTGTAGCACCTCCTAATAGACTGCGAGGCCCTCATAGAAAATCCAGGGAAAATATGGTTGTCAAAGTCTGGAATCAGACTTATATATATATATAAATGTCTGAAAAAAAAATACAAACTTAGCGAATTTCCTTAAAATACATAAATCACTTTCTAACGGTCACAATTTTAATCTGATCAAAATGAAATGTTATATATGATTTTAGTATTTGTGAGGCCAATTTTATTAATAAATGACATACGTCAAGGGTAAATGGGGGCATAAGGAAAGGAGAGAACACAAACTATAAAATATCTCTCTTCATATTAGAACAATCGAAAAATGTGTAAGGAATAAAGTTGTAGAAAATCATGTTTGCTACAATTCATCACCTTGTCATTTTTGCTCAAACTCTAATGTGTACAGAGATATTGAGGAATTTAATTTTCAATCTTAAACCGTCGATATTTCTGTAAATATTAGGGTAACAGAAAAAATGATAAGAAACAAAATTACAGTAAAACTTAGTACCTACAACTTCACTTCTTATAAATTTTTCGATTTTTCAAATATTAAGGAGATATGTCAAATTTTGGTTTTTCCCCTCCCTCTAAACCATTATTGTGTGCCGAAGCTTTCTAGGTGATAATGTCCGGTAGTGAATCCGGTAACGTTTAGAAGTTTTTCCCTGATCAGGTTGTGTGCATCGAGAGACAGCCCGCGATGCATTCCGAAACAGTCTTGTCTCGAGCTTTTGTTGCGGTATATTTTCCCAGTAATCAAGATGTTTAACGTATATTCACTCATAAATCGCTTGTTTACATATTAATGATAATAATACTATCCTTGGACTGTCTAAAATAGTCTTTGGCCTATTAAAGGTATTCCGAAAGTACTGTGGCGTGTTATCCAGCTCTATTTACCCTTGTTATTTTTAAAGCAGATTGACAGTCCGAGGGAATATATACGTTCTGGTTATGTATCTCCAACGTAGATTCTCACGGACGCAACCCAATTGAGACGTAGACCTCTATCTGAAAGACTGTGGCATATTTTCCCAAGTTGAGGCTAATATTTGTCTTGAGTTTAGATATCAGCATAAATTCCCGTCCCGACAGTAAGCGACTGCTTAAATATGAATCAGACATTAGAAAATTTTGATTTACTATTCATATTATTCAAAACAACGCATTTTCTTGTTTGAAAAATTTTTATATAAATAAAATCTATATTTTTTTTTGTATATATTTATTTTAATGTCTAGACAAACTTTTTATGTACTTTAATAATATCATGTGTATTTATTTCTTCTTTGATCGAAATAATTTTAGTTGCTACAAATATTGTAGTTTAAACATTTCTCCATCTGTGGGATGACGTGATAGTTTGATAAACTCAAAAAGTAATTAAATATCACAGTTAAGTTCAAAAAATACAATTACTGCATTTTAGTCTTGGTATTCAGCATCTTGGTATTGGCATGACCGTATATGCTTTGTAGACAGTTAAATATACAGGGTAATTCTAACCAGCCGCATAATAGCACACACATCCATTTCCTTCCATGATCATCCCATTTTCCAACAACATCCAATAGAACACCTTCTGTTAAGGAGACAGTCTGTTTATAACACAATTACCATCCTATATGTCATATGCTAGCTCATTTTTATACTGATGCATGCCTGCAACCCCCACTCTTATTGATACAATTCAACTGACTGAATAACAAATTATTACTATTATGTTAAACACACAACATACAAAACAACATTTGTATTATGAACAGACCGTCTCCCTAGCAAAAAGTACTCCACTATTGGATGTTGTTGGAAAATGGGAGGGTCGTGGAAGGGAGTGGAGGCGTGTATTATTATGCGGCTGGTTAGATTCACCCTATATATATATATATATATATATATATAAAATAGAATAATATATATATATATATATATTTTATATATATATATATATATATATATATATATATATATATATATTATATATATATATATATATTTATATATATTTTATATATATATATATATATATATAAAATAGAATAAATACTCCACACATATATATATATATATGTGTGTGTGTGTGTATGTGGATGTGTTTAGCTACTCTAGCGATCACGGATTGCGTTGACCATTAATAAAATAACAGTTAATTGAGTTCTCTTTCCAAAAAAAAGTGGAGTATTTATTCTAAAAAAGTTCATGCAGGTCCCACTGGCCACTGCGAACTCAATAAACACATGCATAATATCACAGGGAACGAACTCTACAGATTCTTTCAAGAAAAGTTCCTAAGTGGTATTCACATTCTTTGAATACCACTTTCATTTGAATGCGAAAGCCTCTCTCTCAAAAGGCATAATTTTTTTGGTTGGACAGATTTCTAACTAGATGAAATGAATAAAGTGTCACCAAGAGAAATCCTAACGTTTGTCAAGACTATAGAACTCCTGGAACATTTTTGAAGGAAAAGCGGTAAACTAAATCCACTGGTCGCATTACAATCTAGTCTAAGCTGATGCAGCTCCTTCGTAAAGAATTTTTTTGTATGTATTTTATTTCAAGACTAAAAAATTTAATTAAATTTATTGATGCTACCATTATTACTGACTCCTGCACCAAGATTATATTTCGGTATATATTTTAAAATTCCATTAAGAATTCATATCGATGGTACCATATTATATTATTGTATTTGCATCATAAATACACGTGGACGTAAAATTCCAGTTGGATTGGATGACGTATAGTGCGGTTCAAACTTTAATTGCAAGATTTATCGAACAAAAAAAGCGAGCTAATAAAAGCTTTGTTACAAAAATAATGGAAACTAACGACTGTCGCTTTTTTCAGTCACTATATCACATAATTC
The DNA here is from genome assembly GCA_963920215.1 of Nineta flava. NCBI lineage: Eukaryota > Metazoa > Arthropoda > Insecta > Neuroptera > Chrysopidae > Nineta > Nineta flava. Next base: position 31,451,611 of record OY986040.1, on the reverse strand, counting down.
ATGAAACAAATGGCAATTAAACCAAACATGTATTTTATTATTGTGTATGGACTTTGTATATTTAAAATACATGTATATTATTACGGTTAAAGATTAAAACGTGATTAATGGATAAACAAAAATATTGTTGAAAATATATAAATTTTACTAATAATTAGTATATTAATCAGTCCCTAGTCTCGTACAAGTGAATGCACCAATCAATTCAAAAATAAAATGAATAAACCTAAATCGAATCCGTTTTTTTTTGTGTTCTTTGTAAAAAATTATATTTATGTGGTAATCAAAATATATTTTATTTCTATTTGTGTGTTAAAAGATTATCCTATGGATTATATGCAGAATATCCCCCGAATATTAAGAATTAGCAGTTAAATTCAAATGATTCAGACTGAAAAATAAATATACGAATATATACTAAAAACCACTTTTAAAAACAAAGGATGCACTCATATTTTTAAAAATATATTTTTTTAAATTATTCATGCGTTTAGCACTTTAGAATTACATAATGCACGTAAGTATTTATAAAATAATCGTCGAATAGGATCTGTGTTTGTATACGTAGTCCAGTAGGTCCACATCAGAGCTTTTTCAGCGCACTCTAGGTTAATATAATATCTAAAGCCGTGTGGCACCCCAGTCGTATTTTGTTTTTGGCACATATTATCTTTCTATAATTCATAATGATAAAAAAGTCTGTTGTCTATGGTTGCCTAATGTTTGCACGATAAAGTATGCGTGGTGAATATTATCCAAAAAAAATTACATCAATTACATGCGGTTCAGTTCGATATTAAATATCTCAAAACGGAAAGATCCATCACTTTAAAATTTGATAAGGTTCTATTAATAGAGCTTGTTCAAATTTCAGTAAAAATCGTCAAATTCATAGACGTTTTGAAGTTTTTTGAATTTCCAGCAACTTTTAAAATAAAAGGTTTATATAATATTGGAACCGTCTACGAGAAAACTAGAAAATCTACTAGTGTAAAATCTCAGGGTCGATGGAGAAAATTTCACACAAAAGGTTACTTCTTATAAGCTCATTATTACCTGTAAATAATTTGCATGTTGTACCGCTGGAAAAAATTATCGAAGATAAAATAACCATAAAAGATCATCATTTGATCATTTCTTGTATCAAAAAAAAGTATCTAAGTGTTTGGGGTGTTCGTAGGACATATATTTGGGACCTCGAATATAATAGTCCTAAGATGGGTCAGTGTTGTCTGTGTTTTGGGGAATAAATATATCAATAGTATTGGTCTACGTGGTCTGCGTCTAGGTGAATAGACGTTTTTTTTTATGCATGGTTAAAATTTGTTCATTAACGAACTCGACTCCACAAGTAAGCCCAAAGAAATACTCAAAAATGACTGTCTGGAATTGAATTTATTAAAATAAGTAAAATTAAAATTAGTCAATGTCAAAGTTCTAGAAGCACAGCTTACAAAATCATATAAAAAACAAACACCCAAATATATATATATATTGAAGGATAATTAAAATTTAATTACACATAAGATAGAAAGCACTCAAAGAAAAGAGCTTTCATTATATAGAACTACCAATAATTATCATTACCATAAACAATACTATCTCTTATTATGGCATTTTACTTTCGTATTTTGTAGTATACGTACCATGTGAATGTATACATATATATATATATATATATATATCTTATATATATACATATATATATATACATATATATAGGAAAGGGGTGAAAATTCTGCTGGTTACTGCTAATTATGATAACTTTTTGTGTTTCATCCATTGTTAGTTTTCCAAGTCAAACGTTATACGTAATCATAAAGTAAAATTATTATAATGCTTCTATGAATACAACGCATTCGAATAATAGTTCGTGATATATATATATATATATATATATATATATATATATATATATATATATATATATATATTGTTTTACATACATACACATCACAGTATAAAACCTTACTTGTGTTCTAAGACAAAGCAGACAATCATAAAAATAATTATTAATTAAACTTATTTATTCATAGACGTCATACGTATATGCATTGTTATCAAAAGTATTTGTATTGAACAAATACGTCAATACACACCTTGTCGAAGAAAATATTTTAGACAAAAACCAATAAATTAAGTATAAAATCAATCAATACTTTGTTAAATATTATATTATCAATTGATAATTAATGAGAACTCTAGGTTTTTGAGATAAAAATTCAAATTAGTAACGAATAACATATCCTGAGACAATATAAGAGTAATTTTACAATACAAGAGTGATGTTAAGAATAGTAATCTTGAATGAAAGAAATTTAACAAAAGTAATTCAATATAATTTTTTATATTTTAAATTATTTTGTTTAATTTTTTATTTATTTTTATTTTTGTCTATTGACTTCGATATTCTATTTATTTCTAATTGTCATAGATTAAATTACTACTAGCTAATTTATACTGATAATGACTACTTTGTAGTCGAAATACGTATTTATAATACAAAAACTGATCTAGGTATTGAGGCGAATTTGAAATTTTGTTAGTTACTTGTTGATCTAAACAATAGAAATTCTGTTACGGAAATTTTGTCTTATGTTTAGAGCACAGCTGATCGTGGCCAATTTTCATAATAATTCAAGTAATAAATAATTGCGATGTTTGTGCGTCCGTTTTAAGATGTAGTATTTAATTAAACAAAATTTCCAATAAGTTTATTTTTAACTAGGCCGAGAGATATGTGAATGTGAAGTCAGTGTAACCCTAATCATTAAATCTTCATACACAACACACACATACACAAAGTGTTTTAGACATGAGATTGTGAAATAATTTTGTGTTAAAAGATCTACCTTCCATCTCAAATTGCAACTTCCATTCAAATTGCAAGAGGGTGTAGTAGTGGTAGCAGGGAAAGCCTGGCAAGTAGACCTTTCTAGGCCTATTTTACCGAACCCTAAAGGACAAGAAATTTGTTTCTAGACTAGAAATTTGTAGGCTGTTCGCCTGCAGCCGATTATGATAGGAACTATGCCGATACTCATCTAGAGTTTGAAAAGCGAAACTTCCAAAATCAAAAGCATAGCCGGTTAGTTTTGTTATTGTCTATATAATTTATTTTTGAATTAATTTAATTGACAAACTGATGCCGTCGAGAATCGAACCAGCAACCTCCCAATTCCGAGTAGAATGCCTTTAGCAAGTGGACCTTTGGACTTTGGGACTGGTTTGGCATATATCCTATTTTTTGCTCGTTTTAAAGATAATATAATTTTCAGCCATTCGACTTTAGATATTGAATGCAGATATATATTGTTTTAATACATTAAGCGCGAGGAATGTGATCTACGTATAAAACTAAACCAGAAATTTCTAAATATAATCCAATTTGTATTCGATTTAAAGTTACGGAGTTCAGAACAATATTCAGAAGTGGCTTTTTTTAACGCAACAAACGCTAGAGAATAAAACTATAAAACCAAATATAGTTATCTGATTTTTATACTTACTAGGAAAATATATTAAGATGACACATTTTAACCGGACTTTTTGTTTTTTCGAGTTTTGTGTCACAATATTTTTTTTTTCATGTATTAAGAATCCTCCTAAGAATTTGAAGGGTCTCAAGGGTCCCCAATTTTGAAAGACGTATTTGTTTTTACCTATAAAAAACATTAATTTTGAAAATAAAAATTTTTGAGGCCGCTCAAGAAGTCTTGAATTTAAAATGGTATTAAACATGGGTTGATTTCGACCTTTAAATATTAGTATTAAAGCTCGGCTTTTGTTGAGAATAAGTTGACATAATTATAATATTCACCAAATTAAACAACGAAACTCATTCAAAATATTATTACGAATATACCACCGCTACTTGTATAAACATCGGAACGTAATCAGTATCCACGGGTTGCTTATCAATAAATATTAAAAATATTTTTTAATATTTATAATAACTACAATGTTTAATTACTACAAAACTTTCAAAATCCTAGGACGACTTGAAAATTTTATATATATAAACATAAACAGTATTATATTATTAAGTGGATGTATATATTATTCCACATATACAGGGTGAATCGAATCAACCGCAGTATACGCCTCTATTTCTTTCTATGATCCTCCCATTTTTTAATAACATCCAATAGAAAGATCATTTCTTTGAAACAAACGAAGACTATTCGTGATTGGTTCAAAGATATGGTAAACACTAAACCACTAAAAATAGTGCTAATATATATAGTAAGTAATAAAAAAAAGTTTTAGTATTTTTTCATCAATAAAATAATATTTATGTTAAATTATAATTTTAGTTGAAAAAATAATAATATTTTTATTAGTTACTACCCACTCTATTTGGAGTGCTTTAGTGTTTGTCATATCTTTGAACCAATCTCGAATATTCTTCGTTTGTTTCAAAGAATTGATATTTCTATTGGATGTTATTAAAAATGGGAGGATCATAGAAAGATATAGAGGCGTATACTATCATGCACTTGATTCGATTCATCCTGTATGTACCTTAAAACTATTTCTAAATAGTCCTAAAATTTATAATAACATACAAACAAATTTAAAGTAAAAGTAACAAAACTAAGTAAGATAAGATTATATAAATCCAAACTTGATTGAAAACATTGTAGATAAATTGCTGTTACCGAATAGAACAGAATACAAAACAAAGATGACAAAACTAACACACAGCTAGTACAGAAGTGTATTTTATGAGATGAATACTTTCGGACATAAACATTAAAATGTTGTTCGTTCATCTTCCCCACCTCATTCTCATATTATATCGTCACATGTGTGACATATTCTAACTTTATGTGTCACCACTTGGTTTCATTGGTTTGTTCGTTAACTATTAAGTTGGCACACTTGTGTTGCTTACTGTATATTGTATGTTTATAATGTACGTAGAGTTTGTACAATATTGATAGTGGATTGGTGAATCATAGTCGAATAAAAAATAAAGTCTAAATGATCTAAACACTTCCAACGCTCTAGTTTATTTACAAATGTCCTACATATACGACATCGGCATTGAAAGTACTACGTCCGTTTAACGCATCATAGGTACTCGATTTGGTTCTTAGTTTGATAGCTCAACCGCATATTACTCGTTATATGGTTTTTATTATAGATTTCGTTACCTAGAAACTGGAAAATATCAAACACTTATGCTTCGTGTAGACTTAATTTCTATACTGTTTACACATAAACAGATTTTTGGTGTCTGGACACTGTCCAGATACAAATGTATAAAAATAAACGGAACTTGTGTCCGAGCTGTTCACACAATAAAACCTATTTTGACAAAATGGAAACCCGACTTCAAAAATCAAATATTCTATAACAAAAAATGCACTAAAAAGTAAAAAAATAATTGCATATTCTTGTGCCAATTTTAGTTCACCTGAGCAAAAATTTTTAAATATATATGTACAATTATTGTTATTTTTGGAGTCGGTATCAGCATAGAGAAATTCACATAACTTTTGGACACCGCCTCCAAAAATACCTTTCTCGGATGAAACTTTACCTTCTCGAAGCACGAGAGATTAAAATGAAGTGCGTTCTATTAAAGAAACAGTATTTCTTGCACCATTTTTTATCGTTATACTCTATTTGTTTTAAATTTTATAAGTTCCTCAAATTATACAAGACCACTGACAAAAAGTTTTTATTTTATTTACAAGGTTCTTACTAGTTAGTAATCGATAGTATCGTCTGAGTTAGTATTGTCTGAGATTTACTCTCTGCCCTTTTGACGACTTTTTATATTGTCTGATTACTAGGTACGTTATAGTTTAGGTATTCAAATATGTAGAACATGGTTGGAACGGTTGTCCTAATTTGTACTCTTAGTACGCCGTTAAAAAACTTTTATAGAAAGTTTTTCCTAAATAGTTAATAATTAAAAAAAATTCTACGTCCATTAATTGACGAACCCCCGTTTTGTATATTAGTGATGTATGTGTATGGCATAACTTTATGTGTTTGTGTCATCTCATATCTCTCTCAACTACAACTTTAATTAATTTATAATACACTTTAGTGTTTAGTGTATGTATGTGTGTATGTTGTTTGGTGTGTATTTTCTATTCAGAAATGTTTGAGCTTTATAAAATTAGTTTTAATCTAACACAACTATCTATCATATTCATTATGTATGGTAGTAAATAGTGTGATTAATAACTTACTTATTTCAAAAATCGTTAAAAAAAAATCCAATTTTTATTTTTATACTTTAAGACGCTAGCTAACGTATCAATTTCTATATCTAATGTAATCTATATTCATAATAAAATTGAAGACAGGGTCCATTATCTACACAGTAACTATTTTAATAAAAAAAATTTTGACAAAATGGAACCCCGACTTCAAATATCAAATATTCTAAAACCAAAAATGCACTAAAAAGTAAAAGAATAATTGCATATTATTGTGTCAATTTTGGTTCACCTAAGCAAAAATTTTTTAATATATATGTACAATTATTGTTATTTTTGGAGTCAGTGTCAACATAGAGAAATTCACATAAAATTTGAACACCGCCTCCAAAAATAACAATAATTGAGGATATATATATATATATATATATATATATATATAATGCGGATTTTCCTCGATTTCCAGGGGATTCCCTCACCAGAATGCGATTTGGTGACAATGGGACCAATCTGAAATCAAACCCTTTAAAACAAAAAAAAATTCAAAATCGATTCATAAATGACGGAGTTCTGAGGTGACAAACATTTAAAAAAAATAAAAAATACAGACGAATTGAGAACCATCCTACTTTTTGAAGTCGGGTTAAAAATAAAAGTAAACTTTGTTAATATAATGTTAACGTAGGCCACAAGACATTTTTGTCTCCGCAACTCGTTTAAACTAGTGATGCCACGAGACGAGACGAGTAGCATTTCTATTGTATTGTATTCAGATGTAAAAGTTTTCTAACATCTCTTCTCATTTTGTTTTTATAGTTGGTGATTTTCATTAAAAGTACAATTTACAAAAAAAAATAATTTTTTTTTCTTAAGTACAATGAATAATTATTACTGGTCGCATCGGTCATGTTTAATAAGAATTCGAAGTAAAAAAATAAAAGAGACATAATTCAATTATTCCACACAAAATAATTTGCTGTTTTGTGAATATTTCATTTTTAAACATTAAAAATCTACAGAGTTAGAGAATACTATCGTCTGTTCTCATCTTTTCTCGTCTTATTTTTCTCGTCTCTAACGGCGTCATTTGTTTAGACGACTGCGAATTTAAAGAAACTATAAAAAAAATTCGGACAAATAGTTACTCCATAAAAATCAGTTAAAACTACATTTGCCAACTCTGTTGACTGGAACTTTTTCGTGGAAATCAGTTTGTTTTAAAGCTATGCAGCTGTCATAGTTGAAGTGGAACACACCGTACAAAGTGTATAACATTACCGTATTTGTATAGATCTCAACACGCAGGTTAATTAACCTATAAGGAATAATGTTTGTTTTATTTGACAGTAAAACATTTAATCATAAATTAGTTCACATAAGTTGCAATTTCTGGTTAAATTATTATATGCATTAAACATCTGTGTAAGATATATATTCCCTTTTAAATATCAATGATATATATATTATGCTTTGCCATATATTACTGTTCGGGAAGAATCTTATTTTGCACACACTTTCAGAAGGGACTATATTACTATATCTTTTAGCACAAACCAAAAGGTACATATTACCCTAACACAATAATTTTTGCATAGCACTGGCAATAATTTTGTTTATGAGATTACCGGGCACAAAAATAGAAGAGGTTTATGTTGAAGTTGATTGAGATGGGACGATCACTCAGAACATCCCAAAATTAAATGGTAAATTTTAGCCGTTTTATTCTATTTTTTTTAACATACTTTTATCAGCTTGACTTGTATGTATGTATATATGTATGAATATAATGGAACATTGTTTTTGGCTTATTTTGTAGAACAATTCACTGAAATTCTATTTCAAATTTTGCCCCTATTCCTAGAACATTTGTTTGTATTTTATAAATACGTATTTCGACTACAATGTAGTCATCATCAGTAGCTACTCGTAACTATCTCTGGGATATGGATTCAGAGATATGTTGCTTGTTGCTAATTTGGTGCGTGTCTCACAATGATATTAAAAAAGTTATGTCCTTTTATACGTTTTGACTGAGGGTATAATCTGACTTGAGGATTATTTGAGTTGCCTGACTACTTGATTAGGTGTGTGGAAAGCCCCACCTATTTATTGGCGGTATTCTTTGGTGACTATGCGGCTATATACACTCACTTTAGTGACAAAACAAACGCCGCATAGTATTTTTATCATGGAGTAAATGTTGTCCTTGACGACAATAATCTATGTTAATTTTTTTAATTTCGTCACCAGGAAAAAAAATACTCGGGAAAACTGGTTTTTCGGACATCTCTGCATATCCGATGTAAAGCAATATTTAAAAAAATACTAAGGGAGCTTGATGACTTCCCTACAATTACCCCCCATATAACACGGGGATTTCAAATTAAGATTTAATACTTTGACCTCCATTCTTCTGAATGGGTACATGGGACTCTAAATTTGATTAGTTCCAAAAGAAAACAATTACAAAATTATAAAAGAAACCAATATCAGATTTTATGTTTCCTACGCCTGGTAAGGATAAAAATGGATTTGACGAACTTTTAAACAACCTTCTGTATTAGCACTTTTTTTGAGAATCCACTTAGAAAACATGAAAATATTGATTTTGACACAAGTTTGCCATAATTCGGGAATTAGTCTTGTTAGGGTATCAATATATACTGATACTTATATTTATCACATTCACTTTATTTCGTCGGGAATTCTCTTAATTATAAATCCGAATCAGAAAATGATTATGTGAAAATATAATTATTCAAGTAAAAAATATACTTATTTTGTTTTCCTAAACTGTTAAATCGAAAGAGAATGGAAAAGCATAATGATTAACAACAATAAAAAATAATTCCTTTATTGTTTATTCCCAAAAATTCATTATCACGAAGAATTGACACCCACTTCACGATTTTCCACATGCTGGTTTCATATAAATTATGTAAATTAAAATTAATTAATCATTCATTTCAACTTAGAACCATAAATTATTAAAATGGTTGTTGTATAACTGACGTAAATTCACAAATTGTTTAATAGGTAGTACATATTGATTTGAATATGTTGTATTCATATAATTAAATAAATTAATGTCAGAATGATACCCAGAATGAACCATATATTGAATGTTTGTGCATTTAAAGTACTGTGCGGGGCTACACTAAATCCTCATTCAATTAAATTTCAATGTTTTTATTTTGAAAAATTTTTTAGAAATACTGAAAATATTTCCAAAATTTATCATTTTGATTGTGTAAAATATATGAATAGTACCTACATATAAGAAGATACAAGAATAGCGAAGTAAATTAGGCTATTGCCTCTAAACAAAAGATTGAAACAAACTTGGAAACATAATTTTAAACAGACCTTTTAATTTCAAAGAGCCGATATGTTTTTGTTTCGAGTAGATTGTCAAACTCTAAAATTGACGTGAAATATTGCTTACTTATTTCTTCACTCATTTCTGATTTCTTCAGTTTGACATTCTGTCCGAAACAAAAAATATCGTTATTTGAAATGAAAGGGTCAATTTGATGTAAATAATTTTATATTTTATTTTATTGGCGAATTTTGGAAGGAAATGATGCTATTAAATTTTTATCAATGAAACGATTTCGAAAAATGCTCATTGATCGTACCTATAGAAGATAATTAAAATTTATAATTAATAAACGACCAGATATAGATAGATTGTAGAGGTTGTCTTTGAATGGACACACTTCGACCATAAGGCCATTGTGATGCCTAAGGATGTAAAGATGTTAGTGGAGGACAAGGAACTTTGTGTGTAGACTAGTAATTGGTTGGATGTGCGCCTGCAGCCGACTTTGATAAGAAGTATGCCGAAACTCATCTGGAGTTCGTGAAGGAAATTGCAGAAAGCCTTCACAAGCATAGTAGGTTACTTCGTTCTTGTCCATACGTAGACAGTTTAGTCAATTAACCACCCCCTGTTTTTTTATTTAACAATTGACAAACTTCTCATGTTGAGATTCGAACGTATAACGAACGACTACTTGGTTGGTAACATCCAGATATTCTCGTACATATCAAAAATGGACAATACAACCTCCCCCGTTTGAACCGTCGTTCTCTCTGGCCGATTTTGCCCATTAATGCACTTGGCCTTTCAAATGGCACGTCCATGGTTCCTTCCGATCAGACTAAAATTGAATATTCTATATCTGCATGTAGAAAATAGCATTATGAAAGTCCACGCGAACGAAAAAGGAGGCGTTTTTTTACTCTGTAATCCCCCCCCCCCTTTAAAATCACAAATCTGTTAATGTTAAGGCAGTTAACCAAAGAAGTCACATTAATCTACGATTTGGTTAAAGTAGGTCACCAAGAAAACGATTGTGAGCGACATATTTGAAATCAAAGTCTAGATTTTTTAACCGTTTTTCGAACCGTTTACCTATTCGTGCATATCCAATTTTTTTCTACAATAGAAAAATTATTTGACATTTCTTTCACAAACAAATTACATATGAACTTGGAAAATTTATTTAGTTAAAAGAACAGAAAAAAATATACTCTAGATTTAAAAAAAAAATATATTTATATATAGATGATTAACTGTAAATAACCATTGTCAACACAACTCTTGCACTATACAATATACAGTACATTGTATCATATATTATGTTAAAACTATAATTTTATGTTATGCTACACTAAATATTTTATCCTAGATATAATATTCAATCATATTTTATTTTATACGTTGTGATTTGACTTAAAGAATTTCTGGATTTCCAAACTGTATCAGCTGATCGGGTTTCCCCGCGCGAAAATAATTATATAAAAAATTATATATGTAAAAAATATGTTGGTACTTCTGTGTGTAATTGAAAATAGCTGTCCGTTGTCGTCAGTGTTCCCATTCGTCACATAACATATCATACATATACTAGTATATAATTTCAAATTTCAACTCATGATGCCAACTGAACTATAATAAATAACCTTCTGCTGCGGACATGAAAAAAATGCACTTTTTTACGCATATTTTATCAAAAAAGTTAACAACCCAGTGGTAATTCCCTCAAAGTTTTAAGGAAAAATATTTCTAAGGAATTGACGAAAATATGTGTCGAATTTCAGAACAATCGTGACTATATTGAGAGAGTTCGAAGTAAAAACAGTCGGAATCGTGCATTTTATTTCACCATGTTTATGAAGATGCATGTTAAATTTCTCCATCTTATATAACGATTTTCTCAAAAACGGTATGGTGATAAATCCTCAAAAAAATTCAGCAGATTTCTGATGATTCATTTTACTAATATTGTGAATTTCGTGAAGACCTTGACAACCTAATAAGTTTGGAAATAACTTAAAATATCTTCAAAATAGATCGATACTAACTTATAAAATTGAACTACTCTAAATACTATTATTCACTTTTCTGTAGTTTTTCTCTTTTCTGAAGTCGACCGTTCTATTATTTTTGTTAAAAATGTTTTTTTTTTTATGAACCAATCCAAATATTGTATACTTGAAATTGTTTTGTTTTTGACATATGAAATTAATTTATAAGTGATATAATACAACATATATTGATGACTACGTAAAACAAATAATAAACTTCAATCAACACACACAAAATATAGTAAATTATATTTAGTTGTCATAAACATTCAATACACGTTCATTTTGGAACATGTTTAGATTAACTTTAATTAAATATGATTCCATGTGTATGACCATATTGTTGCGTTTAATTTACACTTATTTGTATCGCGTTGTATTATCTCTATATATAGAGATTACAATATAGAATGGGATGACATAGATGTTATGTGTATAACCTCGAATCTCGTTGTTGGATTTGCACCCAATCTTTTCGTTTTGGAGTCTAGAATGCCATTTTTTGATCTTTTTCTGTGTCTGTGAACCCATTAACTCGAGTAAATAAATGTCCGATATATGTGAATTCCATCATTAAATTTTGTACCGTTAGAAAAATATATTTTTGGCTTGAAAATGGAACTTTCCTCAAAAGAATATTTTGATGTTTTTGAAAACGGATTGAACAATTTTTTTTTTAAATTTCTTCAAGTTTTTCACATTTTATTTGACGTAACGAGTTTTTTAATTGAGAAAAGCCAAATTCGTTAAAGGGCAAAATCGGACAATGGAAAGGGGAGGGGGGATGGTTAGAGGGAGGTTGAAACATTTAAACTTGAATTTCTCTCTAAATAGTACAAAATTAAAATTTTAAAAAGTTGTAGTAAATATATTTTGCTACAATTTATTACCTGACCATATTTTTTGTAACTCTAATTCGACAAAAAACAAAAAAAAGCGTGAGACTGAGCGTGAGCTGTTGGACTGCATACAAAAAGTATTGATATCCCAACAAAAATAAAAATGTTCGCTTACAGAAGCAAAGAAATTAATGTAAGGACCAAGTTTTTGAACACAAGTGAGAAGATGATTGGTTTATATTTATTGAATAAGTTTCTCGTGTGCAGTGTATTTCATATTTAACCATAGAGTATTACAATAAGCCACTACAGAGACTGAATGAGGTACCTAGCTTTCGGCCCAGCTTAAATGGGGGAACTTGAGGTAAAACAACTAAAGCAGTGCTCTGTCCTGTCATTGGTAAAGAAGGCAGATATAGGTTCGACAACGAACATAGGGTTAGAGGAAACGATCCAGGTATGGTAGATTTGATGGATTCTTAAGGTTCGGTGTAAAAAGCCTAGAAAAGCCTATTTGCCAGACTTTGGCTTCCCCTTTACTACTACTATTACATTTCTATAAACCAAGGTCGTCTTGCCTTATTGCTCAGCATTTGGATTCAGTTTTGAGATAATTATAATTATTTTTGTTAATAATTTTATTTTTTCGTCATTTAAATAAAATTTAAATAAATATCGTGTTTTTATTAATTATTATAAAATTTATATATTTTTTTAAACATTGAATTTCATACAATACGTAACGCCTTTTACTTTTAGTTAGAAATTATATATTCTGTATACATAATATTAGTAGGTAGTAGGGTGTTATAAAATTAGTCTCGACTTGTCAACAGCAAGACATATGAACCATAGAAATAAACTTTTAATACAGATGGGTATTTATTCCGTATGATCGACTGTCTGCCTATCTGCCCGTCTATCCTAGAGTCTGATAACTTTTTTGCGTTTCCCTTGAAGTTCGACTTGCGAAGGTTCTACTGTATATTTATGAAATAAACATGATGTAAAATCCAGCATAGCCTTGTAGGAACCAAAATATCTCGAAACCTACGATATAAATTTTCAATAAAAGCAATGATTTGGGATTACAAACAATAGATTATTTTGCCGGAATATCTAACAATGACATAATATATACATATATACATATGAGCGTCTAATCGAAAAACTTTATTAAACTGTTTTATTTGTGTTTTCCAGCTCTACACCGTGATATAGTTTTCTTGAATGAATTTAAGGTCACCCTGTGTATATATTGAATAAAACTGGAGTAAAATTAGATAAAAATAAAGATTAAGATAAAAATAATTTATTGCCAGTTTTGTAAATTACAATTGTCTGAATTTGTTCACATCCTTAACTATAATTGATAATGATGCATTCAAAATTACACAACATTTGATAATGGTTTGATTATCAACAGATTCATAAGGATAATTTCTAGGGAAAAATGGTGTGCAATGTGAAAGTAAAAAACTAAACTAAACTCGAGTATATTAAAACCTGTATAATCCGGTTATAAACCAAATCATAATCAGGAGATTACCATAGGTAAAACATGAAAGTATTCCAGCAAATTTTTAGATTCCGGAACTTCTTTATCCTTGAAAATTTTCCTCATTTCAGAAACAAACAAGTTTGTGTGAACAAACAAGTTCCTTTTAAAGCATGCCATAGATTAAACATACATACAATGTTTTATGATATACCTTTATTGTCAACACCATACATAACAACACAAACAAATTATTAAGACCTAAAACAATATAAAATATGAAGCCCATTATTATTAAAGGTAGTTTTAGTTGGTGTACTTTTTAGATAGTGCAAGTATAATAATTAATACGATAATGTTTTGTTTTGTTGTTATGTGTAGATATATCAGTTATATATACGTAGGTAGTGTTTAAGAATAGTCATGACGAAGACATTTTCATGATCATTGTACCTAGTAATATTTATAAATTTAAACATATAAATGTATATGAACTTTGTTAGTAGATTGTTTTATGAATAGAGCACACAGCAGCAGTGTATTATAGTTTTGTCTACAAGGAATAAATTACTACTTGTCAGATTCTAACACAATTGAAGTGATAAAATTGAATTTGTATGGGAACATCCCTCGCTAGACTACCTGAATATAAAGTGATTTCAAATTTTGTTTAGTTCTATTTTGATAATTTTCCTTTGGAATTATATTCGATCATAGATTGAGAAAGAAACTGACAGCGGGTGTTGCATACAATTTTTTTTCAAATTTGTTAGATAGATAGATAGATATATCTTGGGGTATAAAAAGTACTGCACTTCAACCCTATAGTCCATTGAGCTCCCCCTTCTACTTCAGTCTGACGAGATTCGCTTCTCCCATATGGGTTGATAAGCAAGAGGTTGCTTCCTGAAGGTTCATATATTCGGGGTGTCATGCACCGAATATCTTATATCCCCTGTAACCGAGAGATTCGCAGTAGGGGACAATGTACAGTAATGAATTCAGTAACCTTCCGCAGTTGTATCCTGTTCAGTTTTAGTGCATCGAGGGATAGACTCTCCGATGCATTCTGAAGCAGTATTTTCCCGAGCTTTTGCTGCGGTATATTTGCCCAGTGATCACGGTGTTCATCCACTCGTTTTCAGATATGTTACTTCACTCACATTCCATGGCAATAATGAAGGTGTAAAAATCAATTTACCACGTGCATATGGTACTGCTCATCAGTATACTGTGTTTTTTATAATTTTATTGCATTCCTCGTTGCACATTTATCTATATAAAAAACTAAGAACTATACACAGCATGGAGAGAAGCATGTGCGTAATTTAAAGACAATATTAAGTCATCGGCCATTCATGGTAAAACTAAGCTCAAAGATGTCATTCTCTCTGTCAGCAAATTAAAATGGAACTGGGCGTGACATGTAGATAGGCTGAGATACCATCGATGGAAAATACGCGCTTAAAACTGGACACCACTTATCTCAAAATATAGAAGAGGGCGCCAGATAAAACGGTCGATAGATAATCTGGAAAGATTTGCAGTTGGCTGGAAGAGAATCGCCACCTGATCGCAATGAGGTGAAACATTGTTGGGGGGCTTTTTTCCTTTAATGGGTTTAAAGTTAGGCTATTATTATTTCCCAGTCAAAATTGAAGTTATAGACATGAAAAATGGTATTTAGGCTAATAAACAATGTTATACATATTTAAGCTTTCTTAGAAAGTCCAACCCATTTCAATTTTTTGGGATATGAAAATCGTTAAATTATGCATAATGCTAGTTTTTCCGAGTTTTTGGACAATGGACCCTCTAAACAGTGATTCTCAACCACTGTGCAGCGGCACTTTTTTGTGCCGCCAAATTTTAGAAATGTATATAGTAAAGTATAATCAATATAAAAACGAAAAAAAGATGGCGACTTTTGTGTGCCGTCAAATTTTGAAAACGTTAAAAGTGTGCCGCGACAAAAAAAAGTTCAGAATCACTGCTCTAGAGAGTGAAACTAGAGACATTATTATGGATATTTTGCTTATGAAGAAAATCATTCCGTGACGGATAGAAAAATCATGTTATTCATATATAAGGTCTTTACAATTAAGATTTTCGCGCGCGAACCGCAGCGGGTAATGCTAGTTTTATATATGAATTAAAAATATATAGTCGATATAAATGTATAGGTACTTCAGTGGAGTTGATTAATTAAAAATTTAAAATTGAAAAGAAAAATTGATTAATTCTTATTTTTAAACATTGGTCGCACTTTTTGCACTGTGCTGAGATATTTTTTGGTGGGTTTTCAATTGTTGGCAAGACCACGCTGTCTTTGTAGCAGCATAAAAAGTCGGCGATTACAAGACATAGTAAATAGTTTCTTATAGTAAAGGGTATTTAAAGTTAATTTCTTTTACTTTCTATCTCTAACATATTTGAAATTAAAATAAACATAAATATGCTTATTATTTTATCCTAGATTTTTATGGATGATGAAAAGTTATATGGCTAATTTGTTAAAACGATAGTTTCAATCACAATCAAGATTATAGATATTTTCTTCTTTTCGTTGGAGTGGGTCGACATCTTTGAATGCTTCACAAATCCAAACCGCAATTTATGATATACTATAGCAGCAAGTATAGTAAATATAGATAGTCTTCTAATATTGCATTTATAGAAATTTATATGTTTGCTATTGGTGTTTGTGTATTCGAAAATTACATGACTGAAAACCAATATAAGCAAGTTTATAATTAAATTACAAAATGTATGTCCGGCTTCGATCAGCTTCGATTAAATTGTTGATTAAGTATTCACTGTTAAAGGTTAAATCAGAAATTTGTAATCGGTTCCACCATCAATAATCTATGAATAATGATTTATTAATCAGATATTCGATGTTCATTGTTACTATTGTTCTATTCTGAGTAGTTAATAATAAACATGAACACAGTTTCCATTGTGATCAATGAAGTACGCTATATTTTTTAAAATAATTAAACCTTGTAAATAAAAGTAAAAAATTTTGGTAGGAATACCCAAAAAAGGTGCGCCAGATTTTATTCTACTTGGATATATTTGTGTAGTACAACGGAAAAAACAAACGAAAGAGAAACAAAACACTGATAATAATGAGATTTGAATCTACTACCGCGGTCTTAGTAAATGACGTCTCCTGATTTCCTGATTCAAATATCTGAAGAATGAAATGCGCTATTGCATAAGTATTAATATTATGTTTTATCGATGGTTAAAAATGTGATTTTGCTGGAAAACATTAACCCAGACATATGCACTTAACTGTTTTAAATATTTAGTTTTTCACCATTTTTCACTACAAACGAGGTTTTTTTTCAAAAGGTGGTGTTTTCTCGAATGATACAAAACTTACGAAATTAGTAGGTTCTAACGGTTTTCACAATCCAAACATCCATATGCTCAAAATACTGACAAGTAGTATTTTAATCTGCTGATCGATTACTTCCAATTAGATCCAATATTCCAATATTGTTTAATCACAAACGGATTAGTCAGAGGTGAACGATTAGTGTATGTTACTTTACCAGATTTATACATTTAATATCGAATTTTGAACTTTATCTCCCATATTTATGAGGCATAGCTTTTATTTAGGGGTCGATAGTTGTTTAATGCAATTGAACAATTCATTTTCAATCCTCATCGTCATCACATTAGAGATTTCACATCAGAATTAAAATTTCAACATTTAAATTGTCAAACATTAAACTCAAACAATAAAACTAATAAATGACGAATCCATGGGATAGTTTTTGCTATTTTCCAGACTTCATCCGTTTTTTTTTTTTTTTTATTGAATCAAGTAAACATTTTTTAATGTGAGTATAATTCAGGTACCATATTTGTTTTTAATTCAGTTTCATTAGTCGTATATATTATTTTAAAGACCTCGTTTGGAAATCTCTTTTAACTCTTTGGAAATCCAATTATTTCTTAAGCTGTTAATTAGTATGCGGAGTCAACTCTTTGTATATCTATATTATCATCGACAAGTCCATCATAAATAATACATTCCCAATGCCATTTTAACAATAATGAACCCATCGACAGCGGAATCGAGGGGGAATCTTTTAATGTTACTTTGTTCTCTATTGATCAGTTGTGAGTATATCAATTTTGATCAGGTATCTACGTTTTATCACGAATTTGAATTTACTGCTCATGGATTAATATTTCTACAGTGACTTATATGTTCATTGCAAAATCTCCCCTAAACCACGCACCGTTTTATTAAGATAAAGGATTTGATGAAAGAAGGGTGTCAATATTCTGTCATGAGTTAATCCAAACATAAAACTATTTTCTAACTAATTCACATAGAAATTTCATACAAAATTCATAAACAAATCTCTCCGTAAATATAACATAAATCTAACTTCAAAATATCATATGAGTTATTTGATTCCTTTACAAAATTTATAAATACACCGGCTGTCTCAGGAAAAGTGTCTCATACTTCAGGCATTACGACCACAGTAACATGTGCCGAAGCTAGAACCAAAGTTAAGGAATGTAAGCAAATATGTACATGTCAAGTATGTTAATATGAAATTTACTGTTATTTCAAAGGTTTAAGATGTTTCTATAAATATTCGCTTTTCAGAGCATGTTACTAACAAATGATACGGTCCCCACGCCATTAAATAGGGGTGGTCAAAAAGAAAGACTTGCAAGTAATTCTAAAAGTGGTGAACGTTCGTTTTAAACATTTAAGCGCATTAAAAATGAGTTAAGGAACACAATGGGACAAGAAAGTCTAAATAATAGTCTTTTTTTTCATTATTATCTTCAATATTCTCAAGACGCTCAAGACATGTAAAGAGTTTATTAGCTACTTACTGCAGTTGGAGTTAATCTACACGAACGATAGTTGCTGGGCGATTTACTGATCTAATACAAGTTCTCTCGTTTTCAGAGCGTTTAAGCAGTAGAAGTATAATGCATTGAGTTTTTATCGAATTTCCTTAAAGGAAATAGAGCTATTGGTCCCGTACCGAAGTCAAAATTTCGCAAAAGTTTCTTCAAATGTCCATCGATTCTACCTAGTAGATGTCAAAAATCTACTACTGTAAAATTTATATATATATATATATATATATATATCTATGGACATATAAATATATATATATATATATATATATATATATATATGTGTCTGTAATCACTCTAGCGGTCACTGTTTTCATTTTATCGGAATGAAATTTGATATTTGAGGCGCTTTTGGTATTCAAAAGGTCAATTCGTTAATGGGTAAAATCGGAGATGGGTAAAGGGGCGTTTGAAGAGAGGTGGAAACACAAAATTTGACATATATTAATAATATTGAAATATTATAATGATATAATATTACTTTATAAGAATTTATAAGAAGTAAAGTTGTAGGTACTAACTTACTGTAATTTTGTTTCTTATCATTTTTTCTGTTACACTAATATTTACAGAAATATTGACGGTTTAAGATTGAAAATTTAATTGCATTATCTTTGTACATATTAGAGTTTAAGCAAAAATGATAAGGTGATGAATTGTAGCAAATTTGATTTTCTACAACTTTATGCTTGACTCATTTTTCGATTTTTCTAATGTTAAGAGAGATATTTTATATTTTGTGTTTTCTTCTTTCTTTATACCCCCCCTCCCCCCTCTATCCCCTTGACGTATGTCATTTATTAATAAAATTGGACTTGCAAATACCAAAATCATATACGATATTTCATTTTGATCAGACTAAAATTTTGACCGCTAGAGAGTGATTTATGTATTCTAAGGAAATTCGCTAAGTTGCAGCAGCTCCTGTGTAACGAATTTTTCTATATTCATTTCATGCAACATAGTCTCTATGGTATTATTAAAATTGGCTATGTGGGTTTTAAAAAAAGTTGCTTTGATTGATGACAATATTGGACACGATAGTGTAAAATGTTGATGTGTATCATTTTCATTAGTGTTGCATAGTGGGCACTTTTCGTGCCCACTAAGTGCTCCATTTGTACATCTTGCCTTTGGTTGTTAATCTGACCTGAAGTTTTCCCATAAGGCGCAGTTGTGCTACAATTCTAGTTTTATCCCTATTGTTAGCATTTGCTACAGGCCCCACGCTGTCTTGTTCCGGCACTGCACATAATTCAACCACTAATAATATTTTTGCTTGTATAATAATGCACGTAGTTTTTGAAAGACTCTGTATTTACACATACAAATTTATTTGATTCACTAAAACTAAATATATTAATTCCAACACTATAATATATACAAAATAATGTAATTCTGTTTTCTCTCAGAGTTGTTAGATATCATATATATAAGTTTATATATCATCAGTTTTAGTTAAGCATATAAGAGAAATTTTCAAAAGTCAAATAAAACAGAATATT
The DNA here is from genome assembly GCA_963920215.1 of Nineta flava. Classification (NCBI taxonomy): domain Eukaryota; kingdom Metazoa; phylum Arthropoda; class Insecta; order Neuroptera; family Chrysopidae; genus Nineta; species Nineta flava. The sequence continues at coordinate 31,431,309 of OY986040.1, read as the reverse complement.
TAACGAAGATACCTCTACATATATTAGATGGGTACGATATGTATCACACGTTTAATATATTGCTACTGTATTGCAATTATGCATAAATAATTATCACATAGATATAAATTTATAATATATATGTATAAGTACACACATACATATGTATATGTAATTGTAAGTATATATTATATACATTATATTATATATATAGGCCCCGGCAGCGGTTCAGGTTCCCACCTTTCCTCTCTAAATTAGCGGAACATCACCCTCAGTAAGGCTGTGGTAAAGTTACCGGGATGAGAAACAATACTATCTGGCCTAGATCGCATAGACTGTGTAAGCAGAACCTTCACTGTTGTGTCAATCACCGTAAAAAGCCCCAAAATTTGAAAATTGGTAATCAGGGCGCGTATCCAGCCCTAGATTTTGTACAGTGTATAGTTCCACATGGGTTAAGCCGACCACAAGTAAATTAATAAACCTGTAAAATGTAAGTTTGTTCGCTCACGAAAATTACAAGAGTAAATGTTTGTTTGTTTGCACATCACAGTGTCACAGTTAGACTATAAACTACTTCAAAGGATATCGAATTAAATTAAACGCTAGTATACATTTAACATTAAATAATTTTATTTGGGTGCTTACTTAAATTACAAACTCAAGCTTGCGTTTCTTTTTCGCGAAAACGTTAAAAATTTCATCAATATCCAGATTCACTTCTTTGTGTATATTTAGGAGAGCTAGCCCGGATAATCTTTCCTGTGCCATTGAGGCACGCAACCAAGATTTTTGGTTTTGGCGTCAATGTATATGTGCATACAACACCAGCGAATAGTCATCTATTTTTTCCAATACAAGTATTCATGTGCCAAAAAGAAACAGATAATATGTTGTCAAAAATGTGACATAACGTGTCAGAATATGGTCTATGATGACAAACTACTTCGCTGCGTTCCGAATCACGCACGATTCATCGTTTTTTTTAAATTTTATTAACGCATTGAATATAATATAATCAGCCTATTGACTTCAATAGACCGTCAAAGTGTGACGTCACAAGCCTATTAGGGTTGAGAGCATGCCCATCGTGCCCACAACGGTGGATCCGCGCTGGAGTTTTAACCTGAACCCGGCCCAGTTTTTCATATTTGACAATTTTTAACCAATGTATCCACAAACATTCAGCATTGAATGGAAAAAAACAAAAATGGAAAAAAACTTAAGATTTCATTTTCCCGTATTTTCAATGTGTTTTCCAGGATTAAAAAGAATGATAAATGACAAACAAAAAATAATATCGGCTATTTAAAACAAAAAATAAATAATTGGGACAATTGAAAGAAAAAAAATATTGTATTTTTTTTCAGATAGAATTAATAGTTATTCCGAATATGATTACAACCTCAATTTAATAGTAATATATTTGTTGAATTTAATTTAATTTTTATAAATGTTATATCATTTCCGCTGTACTAACTTTTGATAAAAACACATTTTGATTATTTATAAATGTATTTGTATATGTTATGATAATAAGAGGCGTCATTCAATCGTTTGCATTTCTTCTTCATACATAATATTTATTACAATGAAAAAGTAAGTCATTTATACTCCCCATTTGATGTGTGGTTATTATTTGACTAATGGTATTCATTTCCACAAAAGATGTCTTCTTATGCATTCATTCATACATACTTACAATTATACAGTGTGTAACTTAAAAAAAGCCTGTCGAAACAATTTTGAGAAAAGCAATTTGGAATCAATTTCTTATTGTAGAAAAGTCTACATAGTGTTTCATGAGGCACGAGGCGAGGCGAGGTTTTGGTATCACCTCGACTCGCCTCGCTTTTTTAAATATCACCCTTGGCTTGCCTCGGCCTCGGTAGAATGTTGGCTAGCTACGCCTCGTTTGGGTTAGCTATCATTCTCGCCTTGGCCGAGGTAAAATTTTTACAAACTTTGACTTATTTTGCATGAATGTACATAATATGGTTTAAAAAAAACTGTTAGAAAATAAATGTCTTTAAAACACGGGCTATAAGTTGATTAGTCTCTAAATTTTTATAACTTCTCGAATGAAAGCAGTAAATTAAAAAAATATTGGCCTAAAAAAATATTATGAAAAAATGAAATCCCGTGATGTTTTAAGCACTATATAAGAGCTTCAAAATGTGTTCACGATTTCCAATGCGTGACAAAATTAAACTAATATAATCAATAAAAATCTACATATTAAATCTCGTTTAGAGTTTAAAAAATAGCGTAAAGAACTTCGTTCCTGATGGGGATCCGGGGGTAAAGTGCAGTCGATGCAGTCGATCAACAAAATAAAAATAATACATGTACTTTTCTCTAAAAAATTTGCAAACCGGCGATGAACAAAGTAATCATGGCATAAAATAACTTTTTCCTTTAAAATGCATCTATTGCTTTATGTATTTTGTAAAAATGCATGTTACTATATTATTTTATTTAAAAAAATTTACTTTTTGTAAATTTCCCCTCGCCTCGTGCCTCGTAACTGAGAATCGAGACGAGGCAGAGTTACCTCGTAGTGTTGGTGAAACACTAGTTCTACAGAAAAGTGTTTTTGGCAAGTTGTTTTATGTTGGAGATACGACGCACCATTTCGATATACCATCAAGATTTTTAATACGGTGTAAGATTCGCACCGAGTTTTTAACGTGAAAGTCTATTTGTGTGGCGTTCAGGAGGTTCAGGAGAATCCAACTACTCTTAACCTGAACTAATTTAGTGCAAATGGACTATATTTACTAAAGAAAGAAATTGAGGCAATTTTCGTTAAAAAATCATTACATTTAGAAAAGCAAATTTAATAAAATCATTCATTCTTATGTAACAAACTTACCAGTGAAAAATGGTACACTGTTATTTGATTTTTGGCGTTATTTATAATTAAACAGCGGGAAAACATGTGGAAAACGGGAAGAAAGAACGGCTGTAGAATTAAACTATTATTGAATTTTATTTTGTTTTAGGTTTCGACAAAACTCTTAAGACTGCAGAAACTAATATAATTGTTTTTTTGCATTTTGGAGACACGTTTAATCCTGTCAATTTGTATAATAGATACAACTCTAATAATAATTTGTGATAAACACATTCTCGCTTTTCCACGATTCATTGAGCCACCCGATTCAAATTAGCAGAATATAACATAAACAGAGTACTGCGGAATGAGCGTACCAAAGAACATTGAAATAAAGTACTGATGCACATTGATACAGAAATCCTATGTTCGTTGAAAAGCGGACCAGAAAAGTAAAAGAAAAAAAATTGCATCTAAGGTCGACAGTACTTATGAAACTATGAAAAAATAAATTGAACAAATTTCGCTCCCTAGATATTTTTGAAAACCAAAACAAACAAAAAATTTTTATGAATAGGCTTTATCTTGTAAATGGTATGTTGAGGTTTTTTAAAATATTATAGAAATACTCTACATATACTGCAAAAAGAAATACGTAAACGAATGTAAAAAGGAAATTATCTATATGGAATAGTAAGAGACCTGTATTTGAGTACCCTTTGGCACTGTCAGGATATACAAACACTTGACGGTAATGGTGGGAATATGAGCTATGTTTATCATATAAGTTCATTTAATATCTTGTCATGTAACAGGAATCTGACAGGAGTTGGCGGTGTTATCTAACACGATCGTCCCATAGCTTCTTTTGCTATAAACCCCATACTTCAAAGATGATCGGACAGATGTGAATGTTTGGTGCACAATGACTTTGCTGGATCGAAAACGTAGATTTACATTTGAGTTTTTATTTTATTAAGTATTATTAAAATACATATAAAATGGCTTTTGAATAAATAACGTTCAAGGGGCCAATAAAACCAGCATAAAATATTTTTTCCAAAAAATTACTTGACACCATTGATTGTAAAATTAAAGGTACTTCTATATCTCTGTAGTGGTCCTTTAACGGGAAACACATAGCAGCTACCTGACGTAGGACGTAAATATGTGTCTACTTAAAAATAATAATAATATTGGAGGTTTACCTACGTTTCTGAGATTCCGCGGTCATAGAGACCACCCACATCATTATTTTTTTAAACATTTATTAATGTATAATCATTCATTTAAATGGTGTGGGTTGTAGAATTTGTTTGAAGACTAGGAATTATAAGTTATAAGGTTATGTAGATATTCAAGATGTAACTGTCAGTTTTAAAAAATTGAAATGGAAATGGGCCGGACATATTGCCAGGCTAAAAGATGGTAGATGGACGACCAGATGTATTTCATGGACACCATTAAATTTCAAACGCAAAAAGGGACAACCACCAACAAGGTGGAGAGATGAGATTGATGGTTTTGCGAATGGCCAGTGGACTAGAAAAGCTATGAATAGGGAAGTTTGGAAAACACTGGGGGAGGCCTTTGCCCAACAGTCTAATCTAAGATTATATCGAAACTCCTCTGGAGTTCGTGTAGGCAAACTACAGAAAACCTTCCAAAGCATAGCCGGTTACTTCCTTCTTGTCCATACGCCGACAGTTTAGTCAATTAGCCGAGTCCAAGTAGCCGAGCGGTCTAAGGCGTTATGTCTGTGCAGTATGCAGTACTTGGAATCTGGGAGGTTATGGGTTCGAATCCCGACATCGGCAGTTTGTCAATTAAAAAAATTAAAAAAAAGGGGCTGTTAATTGACTAAACTGTCGGCGTATGGACAAGAACGCAGTAACCGGCTATGCTTGAGAAGGTTTTCTGCAGTTTCCTACACGAACTCCAGATGAATATCGGCATAGTTCTTATCATAGTCGCTTGCAGCCGTATATCCTAACAATTCCTAGTCTACTCACAAATTCCTCCCACTCCACTCACATCCTCACATCCTAAGGCATCACAATGGACCTTATGGCCGAAGTGTAGCCCGTCCAGGGCAGCCTTTACAATCTAGTCAATTATCCGCCCCATTAATTTTGATTGACAAACTCCTATCGTTGGTATTCGATCTTGCAAACTCCCTATTACAAGTAGAGTGCCTTGACATCACGACCACCTGACTGGTTTAAAATCAAAGATGGTGAAATGATAGCCTCAGCCTGTACATACAGTCAGACATTTACATATATTCCAGTGTTAGTAAAGTATATACATTTACATCCACAACTCACTACGACGATTTCCATTTTTCAAATCGTCTTTTGTATTTTTTGAATTCAACAATCTTATTCATTATTCACAATATTATGTTTCTATAATATGTAGATGTGATGCGGTATTATCTTCCTATTCCGTTTTTCTTGTACTCTTATGTTATTATATGGGTTCTCAGTTTATTATTGTTATTATCATTGTTCGTTGTTCGTACGACGACTGAAAACTGCACAAAATATTTTTGGTAGAACATTCTTTTTGTCTTTACATTAAATGTATGTATGAGTCTTTTCTTTTAATTTATATTAAATATAAAACCTTAAATTAATTACGTTTACTAAATAATAAAACGTGGTTTTAATTTTAATTTTAAATTATATTATTTTCCTTCAAGTTTTTAAATAACTTTCATAAATTTTTTAATTGTTTATTGTAAGTATTTATTCTATCCCTTTAATTCAAATCATTATTTTTAACATATTATTATTTGTGTATACCTAAGCGTCCCAATACAATACTAACGTCAATTTCCATTAAGGTTACGATATCATAGAATGAAAGGACTAGCGTATATTATATGGGCAAACAAGTTATTGACTTTTTCATTAAATATTGACATGAAAAAAATTAAAAGGTCTGTAGTGACTCAGACTCATACAGCAGATACACATATCTGACCCATAAAGTGTCAACATTACAATTGAACCCGCGGTACAGTACAGAACGATACATTTACAAATACACGCATATCTTTGACTCTTTTTATATGCTTACGTACGCATATAGGCAGGAGTATTACATGTCGGTACTCACCCACAGAAGCAGATCGACTCTATAGATATGTGTTGGTAATGTAAGGAATATTCGATGCGATTCTCACAACTTCTTAGAACGCGTAAAGTTCAGATATATATAGCAAGACAACAACGGATCATTCACAGTCACACATCAACATTAGTTCAGTTCGACACAGTACCAATTTATCACCAGCACAGTAACATTTCAACATTGGTTCAGTAACAATCAAACATACGTTGAAATCAAAAAAATAATACAATTCAAAGTATAATCTAAAAGTTGTAATTGTTATCCAAAAAAGTAGTAAAATAAAGTTTACATAAAATATACGGTGAATATACATTTCAAGTATTTTCATCACATGCACCCTTTCGCTATAGTTGATTAACATGTGTTTCTATATAGTTTACGTTAGTTCTTTCATACTTGGACTTCGTAACTTTAATTGAAATTGACATTATTATTGTATTGCGACGTTTAATTAAACATAAATAATAGTATGTTAGAATAATATGTTAATGTTGACTCAAATTAATACTGTCAGAGTATGATACAATTGACCCATTCATCAATATCATCCGTGGTGAAATGGTAGCACATTAGGCTAGAAATCCATAGGTCCAAATAATCAAGTGACCATCAGCGTTCACAATATATTTTGTAACAAGTGACCATAATCATATATGAATTTCCGATAAAGATTTTGAATAAAGTTGTGTAGAAGTGAGTTTGAAATGTAACTCTTGCCAATCTAATAACTTCGTCTTAAATTTAACGCTGTACGCAAATTCATAAGAACTATTCCATAAGAGCGAGTTTTTTGTAGGTGGAGACGACATTTTTGACGGGTGCAATGTAATCAAATGAAGCATATCACATACAGTGTGATTCGGCAATAGTTACGTTGCGACATCGTACACCGACAAAAATGCCACTTAATATGGACATTCAAATTGGTGCGGCCTCCGGTTTGTTCATTTTAATGTTATTTTGTGTAACTTTTCACGCAGGACCGTAGGTACCGTAGTGTTGTGACTCATGACTTTTTTGAAATCATGAATGAGCTACCAAATCACAAAACAATCCAATTAAAAAGAAATGAAAATAATAATTAACTGAGTTAACTGCTTAAATATCAGGTTAGAGTATTTTTGAGCTGAAATTGCGGAAAAACTTTTTAGTTCGTGAAAAAACTGATAAGTTGTTTTTTTAAAGAACAAAACAGTTTTTGCTTGCCTGGCAGACAAGCGGTCCGGTTTTGCCCATTTACGAACATGATTTCACTTATTTTTTGTGAGGTCTAGAACTACCTCACAAAAAAAATTTCAGCTTATTATCTATTTTCTGTTTTGAAATATCGTATCCTCGGACGGACATATATGCAAAATTGAAGAATTTAGTGTTTATTCGATGAACACGGATACGAAAAATATTTTCTGTCATAACATTTGTAAACGATACAAAGTCAGGAATAAAGTTAAAATACCCTCGGTATATCGGGTATAACAACGGTTATTAATCCAATAAGTAAAAATGGTACAATTTAAGAATTTTATGAGTACAACAATCAAATCATTAATTTGAATAAATGTCTATTTGAAGTTGTTATATAATTGAATTAATTACTATTCAAAAAGTAAAAATTAATTCCTAGGTTATTATAACATTGTCAGAGGTAATTGAAGTAATTTCTATCAAGGCCGCATATTGCGTAACTAAACATGACTATAACTTTTGTAAGAATACGAAAGCATATACTCGTAGTGTACTTCGTATATGTTGTAGATGTATTCAAATACTAAAATCTAAAGATGAATTCATATTGGGTGTTTTCAGAAATATAAATCAGTATACTGGCCAGTGTTAATGACGTCACGAATCGATGCCACACTGCTGAATCGTTCAAAAATACACTGGCCAGTGCGTGACGTTATAAACTTCTGCCGTATTGAAAGTAGTGCTACTTTTAGTAGATTTACTATTTTCTGCGTCTATTAAAAGTAAATCTCTAGTTTCTTCAGATTCCACTATTTATAATAATAATGAATTATTTTATATAAAAAGAAGTTCTAAACATTCTGATGCAAACACCCGACAAAATAATCATACGTCACAATTTTCTCACCAGTACAATATGGCGTCGATTCCATGATGTCATTAGCATTGGCCAGTACTGATTCATATTTCCGAATACACCCTACTTGTTTTGATAGTTGCATTACAATCAATATCATTTTGATACCTGGTATATAATATACACCAGGGTATATTAAGTTTAGTGCCGACTTTGTAACGGTTGAGAATATTGATCGCAGAAAACAAATTTTGGTATAGGTGTTCATAAAATGACCTAATTAGTCCATTTCCGAAAAAATATCCGCAGTCTGTCCATCTGTAAACACGATAACTCTTGAGCTAAAAATTATGGTCAAGTTCGTAAATGGGCCAAATTGCACCATGTTTGGGAAAAATGGGCAAAACTGTTTATCTTTGAAATCATAAGAGGTGGAACAAATATTCAATGACAAAAAATGAACCTTCTTTTAAAATAAACAACTTTTGTCTAAAACTTTTTTTTATAATTCAGTATACATATATCGGTTATACAAGCAATCAACTCAGTTTGTTGTTATTTTCACTTGTGTTTACTACACTGGCGCTAGTGATAGCAAAGGTATTTTCGCCTTATGTATTGTTACATTTTATTTATGTGTGTCTCAATTTATTTACACATAAGTTTAAACTCTTCCGATTTGGCTGCGACATAATCGTATTCCATACCCGTGAATGTGTTTCTTACTGGTAATATAGTGTTAGTACAAAACCTTAAATCCAATATAAGATGTAGTCTCCACACTTGTCACTCAATTCTAGGTCTACTGTCGAAAATTTGTGTTATTAAACTGGAAATTTACCACAAAATATGGTTACTGTGACAGACTTAAAACCATTCACGCTAAGAAGTATTTTCGTTTAATTTGTTTGATTCAATTTGGTGATTTTTGGATATTTCTACGGCATAATAATAGAGATCAAAAAATTTAAATTGCATTTAAATCTTTAAATAAATTTTACTATTTTATTAATATTAGCAGATATATTCCAAATTTTGTATTTCCCTCCATCTCTATGCCTCCTTTTTGTCATATTTTGTTCAATAACATAGTTGTAGTAATCGAGGGGAAGTGGAAACCTGGCCAGTAGGCCATTCTAAGCCTTTATTTACCAGCCCCTATATGACAATTAATTTGTATCTAAGAATTTTGGTAGGTTGTGCGACTGTAGTCGAATTGGATACGAAATACACCGATATTCATCTGAAGTTTGTGAAAGGAAACTGAAGAAAGCATAGCCGATTACTTATGTTTTTGTTCATACGCCGACAGTTTAGTCAATGATGACCTATTATTTTAATTGAGAATTTGTCACCGTTGGGAATCGAACTAGCTACCTTCCAGTTTTAAGCAGAGTGCTTTTGCAGCACAGCCACTTGGTTAGTTTCAATAACGTAACTTGGCCTTTCAAATACCGCGAACAGATCAAATACCAAATTTCATTTTGATTGGGCTATTTTTGGGAATTTGTTAGGTATTTATTGGTACAACAACAATAAATAAATTTTCTATTTAAAAAAAATTGTTAAAAGTAATGAAGAAATATGTTAAAACATAAACCTATCGGCATTAGAAGAACTCTTCATTACGTTCTCAATATGCACGTGTGAAACGTACTTTATGGTTGTTTGGGTAGAGATAGATGAAACATATACCTTCTCTATATACTTAACGATCTTTAGTATAAGTTTATCTATTACTAATGATATTTACAGTTGAACTATCACGTTAAGATATTCTAAACTCTTAGAATAACAATTATACAAAGTTTACTTTTCCACCGCGAACATTATAAAACAGAGTCACGAAATTTAAACTATTTACTTCATTCTGTTCGCATAGTTCATACATTATACATACAGGCATATAGACATACAGACATACATACAATATATATGAAGCTTATTACGATGTTGTGTTAGTTATGGTGTGTAATTATTTTTCTACTTGAAAACTATGTATGAAAAATAATTTTTTTTAACTGCCAAACTGTTTCCAAAATACGATTTTCTTTTTTTGTATTGTACAAACACATAGAAATTCTTAAACAAGGTGTTTTTTTGAAATATTGAGTGGAAACTAGTATATTAATAACCATGGGACTAAAGTGAATCTTTTAATCCCGCGAGTGGAGTTTTTTTGGAACAACCACTCTAGGGATTCAAAGTACTTTAGTCCCACGGTAAATATACTATTTTTTGCACTTTCGGGATTAAAATGACAACTTTACTCCCGCCAAATAGGTACTAAAGTAGTACTTTTTCTCCCATTAGAGAGTGTAAATTTTATACGTATCCTAGCAACAAAATTCAAATGACGTTTCTATTTAACAAATTTTTTACTTTTTCTCCCATGGGAAAAAAAATCAACTTTTCTCCCATGGGAGAAAAAGTATTTACTATTTGGAGTGAATAAAGTTGTCATTTTAGTTCCGAAAGTAAATATAAAAACAATGTTGGTCTAATAAGTTAGTAATTGACTGTAAAGTAATATTGCCAATGATATGAGCAAATCAGCATCAAGCTAATCGTTCGTGGGGTAACGGTTACCACGCGCTGGGTGGAGGAGTTAATTTTTTCGTATTAACGTTTCTTAACAAAGGAATTTTTTGGGACATTGGGTGGAAAAGTTATGGAACTAACTACAGAAGTAGAGCCATTATCAAAGTGACTGATATATGAATATACATTTTTAAGTATACAATGTGCTACTTTCCTTCTTTAAAATTGGAACCGAAATTCTAACTTCCTATTATCCAATCAAACTCAAATGTGAATTTAGAAAATATAATATACAAATTCAAGAGTAAATATACAAATTCAAAAGAGCGGTTCGGAAATAACGTACAAAATCATATTGATAGTAAAATATTGAATAAAATGGAAATCCTGGTTTTGTCGGAGATAAACGCAATACAAGAACTATAACGGACAAACAAATATCAGGTCGTTATCTCTTTTCGTTATCGAGTTATCGTGTAGGACGGGCATTCGGACATTTGATGGTAACCTATACCAGGACTAACATACGCTTTTATATATTATATGTATATACTGGGTATAAAAACAGATGCAGTGTGTATTTGCATACTCACGCATTAAATACTTATTTATTTATATTAAGGTTTATCGAATAAATAGACATAGAATGATAGGTTTGGATATTCTTTGTGGTTGGGGAATTGAAAAAATAAGGCATCTTGTTGAAAACTGGAATGGGATACACGGAGCAGAGAGAGAGCGAGAGAGAAGTAGGAAAGGAAGTGATTGAAAGAGGATATACACCCATGATGGATATATAAAAAAAACTACCTAAAATTACTCTTGAACTATTTAGCTTTACTATGAATATTCTGATCATATTTTAACGAAAATAGTATATTTTATTTCTGTAAATTTAATTTCAAGCTTTTATTTTAGTTTATTGGTTAGTTTTTAAAATTTCAAGTTCACTGATGATAAGCCATTGACAGGCCATTATTATTAATAAAATTAATTATAATACTATAAAAGGCCAATCCTAGTATGAATATAGAATAGAAATGTTTCCTTATCGAAAATTTGATCTCTTATTTCACTGTCGTAAAGTTATGATTGATTGTCGCAGCAACTATAAGTGTGATTTTAAAATGACAACAAGTGAATATAACAACTGACTGAGTTAATTGCTTAAGTACCTGATATATCCCGAATTTATGTAAAAAAGTTTATCACAAAAGTTGTTTATTTTAATAAAGTACCATTTTTTGTCTTTAAATTTTTGTTCTATTCTGGTTTCAAAGATGGGGAATTTTGTCAATTTTGCGCAAACATGGTCCAATTTTGCCCATTCACGAACTTGACCTTAGTTTTTTACTCTATAACGTGTTTACAGACGGACATGTGGAATTGGTCGACTAAGGCCATTTTATAAACACCTATGCCAAGCATTTATGTGCTGCGATCAATATTTTCAAGCGTTACAAAGTCGGAACTAAACTTAATATACCTGGTATATTTACATATAATATATACCGGGTATAATAAAGCAATACAATGAGAATGATATGAATATACACTTCGGTATACTTTAATGAAATGTTTAACCAAAAATGTTCTCATATATCGTCAACTTAAATATTTATATATTCACTTATTGTTTATAAAGATTTAATGCAAAATACGATGAATAACAACAACGTAAAACGTAACAAAACACAAAACTTTACATAAAGTCATCTAAAATAATATCAGTTTAGAAAACTTAACGAAGAAGAAGAAGGAAGCTGTATGTATGTACACACATATATATATTTGCTACATAAGGTTTATGAGGTAACTGTTGGTATTATGATTACATACATGGTTGTTTGACATCAGCCATACTTACCTTCACCTAGAGAATTAAACCCCTTTGGAAGTGAGTGAAAAATAGAGGGGTGAAAAACGGGTAGTATTATTCTGATAAGATACGGTATGTTAAATGGATGGTATTACTACTTTTAATATGTAAGACATTTATATATCAACTTCAATGTATGTTATTGTGTACATATCTATAATACAGTACTGTACTGTAAATATTTTATTGCGTAATGTCGTTTGGCTAAGGGATAGTTTCAGGTTCATAAGTTCCCTTTTCAATTCTTTAAATATGATTCACGCGCTGTAGGAAAATGTATATTAAATTTATTAATACGACTTCAAAAAGGAGGCTGGTTCTTAATTTGTCTGTATGTTTGTTTTAATGTGTGTCACCTCAGAACTTCGTCATTTATGAACCGAGAGGATCCTCTGGATATCGAGGAAAACCCTCATTTTATATGTGATCACTGATTTCTGCGAAAATTTTTTGTTTGTTTGAAAGGGTATACTTATTCATAAAGGAAAAATAAGTAACTTTTATTAAAAACCGACTCCAAAAACAAATTTTTACAAAAAAAACAAGATGCATGTAAAAGAAACTGAAAATCTTTTATAAAAAACTAAAAATTAAAAAAGAAAAAAAAAACGGATAAAAAAAATGTGTTATAAAAATGCACTAAAAATTAGTCGGTCGTTTAGTAGGTCTAAAGACAAATAAAATCAGTTATAGAACTTCAAAGTCACTAAAAAGCGAGAAATAAAAAAAATTTTGACAAAATGGAAACCCGACTTCAAAAATCAAATATTCTAAAACCAAAAATGCACTAAAAAGTAAAAAAATAATTGCATATTCATGTGTCAAATTTAGTTCACCTAAGCAAAAATTTTTAAATATATACGTACAATTATTGTTATTTTTGCAGGGGGTATCCAAATTTTATGTGAAGGATAAATTTTATGTGAAACATTAAAATTTAAATAAATACAATATCTTTTCGAAATAAAAACGCCAATATTTTTTCAATTTCTCTATGCAATTATTTTTTTACTTTTTAGTGCATTTTTGGTTTTAGAATAGTTGATTTTTGAAGACGGGTTTTCATTTTGTCAAAATTTTTTTTATTTTATCCTTGTTTTAGTAGAAAAAACAACAAAAATTAGTAATAGATTAAAGCATTTATTTTTATAATATAAAAAATACAAAAATAGAAATATGTACAACTTAAAAAAATAATCGTATCAAGTGTAGTAAAGTAATAAAATATATATAATAAAAGCAGATTAAAAAGTTAAAACAAATAATTTAAAAAAGCACTACACATTAAAAAACAATGGTTAAAAATCAGGTCAGACAGTTAAAAAAATAAATAGTGTCAATATCACAGATTATCACTCAAGTTAACACAAGGAATAACGGGGGTGGATGGCTCAGATGTTTGGGCCATCCAGTACCAGTGTGCTTGGTCACCGAGGCTGTTCATGATACTGCCGCTGTCCGGTTAAATGTTCGATGTAAATGTCACGTGACCAGCGGATCGTGTCGGATACCATCAAACGAGCCATGGTCTGCGTATATTTTTGGGCTATGCCCAGAGATCTTGCGACCCGGTTGTTCTGCCCCAGCCAAGCTCCGAGCGAACCAACGACAAATGCATCCAGATAGACCCTATAGCCCTTCGAGGATAACTCGGCAGCAAGTGGGTTATATTTTTCAAGTTTTTGCTGCCGAGCCACCTCTAAAGCATCTGGGGCACCCTCAAAAGGAATGCATATGTCGATGATCCTGATAATCTTGCTAGTTTCATCCAGAACCACCAGGTCAGGACGAAGTGCACTGTGTACGCCGGGCACCTGTCTATTGGTGTTTAAGACAGCACCCGGGGGTAAACGCGCTGCGCGAGACAGACGATCTTGGACGTCGTTGTGACGACGTTGCCACGCTGCTGAGTGGACGGTACAATGGTTCAGTACGTGTGGCAGTGTCTCCTTGACATAGCCACAACGTCGACACCGCTTGTCACCGTTCCCGAATCGACGTGCTCCATTCAATGGGACAACGTCGAGCCGAGCTCGGTGTACAAATCGGTAGTCGCAAAACCGAGTGTAACGACCATTCAACAGAAAGTGGTTGCTCGCTTCCCTTAAGCTAGTACATGAGTACACCTTTCCCTGATCTGGTTTTTCTAGTAGTCTAGCAAGATAGTTTGCTCTTATGCCTGAACGTAGAGCTCGAACAACCATAGATCTTGCGGTCTCTGGAACTATTATACGCTCCGGTGTTTGCCCAGGCCTGTTGATGATAATCGACAGGTCACGCTTTTCGACGCACCAGTGAAACCTCACGCCGAATTTATTGTTCAGACGACGGCACGCATTTCTAGTTCGCGTCCACAAACTAGCCATGTCGCCAACGTCGCGTCCAAGGCGACCTTCCAGTGAGCCACTCAGATACTTAGCCAACATTTCCTCAGTTGTATCGCCACCAATACGACGTCTCGCCGCACGTTTCAAGCAGGACCAAGCCGTTTCCCTGACAATGGTGTCTTTGCAGGTCAGCAGTCTAAAGGCATGAACCACAGTGCTTACGTCCGCAGAATCAGCCAACGGCAAAAGATTTGCGCCACCCTGGTAAGATGTAATGTAAAGCAGCTCTGGTGAACCGCGCTGAGGTAGGTTCATCCATTTCTTGGCTAGTCTTTTGATGGTTTTGTCTGCGTCAGTCAACGGACCTTTGGCGACATTGGCGCCACGCAGAATAAAGTCCAGTCTAGAAAGGATGAACATATTCACAGCTTATAATTTTTGCCAGGGGGCGAGAAGAGAGTCGTGTACCCTTTGTGCATCCTCCTTGATAGCCCGAATGGCATCAAGGGGAGTTTGGGATACACGGAATCCCGTAGGAATTCCTAGATGTGAGTACTCTTCTCCCTCTTTTAGTACCGTCAGTCCTCCTCCTTGGATGGTAAATTCAGTGGGGTAGACTTCCCGGCGGCGCCTACAATCGACATGCAACGTGGCGCATTTTGGTGGTTGGAACTTAAGACCCATCCATTCAGCGGTTGATCCTACTGAATCAAGAAGTATCCTTAAAGATTCAGCATTTTTGGCGAGCAGAACGATATCATCGGCATATGCCAGCACGGAGAAATGGTGGTCGTGAAGTTTGTAACCATGCTGACCTGCCAATCCAGACGCCACCCTTATGAGCGGTTCGATCGTTAAATTGAAGATTATTGGACTAAGTGGGCAACCTTGCTTTACACCCGCACGGATGGGAATAGGACGAGTTTCCCCGTCTTTAGTGCGAATTGTTGTTGTTGTGTTGGTGTAAAGCTCAGCTACCACACTTCTCATCTTGCTGGGTAGCCGCATCTCCTCCAATACCCGCCGAATATGGTGGTGAGGTACAGAGCCGAAAGCATTGGCTAGGTCAAGCCACGCCAATGCGATCTGTCTGCCATCTCGGCGCACGTCATCCAATGCACTCTGGACCACGAAGTTGTGTTCATAACACCCTTCGTACTCCAGGAATCCTTTTTGCATTGGAGAGATATTGTTGGATAGCTTCGCCCAGCATGTGATGCGGTCGGCAATAACACCGGCGTATAATTTAGCGATCGTACCCCCCAAAGTGAGAGGCCTCCAGTTCGACAGGTCATCACGATTACCCTTCTTATACAAGAGTACAGTGCGGGAGTCAGTCCAAGCCAGTGGTGTTTTTTCCTCGCGGAAACATCGGTCAAAGATTGCAGTAAGACAAATGCAGCTCGGGCCCATCCGTTTCAGAAACGAGTATCTTACTCCATCTTTACCCGGGACGTTTTTGCTAATCTCGCACATACCGATTCTTTAGAGATGGAGTCCAGTAAGAACGAAAAGCGCTCATCTCCATCTGTCTCACCGCGCTGTTCAGGCCTGAATATTTGCCGGATCTCGTCAGGGGTGGGTGTTCTTTCCTGATCCTTCAAGGCAAATATTCCACGGAAATGTTCATGGACCGTTTCCGTGTCGACCTGGCAGAACGGTGAGCTTCCGGGGTCGCTCAGTATGGCGTTCATAGCTTTTTTTTTATTTGTCCGGTATAGTTTTTGGATCTTTGCCGCATCCATAGGATTAAATTGTGCTCGACGATGACGATTTCTAATAGGTGGAGGCCTATTTTGGAATCGTTGCACTTGAGGGGGTGGTCTTTCAACCACTTGACCTGGACTGCCTCTCGCAAAGTCTGCTGTTATTGTGGCTACGGCCAACTCGAACTCTTCCCAGCTAATAGCGTTGGTTAATAGGTCTAGCCACCGTTTCTGATACTACAAACAAAATTCGTCTCGTTGGACCTATGTAGACTTAGCGAATTTTCTCATCAGAAAGAATTATTATGAGTATTAAATCAAATAGCCACCGTCCAAGTGGCCAAGCTGTGAAAGGCATTCTACTTGGAACTGGGAGCGTTCTGATTCTATCGCAATGGGGACAGTTTATGAATAAAATTAATTTAAAAAAAAAATCATAAGGCGGTTAAATTACTAAACTGCCGGTATAGGGACAAAAACAAAGTAACCAGCTACGCTTGTGAAAGTTTTCTACAAGTTTCTTTCACAAACTTCAAATGAATATCGGCATAGTTCCTGCCCAAGTCGACTGGACAATCTACCAATTTCTAATCTGCATACAAATTTCTTGTTCTTTGGGAATAGGTAAAAAAGGCCTCGAAAGGGCTACTTGCGTAGCCCTTCATCGTCCTCCAATCCGCTAATACTATTATAAGTAACCAGGATAATAGACTTGTAAAATTCATTATTATGGGTATAATAATTAAATTGCAAATATTTCTGTAAATATAAGGGTTCATTTTTCAGTATATTGTTATAAAAAGTCCGCCGTCACCAGAGCGGTTGTTTAAAGCTGATGATGGAACTCATTTGATAGTTTTCAAATATTAGGCATTGCAACACATCGATAGCCTTAATATAATAACGAGCAAACCTTATAAAATTAATCCTCACATCCTTAGGCATCACTTATGGTCGAAGTGTAGCCCTTCCAAGGCAGCCTTTACAGTCTATCTACCTATAAATTTAAACTATTGTATAAAAAATTTTTTCCATACAACCAATAGTTTAGAAACAGTTTGATTTCGAAGATAGATACTGGTTAGTTGTTGCGCTTACAGCGCCATCTTTCGCCAATCGAAAAAACTAATTTAATTTTGTATGCAGAATCTGCATAGGTAGTAAACAATTTGGGGTCCCCTGGCTATGGGAGTGGGGCCGGCTTTGGTACCATTGGGGATAGCTTCTTTAAAAATACTTAACTCGTTTTTTTAGTTTTTCATCCACAAGTGTGTGTTCTCGAGTTATTCGACCATTTACAGACTTTTCGGAAACTCTAACCTACATTTTAGTGTTTAAAAAAATCGACTTTTTTTTTGTATAAAAATATAAATGATAAGTTCTAATCTGAATAAAAAACAAATAAGAATAAAAGTAAAGAGAAAAACCGTATTTGTGGTCTAATTGTCATTTTCAAAATATAATTTGAAACTAATTCCCAAATGTTATCACTTTAAACTTTCTTCTGTTTTTCTTAAACATCCAACACGTAACAACATTTCTTATAGTTATTGTGTAAAAAGCGTTAAAGGAGTAAATAAAAAAATAAAATCTTCTCTCTTTTAATGACTGTTTACACTAAAAGAAAATTTTACTTACATATAAAAAAGAAGTTGTAAAACTCACCTGAAACATAAAAAAAACAGTAATTAAAACTATGATAAACATCTATCTACAAGGGAGTTATTTTACCATTAATTTATTTAAAAATAAAAAGATAAAATTAAAATGATAATTGGAGGCTCATGGGAATTATTTCTAGAAACATGTACCCTATTATTCTGTGAAAGTTAAATAACTAGGAGTTATCTTGTTTAAATGACTTATCTAGGTCTATCCCATAGATTACGGTTAACAGAAGATTAACCTATTATATGTATTACGGTTAAAGTTAACATAAAAAAAAGGTTAATCTAAAATATATATTTTAAGGTTAACCTATTATTAGTCCAATTAGTATATATAAGCAGCTACCCTAAAACTCCTACCCAAAAATAAAAAATACTGTCGTGTAGGAAAATAACTCTAAGAAAAGTAGCTGTGTGGAGTAACTTGATCCGAAATAGCGAAGTTAACCTAAAATGTCCGAAAAAACAGTTTTTTGTATAAAAAAAAACTACAATCGAAAAAAAGTAAACAAGAAAGTTGTAGATAATAAAAGGAGAGTTTTAGCGTCATTAAAATTTGGTTACAAATGTATTGATTGAACTATATATATTACATAGGTGAGCTTGTAACAGTCTCGCTACTAAAATTAAATATTCTTTTAGAGCCTTTGAGACCTTTGCATATTCACTGCCTACTCCCCTTGTTATTCAGGTAATTATTTATGTTTATTACCTTAGTAACTATCAACAAACTCATTATGACTGTCTTTTGATTGTATTTTTATTTATTTATTTGTTGGATTTTTAGTTGGATATATTGGGATCTTTATATTTATCCAATCTCCTACAAGCTAAATTGCAACAAGTCATCTTTCTCACATATATTTGGCTCACCCAGCCAAAATTATAAGGTTTTCGGAATAACTTTGTTACTTTTCAACAAAAACTGTTAATAACAAAAAGCTTTTTACATTTCCAGCAAACCATTTATGATTTTCGAAAAATAGATAGCATTCCAAAAATTGTATCAAAACACATGCGATAAATTAGTTTTTTTTGTGTATATAAATAAAACAAACAACATACACACTGATATAGAACTCAGTTTACACAATACATTTAAACAATTAACTCAGTCAGTTGTTTAATTCCTTGATTTTGTTAAGCTTTTTATTTCAATTACAATAAATAAACTATTCGCATTCTGGGATTTAACAAAAAAGTTTGCCACGTTTTGAAAATCGATTTACTTCAGTTAAATTATATGGCGTAGTATAATAACAACCATTTCGGAGTCAAACAAAAAACAATTGAACGAAAAGCCTATCTGATTGGCTGAGATCCTCTACTTAACTACGGGTGTTCTGAATTGATGTCACTATAAAATTTGTAGTTTTTTCGGTTTTTCACGATTCTATTATACGTAGTACGTGTTTTTTAAACGTAATAAGCGTTTTTTTTATTTCTAGAGAAAGTTTTGAAAACAATAAGTCATTATCACGGCGTAAATTGAACCAATTCTGATTGGATATGAAATTTGAATTTTTTTTAGAAAAACCAAAAACATCTTTTCTTTCCCAAATAGATATTTTTATACCCTGTACTATTGCGTATATGTTATATATGTAATAGAACAGGGTATATGGTACTATAACATATAATAGTATTATACTATATACAAGTATTATAAGTTTAGTCTTAACTTTTTTACGGTTTTCTGTCTGCTTGCCCGTCAATAGGAGAACATAAAAACTTAAACAGATAAAGAACTTTATGTGTGTGTTTCAGAGCTTGCTAAAAGTTCATGAACCAGCAAACTTAGTTTGAAAAAAGAAAGGTTCTTTTGTTTAGAAACAAACAACTTCTGTAATTTTTTTGTATAAACTATATCCATCACAAGTCATTATTTTAAACATCTTTGCATTTGTGGAAGTCAAATAAACAGTTAATGATGATTCAATTCATGCAGAACACAGATGATTCAATATATACAAGATACTTAAACAATTAACTCAGTCCGATGTTACTTCACTTGTTTCATTACTAGTTATTTTTATACCCGGTATATAATATGTATATTAGGTTTAGTTCCGAGTTTTTAACGGTTGAAAATATTGCTCGCAGAAAAAAATTTTGTTATAGGTATTAAAATGACCTAGTATGTCAATTTCCGCATATGTGACCGTTCGCTAACACGATAACTCAAAAACGAAAAGAGATAGCGAGCTGAAATGTTCTAGAAATGCGTTCTAGAAAAGGAAGGTCGATTGGGAAATAAAAGCAAAACTACCTACCTTCGAAACCGTAAGAGATAGAACAAAAGTTTAAAGAAAAAATGTCCCTTTTTTAAAAGTAAACAGCTTTTGTTTGAAACTTTTTTCGTAAATTCAGTATATACCGGGTATTTAAGCAATTAACTGAGTTAGTTGTGATTTTCACTTGTTTATAATCACTTTAAAATTTAATTCTTCGATGTATGACAGAAAAATGTGATTAACAGACTCTCATACAATTTTCATTTCCTTTCCAATTTCTAATGAAACTTGACAGCAGCAATATTTTGACACTGTAAATTTATTTTGTTCATTTTAAAAAGACAATTTAATATCGACTCGTTTTCAATGGCAATCGACAGATATTGTTCATAAAATATTTATTATTGTTAATGAATATAAATTGGATATATCAATAAAATCATGCGGGAAAATCCTACCATAGTATTGATAACAAAGAATAATATATAGTTCCTTTGCACATTACAACAAGAAATTTACTATCCAAAAGTAAAAAACAATCAATTTGTTTCAACAAATCTCTGTTAAAATAGCAATACTACCATAATGTTCTACACGCATAATGCGTACAACTACCTACCTATATACGCTTATGCATACTTCTTGCTTTATGCTGTTGTCTGTATTTAGTACATAAAATGTATATAAAAAAAAACTATAATAAGAACACATTGGGTTATAAAAACAAATAACAATCAAATAAATTTACGATCATTAAATTTTTTCAATAAAAAAAAAACAACGAATTGTTATGTCTCAATTGAATTGAAATAGAATCCTTTCAAACAAATATTATTCACTCTCAAAAAAACAAAATAAAAATATCGGTCAAGTATGAATCTGTTTATTATATAAAACTCAAGTATATTCGATATCAACTATAATCGATAAGTACGGGGCTACAATCATCATCCAAGGTATGTGATGGTTAAATAGATAGATAAATTCTGGGGTATGAAAAGTATTCGACCATATGACCCATTTGTGTTCCCCATTCTACTTCAGTCTGATGAGAATCGCTTCTCCCATAGCTTGGTACTAGTCAGGAGCTTACTTATCAGAAGGTTCATGTATTAGGGGTGAGATCTGTCGAATATATTGTATCTTCTGTAGTAAAGAGATTCACAGTAAAGTCTGCAGATAATGGATCCATTGTGGAGTCCTATTCTGCGTGTACTTGCTTTCGTAGTTGATAACGCCCAGTGATGAATCCGGTAACCTTTCAAAGTTATATCCTGTTCAGATTGATTTCTTCGAGGGACAGCCTCTGGGATGAATTCTAAAATAGTATTTTCTACAGTTTTTGTGCCCCAGTTGATATTGTCCCAGTGATCACAGTGTTTAAAGTCTATCCACTTGTTGATCACTTGTTTGTACGTTATTTTTGGAATTCTTAAAATAGGTTCTGGGTCTATGGAAGTTCATCCGCACTCCTTCTTGGCTGAATTTTGATGAGTTTCTTTTCTTTTGTTCTTCATTTGTATTGAATCCATTGGGGTTTTTTGAAAATATATTTCTATTAAACGTTGTTTAATCGATAAAACTAACATTTTATCGAAAACCTAATGAACTAGGCATAATTCAACTGTAAAATTAAAAAAAAAAGAAGAAACTTTTCAAGTCGATAGTACTCTGTTGTTCAAACGAGATATACATTTTTTAAATGTTTACAACCCGTAGCGAATCGACTCAAAAACATTTTGGTTGTCAAAAACATTTTAACAAAACCTATCAGTTTTATACAATTTTTCCGAAACATTCTTCCGAAAATCGAATGGATTCCCCTTTTGAAAAATATCCATATATTTTGCATGCAGTAGTGTAAGCCAGTTTATATGTCTTCCGCCAATATCAATAGAGTGCCATCCATATTGCTTAGATCTTACTTAAATTTAGTTGTGCAACGAATGTATTATAATAATCAACTGCTCAGGGTTGGTTAAATTTATGGTTAACCAGTGAATACCACTAATAATGAAGATAGCCATGGGGATTTATTAAAGCACCAATTTATAACGTTTTAAATCTTATTTATTTAAATTTTTGTAATCCATAAAATTCCGTGGCTACTGTAGTAAAATTCAAGCCTTGTAAAATCATTTGGCGGTTTCGGGGTACATTTCATGTGACAGGAACTGAATGGTTTATTGTTAGGTCAATTTTTTCAAACTATATTATCGTCAGTTTAACTATTGACGTAACAATTAAAAATGGCTGATATTTCCTGAGTTTCTTATCGTACATACAAGTGAGCCTAATCGACGTCCGACGATTAATTCAAGAACATTACATTTTGAATGGATAAGCATTTGCTTAATGTTTGCAGGCATAACAAATTACAAAGTATTGTCAGAGTTAAACTGTAGATTCAAATACGCTATTGAATCTATTCCTATCATCCTCACCTTACCCCTAATAAATAACCATAACCAAGAATAAAAATATATTTTTGTTACGATATTCTAAATAAAAAACTGTTAAAATAAAATCTATAAAATAAAATGAAAAAAAATAAAGAAAGCAAAACATTGAATACAAACAAAGACTTTAATTATTGATTACGTCAAATCAATTGTGAGAGACTGAAACCAATCAAAGAAACCTAAGCAATTCTATATCATTCACATCACATCAACATTATATGTGATATGCGAGTGTAGTGCAAACAGAACGGAAGGGGTAGAGGCGGGTGTATGCGGAAATGGTATTGTATGTCCAAGTGAATCAGCAATATACAATATATTTAAAGAAAATAAAGCCAAAATGAACTTAAATGAAAAATAATAGTGAAACGCATACAAATCGTTTAACTCGAGCCACCTTATATGCCAACATTCCTTTTAAGATAAAACACAGTCAATGTATCTTTATACGGTGAGTAATTTAAACATTGAAAGTGGAATCAATTTCTATTTAAAAAAATGTAGCGTCGTTTAATAAATTTCCCTTGATCGGCCGTAGTTTACGATCTGGCAATAACTGCGTAAAAAATTGCTCCCAAACACCTTATATCGACAGATAAAGCACATAACTTATACGAGCTTATTAATAATTTTAAATTGAAAACTAAGTTTCTTTATTGATGTTATTTCTGATAAGGCTCTAGTTTAAGAGCTTTAACCTAAAAATTATTACCACCATTTTATATAGATAGGACAAATTTATATTTTATATGATATTATTGATTATTTTAAATAGAGAAGTTGAATGTTTTGTAATTTTTTTGTTTTTGTTTTGAAAACTTACTAAAACTTATGAAGAGAAATTTAAAAAAAAATTAAAAACAATTGATTTTTAATAATATAAATAATAGTAAAAAATATTTTTTTGACAATGTACATTCAAACGCCAGTGACGTCATTATATCGCTTTAGTATCGCCACCGTATGGAGAAATGATAATACATCCATGTTTACGAAAGAGACAAGAGACTATTAGACTATTTTGTTATGACACATGATAATCTGATTATAGAAAATACAAATGTATAGCATCATTTCAATTGGCTCTTAGCCTCAACGGATATAATGACGTCACAATCAATCATAAGTAGTTTTTTTATACAAAAAAAAATTATCAAAACATACTTCAAATGAATTATTCTTTCATGTATCTATGAATTTGTAGCTATAAAAAAATAATGCAACTTCTCTATTGGAAACAAGGTTTCTCAGTTAGCGTCATTTACTGAAGTCCAGCTCAAAGAATGAAGTCCAGCTCGTTAGTATTTCCGTGGAAATACTAACAAAATTGAAACTGCGGGTACGTTAATTATTTGGACTGGGTTAGTGTTTGTGGGCTTTGTCAAGTTTCATGTTTTCTTTTTGTCTGTCATGGTAATGGACCGAGATATACTTTTTAAATATTAAATTTATATAAAAGTTAGCAAAAAGTCACGTTTAAAAATTAATATATAAGGTTTATTATTCACTTGCCTTTAAGTCCAAGATCATTATTTAGATATGCTCTTGCCTCTAAAATCCTTTGGGTATTTCTTAATGTTGTCAACAATCAGAGTTAAATGTTCACAAGGATGAATGTAAGGCATATAGCTGCCAATAAGTCCCAAAGTAAGATTTGCTGGAGAAAATATACTAGGATGGGTAAGGTTAGAAATATAAAGGATTTTATCTCGTTCTTAGACCACTTGGAGTATAAGGTTAAACATTTCTCCAGAAAAACTACATAAACCATTCGTGTACCATGAAAAATACTACCACTATGCGTGTAACATTAACCAATGTGTCAAATTTAACTCTAAGAATTTCTTCTGCTTATACTTTTAGAACGAGTATCTATCCTTTCCTCTACACTGTTCTATGCTATACTGAATATTTTTGCTACCCTTATTTTTACTGAATAAAAATTCAATGAAAGTCCACCTTGAATACTTTAAGGACGCCCTTTAGAAATATAACTGTATATAACATACACTAAACGAGCTTGAAACTTTTAATTGTTTTTCTGGCCACAGCCTTGTTGTCGACATACAACAGATAGACCGACATCGGAAACAGCGGAAACCGTCGAGGTAGTTAGTGAAGCTGTGTGTATCTCTGTGTGTGTATGATAGTGGGTGTGTTCATTTAAGTATATTTATATATATATATATATATATATATATATATATATATATATATATATATATATATATATATATATATATATATATATATGTAGAGTACATATATATATACTCATTGTATAGATAAATAGTTTGGGGGTTGTGTTGAGGGCAAAATAAATATATAATGGGATGATGTACTATTGGTGGTTTAAGTATAGTGTCAGAATGTGGTGAATAAAAGGGTGATTCAACGATCGTTTTCTTCATATTACACATATAGTGTACGTTATGTCTGCATATATATATATATATATATATATATATATATATATATATATATATATATATATATATATATATATATATATATATATATATATATATATATATATATATATATATATATATATTCCCAAACAGCCTGCTTGTGAGTCTGTCTATTTTTTTTGTTTTCGAAAAATTTCTTAATTGAATTTGATCATTAAATTTAATCTTTTCATATGACTTGTAGGGTATCTCATCTAAAATAAAATATAAGAAAAAATAAAATAGTTTATACCAATTGTTATTTAAAGGTTCGTTTTCCATGGTGTAACTATCACGATGACCGGTCAATGATAATCGTTGAGCACTATTTCTTCGTATTTCCTACGACGCTATTTTGCTCCAACCGACTAAGAAATACAAAGAAATATTGACCGATTATCTTGATGGTGACACCGAGGAAAACGTATCTGTTAAATTACAAATTTATTGGGACCTGCTTACGTCTATCAGAACTGTTTATTGCAGTATCGGAACTCTAAATGACACACTATTAAATAATACTATTATTGCGATGTATACGCCCATATTTTTAGTAAGGCAAAATTTTGATTAGATCAAAAATTAGTTTTTTGTATCAGTACGCTTTCATTCATGCCATTATTTTTGATTTATTTGAAAATTTTCCTTTACGAGTAAATTAATCTATTAAAAATGCAACAAGGAAATGCTTTTCTATTTTCTCCTTGGCAAAATTCTCTCATTTACGAACTTAGTTATCTACTATAAAACTTAGTACGTAAAATTGTATCAAGCTTCATTTTACATTAACGGTGAATTGGGGTAAATAAATATTTATGGTTGAAGTCAAGGACCGACAAATAAAAGAGAAATATTTCAAAAAAGTTCGGAAAACTTGTCCATGTATTTAGTGCTTTGATTGGAAAAACCTACTCTCCAGGAGTTATATCTGACGTCATTCTGGATATAACTCCTGGAGAGTAGGTTTTTCCAATCGAATCGCCGAGCTTTCATAAATAACTCGAAATACACGAATTTTGAAAAAAATGTATGGTTTGAAGGCAGTTTGATTATTCATAATCTTTACTCAATACATATTTTTACAAAAATCGTATTACATTTCGATGTATTTCTGAAAAACAGTTTTCTCAATGTCATAATTTTTGGATCTTATTCGTTTTAGCCTCCCCCTCACCTCCAGTATAAAATGGTTGAAAATGGGTGGAAATGTTTGCGAAAGACCACAGGAAGTGATTCCAAGGAGTAAAAGTCAGAGTAAAACGAATAAGATCCTATTTTTTTCGTGAAATATAATTTTTAGGCAGTCCATGAAAAACCACTTCTACAAAAATGAAACTCAAAATGATCTTCATTTAACCAGATATGTGGATTATTTTCTGAAGGAGAAACCAATTTCAGAATTCCCAATGTTAAAAGTTAAAATGAACCAATTTTCTTTTAATTTTATTAAAAACCCCTTTCGATGTCAACTAAAATGTTTTGTCCATATTTGAATATATTTAGTGATTAATATATCAATGTTTCACGTAAACATCATCAACAAATGTAATTAGTACTAAATAGTTATAAAACAAAACCGTGTTTATTTTATTAAACTACACTAATTTTATCAAGTTTTATTTACAGTGATGTAATCAATATTTATTTATTTATTTTTAATTTGAAAACAGCCACTTAATAAAACTTCTGCAGGTTATTTAATATCACTTAAGATTTGATGAATAAAAATATTGACAAGAATAAATTTTAAATTACCTCTTTTCTTAGTGTAGCGTTACTCGAGAATAAAACAGCTTTCTGTCAATGAAAGAATTTTTCGAATCACTTAAGTAGTTCCAAAGATTACTCCCTAAATATAAGTACAATCTCACCCACACAATCAATGTATCATAAAAAAAAAATCTTTAAATAAAAAAAATGTTTGTATTTAAAGATTTTATGATGGTTTTTACCATGTTACGCGGACTCGGATTTCCTAGCTGCCACGCGGGCACCGACGCATAAAACAAAATTTTTTTATAATGTATGTCATACGGGAATAGTGTAGCTTTCTATCAAACCAAAAATGTTTAGAATCGGTTCAGTAGTTCCAGAGATTACTCGCAACAAAAATACACATTTTACGTCTTTATATATATGTATTGTTAATCATATTGGTATTCTTATGGTGGTGATTGTGAAAGCATACAGTTGTTACAAAAAGCTTAAAATTTAAGAATACATCGTGATACGTAATTTTTTGTGTTAAAATTTTTCCACACCTAATGTAGCTGGAAATACTAACCACTTTTGTCACGACGTCTGGTGACCAAAGAAGAAACTAATTTAGTTCACAGTATAAGTTGTTGTAATGAAAATTATTGAGAATAATTTTTTTGATCCAACACACATTTTAATTATGAAAGTAAAATATTACGAAAAATATTTAACAAAATAATATTTTTCTCCTTGCAAAATGAAGGAGTTTTTTTTTTGAAAGAAGTACAAAAAGAAAATAATGTAGTTCGATTTATTTTTTTTCTTAAACTAAGTTTTTTTTTAAGTCGAAAAATGATAATAAGATTAATTGTTGCTTTTGATTTAAAGTTTTTCTATTTTTAAGAAAATCAAAAATTGAAAAAAAATTATTACATTTAATTTTAATCAAAAGTCATACAAATTGAATGTTTTTCAAAATAACATAAATAGATCACAAATAAATAATTTTGTAAAAACAAGATAATTATTGTAAAACAAGTAAACAGAAGTAAGCTAGCTTACAGTTATGAATGTATCATAAAATTTGTGTATAGATTTTGAATTCACACTGGCCGTGTCCATTAAGTCGCTGGTTAAATATCGACCAAGCGGGGTGTGACAATGGGTCAAACCCAAGGAGAGGTATAATTTTTAATTAATTTTATAAATAGTCTGAACACTCCGACTACGTCCATGGGTGTTGATATACTAAAATATTCTAGAAGCCTCCATGCGAAAATATATTGTCAAAAAAATATTTATTCAAAAAAAACAATCATATTCTAGAACAACCCATGGCGGGTATATAAACCGGTGACCAGTATTGATTCAAATCAGTTTAAAATCGACCATTGTCCGATTAGTTTAAAAAGAGTTATTAATTAGTTCAAAAATTGAAAAAAAATTATTACATTTAATTTTAATCAAAAGTCATACAAATTGAATGTTTTTCAAAATAACATAAATAGATCACAAATAAATAATTTTGTAAAAACAAGATAATTATTGTAAAACAAGTAAACAGAAGTAAGCTAGCTTACAGTTATGAATGTATCATAAAATTTGTGTATAGATTTTGAATTTACACTGGCCGTGTCCATTAAGTCGCTGGTTAAATATCAACCAAGCGTGGTGTTAAGAGTTATTAAATCGATCATTGTGCGATTAGTATCAAAGTTGAAATCAAGTATTGTCTGATTAGTTCAAAGTATATAATTGTTGTTCAATCCAGATCAAGTTAAAGTTGGAATTTGTACAAGTAATTTGATCAAGTAATTCAAAGTTTGACATTGTGTGAAAAAAAAAATTAAAATAATTGTTGAAAAAGAAATTGGATAATCATTTTTTTTAAGCAATAAAATCAGGTTTTTTTTTTTGTTTCGTAAAAACTTGTGTTTAATTTAATTTTTTTTTCTTTTCTTTAAACAAAAACATGCGTGTTGTTTCAATTACAAAATATTTAGTAATATCTTTTACTAATATATTTTTTTTTGTTTTTGTCGAGTATCGGAATCATTGCAGGTTCGGGCAGCGCTCTTTTGAGGATAAAGAGAGCCAGGATACCGCGACAAAGTTATAGCTTAGGCCTCTAATAATAGTTTTTATAAAAATACCTGCATCAAAATTTTGATAATAAATTATCTGTCAATAAATTTAAAAAAAAACTGACATTTCAAACTGTTGAAAATTTAGAAAATAATAATTATTTGATATAAAAAAAACAGATTATTCTTTCGTTGCACACAAAAGTTAACAATATTTGTATGTCCCACCTTCAGGTCAGTTCTCAAGAATATAAACACGTTTTCCTTTATTTGGTTTAAAAAAATTATTTAATTAAAAAGTTTTAGTCCTGTTGTAAAGCAGAATACTCGCAATCAAAGTTGATATTTAACATGAAAGGTGTAAGTTAACTATTCGAGCATACCCTATTTATTAAAACATAGGAAAACGTTTTCTTCACACATTTTGTTCGAAAACAAATATCTTGTAAAGTTAAACTTCAGAAATTAATTTAAACAAATGAAAATAACAACTAGTTAATTGCTACCCGGTCTATACTGTATTTATTTAAAAAAAGTTCCAAATAAAAGTTGTGTCTTTTTAAATTGATATTTAAATTCTATTAAAATAAATATTTTTAAAAACAAGCTTTATATCGTAAAACTTATTTTCTACAAGTTTACTTCTTATGTGTTTTTCGATTTTTTCAATATTAAGTGAGATATACAAAATTTTGTGTTTTCCCCTCCCTCAAAACCCCCTTTTTTCTCTTTGTCAATTTTTGTCATGCTTACCATAAAAAAGCATTGTCATCGAAACTGAGCCAACATGTAAAAATGCAACTCCGTAGGATAAGAGGAAGTGGTTCTAATTCAGCTTGCAAGATTTGACACGAACATACATTCATACATACATACATTGCAAGTTAAATAAAAGCTTTAAATTTTTGTTCTATTTTATACGGTTTCAAAGATAAACAGTTTTGCCAGTTTGGTCCAAACATGGTCCGATTTTGTCCATTCACGAAATTATTCTTAACTTTTGTTTCTATAACAAAAATGCAAAATTTCAGCTCGCTCTCTCTTTTCGATTTTCAGTTATCGTGTTTACAGACGAACGAACGAACAAACGAATGGACGGACGGATGGATAGATGGACAGACGATTGAACGTACTGACAACTTTGTGGTAATGGACTAATTAGATCATTTTACGAACACCTATACCAAAAATTTTTATTTTCAAACGATACAAAGTCGTACTAAACTTAGAATACCGGGTATAAAAACAAAATATATACAGCAAATTTTTATACCAAGTATATGTAAATATACAAGATATATTATGTTCAGTCCTGACGCTTGAAAATATTAATCTTCGACATTAACGCTTGGAATGGGTGTTCATAAAATGGCCTGATTCGGCCATTTCCGAAATTTTGTATACGTGTTCTATAGCAAAAAAAGTGGGGCAAAGTTCGTTAATTGGCAAAATCGGAACGTATCTCCCCCTGCCAGAGGGTGAGAAATAAACGTCTTTGAAAACGCCAGAGATAGAAAATAAATTTAAAATCAAAAAAATTTTCTTCTTTTTGAAATAATCGACTTTTGTTTGAAAATTTCTTTTATAAACTCAATAGTTTTCACATAATTTGTCTTCAAAGAGCAAATGACATACTATTCAGTCAAACGAAGGCGGACATATGCAGATACATAACATCTCACATACTATTGACCCAGTAAAGATATTAACAATTGGAACATTAATATATAATTCAGTATATACTGGGTATTCAAACAATTAACTCAGTTAGTTGTTACAATACTTTAAATGTAATTAAAAACTTTAAATGTAATATAAAATATCTAAATAATGAATAATATTTAATGAATAATATCAATATTTAAATAATGAATAATTACTGCCAACCTAAGTTATACATTGTACTATGGACCACAGAAGTTGATGTATTTTTTGAAATTTTATAATTGATTTATGCCATATTGATTCGTTTTTCGAAAATATGCTTCGGATGAAAGTTGTTCATTACAAAAATAGTAACAACTTTGTTTCGAAAATTTTATTCGAAAACCGAATAAATACTAAAAATTGGTGTACTCACAATTTGTAACGTAGGTGGTCGACTAAGCTTTTTATTTTTAGTTGTTGCTATATTTCCAACTTCAAAAGAGCAGTACATGGCCACTAAGCCATAAACTAGTAAGGTGTAAAAATTTGAAAAATAATTGAAAGTCATATTGACTGATTGATTGATTATTGGGGTCTAAAAACTATTGCACTTCTACCTTATGGTCCATTGTGCTCCCCCTCCTACCTCAGTCCGACGAGATTCGCGTCTCCCATATCTTGGCAATAGTCTGGAGCTTGCTTATCAGGTCCTCCCGAAGGTTCACATATTCGGGGTAAGATGCACCGAATATCCTGTATCTACTGAAACCCAGCAGTTCGCAGTAAAAGATTATGTGGCTGGATGTTTCTTCCTCCTTGCCACACAATCTGCGCATAATGGACCCGTTATGGTGTCCCATTGTGTGTAGATGCTTCCGCATGAGACATTGTCTGGTAATAAATCCCCGGTAACCCTCATCAGTTGCATCCTGTTCACCTTCAGTGCAAGGAGAGATAACCTCTTTATTGCACTCCGAGCTCTTGCCGTAGTACTTTTTCCCAGTGATTGCGGTGTTTAACATTTGACCAATCGTTGATCACCTGTTTACATGCAGTCCTTGGAATTCCTAAGATAGGCTCTGAGCCAGTGAAGGATATTCCGACTCCCTTCTTTGCCAAGGTATCTGCTTTTTCGTTTCCTTCGAAACCACTAGGACCCGGCACCCAGATCAATTTAAACTTGTTCCGAAAGTCATATAGTATTAATAAAATATTTATATTTATTACTTTTAAACCATAAACTTTTACTTTTACTGTCACTATTCACTACCTTAATGGAATTTTTTTTTACTAAATATCTATTAGCGAATTTCCTGAAAGGAAATAGAGCTATTGCTCCCGTATCGACTTCAAAATTTTGAAATGTCCATCGATCCTACCTAGTAGATGTCGAAAATCACCATCTGTAAAATTTATATATATATATATACATATATATATATATATATATACATATATATATATATACATATATACATATATATATATACATATACATATACATATATCTATACATATATATCTCCATATATATATAAATATATATATATATACAAATATATATATATATGTGTCTGTAATCACTCTAGCGTTCACAATTTTGATCTGATTGAAATGAAATTTGGTATTTGAGGCGCTTTTGATATTCAAAAGGTTAAGTTCGTTAATGGGTATAACCGAACAAGTGGAAAGGGGGTTTAGAGGGCAGGGGAAACACAAAATTTGATATATCTTCCTTAATATTCGAAAAATCGAAAAATTTATAAGAAGTAAACTTGTAGGTACTAAGTTTTTCTGTAATTTTGTATCTTATAATTTTTTCTGTTACCTTTATATTTACAGAAATATTAACGGTTTAAGATTGAAAATTAAATTCCTCAATATCTCTACATATTACAGTTTGTATACTTTAGAGTTAGTACACATTAGAGTTTGAGTAAAAATGATAAGGTGATGAATTGTAACAAACATGATTTTCTACAACTTTATACCTTACAAATTTTTCGATTATCCTAATATTAACAGAGATATATTATATTTTGTGTTTTATGCTTTCTATATGCCTCCCTTTCCCAATGACGTATGCCATTTATCAATAAAATTGGCCATGCAAATACTAAAATCATATCAGAACGACATTTCATTTTAATTAAACTAAAATTGTGACTGCTAGAGAGTG
Source organism: Nineta flava (assembly GCA_963920215.1). Classification (NCBI taxonomy): domain Eukaryota; kingdom Metazoa; phylum Arthropoda; class Insecta; order Neuroptera; family Chrysopidae; genus Nineta; species Nineta flava. The sequence continues at coordinate 31,398,438 of OY986040.1, read as the reverse complement.
ACTTATGTATTCTAAGGAAATTCGCTAAGTTGAAGCAGCTCCTGCGTAACGAATGTATTTTTTGTAATCGTGTTCTCCAACACGTAACTATATATTTTTTTTGTCGACATCACATGCCGTGAAGGACTCATCATAAGAACAATATCTGAAAGTAACAAAAAATGATGTTATTGTGTTACGATAAAATAATTGTAGATTAGAAAGTTTTGACTTGTACGACGGTCATTTGACACTAATTTTTTTGTATATTTTTTTTTCTTATATTAGTAATAGCACAATGTGAAAAGTTTAATATTAGTTGAAATAGAAAAACTTTTATTAATACCGATCTCTTATTACAACACCAAAACAACCATATGTGTGTTGAATGATATCTGCCTATACAGAGTGTCATGGTAATGTACGCCATACTTTAAGAAATTGTTTCAGTAGCACGCATCCAAATAAAAAAAATTCGTTACGCAGGAGCTGCGTCAACTTTGCGAATTTCCTTACAATACATAAATCACTCTCTAGCGGTCATAATTTTAGTGTAATCAAAATGAAATATAATATCTGATATGACTTTAGTATTTGCAAAAATTAAATTTATTAATAGCCAAAATAAAAAAAACGGTATAACGATTATAGTTCATAGTTACTATGGAAACGACAATAAAAATTTGTTACAATATAATATATTTTATGTATTCGTGTCAAACACAAAATATTCAATATCTCTCTTATTATTCGAATAATCGAAAAATGTATAAGGAGTAAAGTTGTAGAAAATTCAACTTGCTACATTTCATTACTTGATCATTTTTCTCAAACTCTAATGTGAACAGAGATATTTATAATTTTAACTTTCAATCTTTAATTGTAAATATTTCTGTAAATATGAGTGTAACAGAACCTACAACTTAACTCCTGATAAATTTTTAGATTTTTCAAATATTAAGGGAGATAGTCTAATTTTGTGTTTGTAGCAATTATTTACAATAACAAATTTTACCTGTAAATTTGATTATGTGTTAATTTGTTTGTTCAGTATCATTCAAAAACTACTTGACCGAAACTTTTTTTGTTTAAAAGCTTATGATTACTTAAAAAACGTACATATTGTAAAATCTTGCTACGATAGATAGAATTCGAAAAGATTCGTTGAAATAGAAATGTGGTGGAAACGGTGGGAATAATAAATATTTAAAGTAGTAGTGGAAGGGGTGGGAAATAAAATTGCGGTTTTTAGTCTTAAAATAACGGGAGGCGGAGATAGAACAATAAAACGTGAGCGAAGTGGCGGGTATATGATAGTATTATATAAGTTTATATATAAACAAAGCCCAAAATAGTGATATCCCATCAAATGCAAGTGAAAACAATACTCTTTATGCACATGAAATATCACATTGTTATCGCTTTTTGTTTTTGAGTTGTAGTATATCGCCCAGGACCGGTTATGGTCCGTGGGACATATACCCAAAACGCGCGATGAAGTCTGGAAGCTTGTGCAAAAGGTTTCGGTGGATCCGAATTTTGTCTTTAGTCTGAAATGTCAATAGATGAGAAAAAGTGTGAGGGTCCTTTTGTTTACCACCGGACACCTTAATTAATGAACACTTATGATATTTAAAAAAAAAACTGCGAGGTAGTGACTCCTAACGGTGATAGTTAGAAGGATATTCAAATCCTTTTATGTCAGATGTTGACAACTAATCGCAATTGTTTTTTTTGAATTTACCACGTGTCGAATTTTCGGAAATTACGATAAAAATCACACAAAGGAGAACAGAATAGGAAATTACATTAAAAACAATAATCACCTACCATATTCTGAATGTGAGTACGATTAAATTTTAATTATTTAATAAAGATTATAGAAAAATAAGAAAAATGAACCAAAAACTTAATGAAATTATATATTTTTAGAGATTTGATAGAGAAAATAAAAGGCAGCAAAAATACACCCAACGGCGATGATTTAATAAAAAAGGAACAAATTTTACAATTAATAATTCTATATGTTAACACACAAAAATATGATTTTAAAAAAAAATAGTGAAATGTTTTATCATAAAATAAATCTAATTTCCTCGTATTAATATGTAAGTATAATTTTATTGGTATTAGATTGTATATAACTATTCGGTGGTCCCAATCTATCGGAGGATTCGCAACTGAATTTTCTCACTCGTGGTGTTTATATTCAGTCGCGAATTCCCACAAATTGTCCTTTCAGCATTCATACACCCGGTAAATTCGACGCCATAATTTTTGGCGGTCTAATTTCGAATGTGCTACCCAAATCTGGGTGTGATGTTTAGGCCGTTCATTAGGACCACCGAGTAATTACGGTACGACTTCTTATGATGTCTCCTTTTTAAAATAAATTATCAATTTCACTAAATGTTTATTATTCTACCAGGTATTTAGAACGATATAAAAAAAAAACAATTGAATAGCTGAACGCAATAGAATTTTAGTTGTATCTACGTAGATTTCAACTGGAAAGCGTGTAAATATGGAGAAAAGAAAATAACAAAATAATTATTACCTCACTGTTTCCGAGATTCGACTGTATCAACACAATGCCGCCCATACGAATAGCACGTAGATATTTGCGAGAATGCTGGTATTGTCGCCATTAGCAATTTTGGTCCGGTATATGTTTTATTTTTATACCCAGTATATTTGTAAATATACAAGGTATATTAAGTTTAGTCCCGACTTTGTAACGCTTGAAAATATTAATCCTTGACAAAAATGCTTCAAAAAGGTATTCATAAAATGGCCTAATTCGGCCATTTTCACATGTCCGTCCGTCCGTCCGTCCGTCTGTGAAGCCGATAACTCAAGAACGAAAAGAGATAACGAGCTGAAAATTTTTGTGTGTGTTCTAGAGCAAAAAAGTAAGGTCAAGTTCGTTAATGGGCAAAATCGGAACATGTTTCCCCCCGCTTTGAGGGGTGGAAATATCCGTCTTTGAAACCGTAAGAGATAGAAAAATAATTTTGAGACAAAAAATCTTCTTCTTTTTAAAATAATCATCTTTTGTTTGAAAAATTTTTCCATAAACTCAATAGTTTTCTCATAATTTGTGCAGAAAGAGCAAATAAAAGGGGGGAATTACACATCTTTGACACCGTAAGAGTCAGAAAAAAAATTTGTTAACAAAAAATCTTCTTCTCTTTATAATAAACAACTTTTGTTTGAAACACCTTTTCATAAACTCAATAGTTTTCTCAAAATCTGTCCTCAAAGTTGAAAAAAATGATAAATACAATTGATAAGCTGACTTACGGTTTGTTTTAGCTTACATCTCGTGTTTGAAAACGCTTTGCGTTGTTTAGCTAGTGCTTTGCGTTGACATAACGCTTCCTATTGACTAGCGCTTCTCATTGATCAACGCTTCGCGTTGGCTGACATACGCCTCGCTTAATCTTACGGGTCACATTGGTAAACGCCTTGCGTTAACCAACGCTATGCTAACGCTTCGCGTTGGCTATTTACTAACGCTTTGCGTTGGCTAACTTTTGGCTAGCTTAAGATTACGTTTTGCGTTGGTTCAAGCTTTTCGTTTATTAACGATTCCGAACACTGACGCTTAGCTTTGGATAACTAACGCTTCTCATTGGCCAACGCTTTGCGTTGGCTGACTTACGGTTCACTTTAGCTTACGTTTCGAGTTAACCTAACACTTCCTATAGACTAACGCTTTTCATTGACCAACGCTTCGCGTTGGCTGACTTACGGTTCGCTTTAGCTTCCGTTTCGCGTCGGTAAACGCTTTGCGTTGATTAACATAGCCGCTTCGCGAATCGCCGGCGCTTCGCTTTGACAACTAACGCTTTTCATTAACCAACGCTTTGCGTTGGCTGACTTACAGTTCACTTTAGCTTACGTTTCATGTTGGTTAGCTCTTTGCGTTTAACAACGCTTCGCGTTGACCTTACACTTCCTATTGACTAACGCTTCTAATTGACCAACGCTTCGCGTTGGCTAACTTAAGACACGCTTAAGGTTACGCTTTCCGTTGGTTAACGCTTTGCGTTGTTTAATGATTCGCGTGAAATCACGCTTCGCGTTGAATCAGCGACGATTCGTTATCACGTAGTTCACGGCTTTTTTGTTGACCTAACGCTTCCTTTTGACAATCGCTTCTCATTGACCAACACTTCGCGTTGGCTGACTTACGGCTCGCTTAATCTTACGGTTCGCGTTGGTTAACGCTTTGCGTTAATTAACGATTCGCGTGAAATCACGCTTCGCGGATCACCGATGATTTGCTTTGAATAACTAACGCTTTTCATTGACCAACGCTTCGCGTTATCTGACAAACGGCTAGCTTAAGCTTACGGTTCGCATTGGTAAACGCTTTGCGTTGTTTAACGATTTGAATGAATTCACGCTTCGCGAATCACCAACGCTTCGCTTTGAATAACTTACGCTTCTCATTAACCAACGCTTCGCGTTGGCTGACTTACGTTTCACTTTCGTTTCGCGTCGGTAAACGCTTTGCGTTTACCAACGCTTCGCGTTGACCTAACGCTTCCTATTGACTAACGCTTCCCATTGCGCCAACGCGTCGCGTTGGTTGATTTACGGGTCGCTTAAGCTTACGGTTCGCCTTGGTTAACGCTTTGCGTGTTTAATGATTCGCGTGAAATCACGCTTCGCAAATCACGGACGCTTCGCTTCGAATAACTAATGCTTCTCATTAACCAACGCTTCGCGTTGGCAGATTTACAGTTTGTTTTAGCCTACGTTTGGCGTTTGTAAACGCTTTGCGTTGATTAACTAACACTTTGCGTTGACCTAATGCTTCCTATTGACTAGCGCTTCTCATTGACCAACGCTTCGCGTTGGCTGATTTACGACTCGCTTAATCTGACGGTCTGCGTTGGTTAACGCTTTGCGTTGATTAACGTTTCGCGTGACGTCAAGCTTCGCGAATCACCGATGCTTCGCTTTGAATAACTAACGCTTCTCATTAACCAACGCTACGCGTTGACTGACTTACGGATCGCTTTAGCTTACGTTTCGCGGTTAGCGCTTTGCGTTTACCAACGCTTTACGTTTACCAACGCTTTCCGTTCATTTACTAAAGCTTCGCGTTGACTAACTTTTCGCGTCGCCTAACGGCTCGTTTTAAACAACGCTTTGCGTTAACAGCCACTTCGCGTTGATTTACTCAATTATATAACTCAATATTTAAATATATAAAAATCGCAAGAACATTAATATAAATTTTTTTAAATGCAAGAACATTTTTACTGTTTCAAGAAAAATTATTAGCACAAAACAAATATTTACAAATAATTCATATTTTATAAACATTGAATAGGCAGAAATATTCACAATTCAAACATTGATATACAACTCAGTATATACTGGGTATTCAAACAATTAACTCAGTTAGTTGTTACATTACTTGTTTATTTTTATTCTTAGTCCAATTAAACTATATGCGTTTTATGTATACATATATATATCCAGCTCGCGATGATAAATTCGATCACTAATTCGGAATCGTATTTTCTATATTTTACAATATTCGCAAATGAACAAAATATTGATCCAAAAATAACGTATAATAATAATGTATAGCATTCGTCTAATTATTTGAGTAACATAATAAAAAATATTCGATACTCGATACATAGATTTACTTCTTTCCGCTTTGTAGGTCGATCGTAATCTGAACTGCATGACTGAAATTGTTTTTCAATAATCTTCACTCGACTACCGAAAAACAATTTACGTCACTCCGATTTGCGGACTTTATCTCGTTGGGTCCCGCATTATGTTGATCTCATCTCAATAACAGATCGCGTAACATATTTTGTTTTTTTTTTTGTGCGTTCAAACTTGTGTTTTGAGACGGCTAGAAAAAATAAATTCAAACACTAATCTTAAGGTGGTTCCCGCGCGTCATTCAACTATTCATTCGTTTTTTTTTTTTTTTATTTATTTTTTTTTTATTCGTCCCCCTATTACTTTCTTTTAATTAACAATTGTCTGTCAGTTTAATTTACTTATATTTATATTTTTACATTTTATTGTTAAGGGTTTGGTCCCCCCACCACATATAAATCACTTTCTTTACATTTATTTATTTATTTATTTTTTTCTTGTTTTAAACACTCCTTTTTTAATGCCTTTATTTTATAATTTTAGGTAAGTGAGATGGAATCGTCACAGAGTTATCGTGTCTACGGTCGAACTGCGACATACAAGTGGGCGAACACGCGACATGAGGGTTCAAGTGCCGGGACTGCACTTACACTACCATATATTTATATTTATACAGAGTATAAATCCATTTGCTAAATGTAGTAAATGGAGTTTAGAGATAAACATTTTTTCTAACTCAGTTTCTATTTAATGAATTAAAAAGTAGAAAATACAATTTTTTCTCCGAGTTACCAAAATCGAATTTGAAAAAAATGGTGCGCTCAGGTTTTAAATGTTTAAATGATTCATCGTTAAATTGGATTTATCGTTTTATATCAATTGTATTTAATTGATTCTTTAAAATTTAAAATCCGAGCGCCTCAATTTTTTATGTATAAACATGTATTTTTTAAGTTTCTTAAATAAAAACTTGTTTAAAAAAAAATTTCTATATCTATATTATTTTTTAATTTTTTTTTTGTATTGTTATCAGAAATAAACAAATTTTGCAAAATTTCAGTATGATTGGATATAAAGAAGTCGATCTAGAAGAAATGGATTGTCCTATTTTTCCTCTCGAACAAACAGAAAGTGAAGTTAATTTACAGCTAGTAGGAACGTGGACCAAAATCATTAAAACGTTTTTTTCATACTTCAAGTTTTATATTAGCATTCAAAGAAACAATACGATTTATTTTACATACAGCTTGTAGATAAAGCATTGACGGTGGAGTTCATTAATGTCGTAGGAATTTTTCATTAAATCTTGAATCGAGGTTCTTTAATTTTAAATTAACGTTTGTCCTCAAATTGAATGGAATCTCAAACCACTATGTAAGTGGAGAATAATTTTTTTTAGTACTCCACTGTTTAAAATTTATTATTATTTTGTTTTCATATTTTTATTATTCAAAAAATAATAATTTATATAATTATTGGTTTATGCGAGTTGAGAATTTACATAATTTCAACAAACATTTACTTAGATCGGATATGACTTGCTTATATCCAAGCTTACTTCGATATTTCCGCACATATTTCAAATCAGTTACAAAAAGTACTTGTCTCAAGACAGTTACTAAAATTAGTTGGCTCAGTACAGTTACTAAAAGTAGTTGTCTCACATGAATTAATCAGATGGTATTTTGAATTTTTATTTCTTCAATTTACAAATTGAATATTTATTATGGATTGTGCTGAAGTATCGAATAGGCGAATTAATGGTTTCTATCTGATTGTATCTAAGTATATTTTTTTTGTATAATTTATTTAATTCACCATTCCGAAACTTGTGGTTTTTCAAACTTGTCACATTTCAATACACATTCTATACACATTTTGGCTGTACAATTTATGTATTTTATGTGAATATGCAATGACTTTTTCAATTAATAACTATATTGTTTTGTATACGCTTGGTATTTTTGGCCTTGTAGTTTTTCTTTACAGAAGCGTAAAGTCCCCTTTATATACAACTATGTATCTGAATTAAATTTGTAGTGTATATTTATATTTTTGCAAATCAGACATATTTGAACATTTTTTTTTACTGTAGTGTCGTTTTTTTTTTTTAATACGATATTTCTTTTTACTACAGTTCAATCTAGTACATATTCATGTAATTTTTTTTTATAACTTGTACAACCAAACTTAGTATTTTAAGGATAGTTATACCATCAACATATTAAATGAAAAATTATTTATTTCAAATATATTTTATTTTTACATATATTTTGTTTTGTTCTTTTTTTTGTACTTTTTTTTTATTTTCAGTATTTCTGATTCGAATCACTAGTCGATAACTTAGACACTTACTGGATAGTAAAGATCTTACTACCTCAATATTATCTGTTTTAATGGGCCCAGCTTTTATTGAAAGACTTTCGGTTCAACGTGTTATTTTTTTTTATATTTACGTGTATCGCGTTAGCACCGATCGTTTTCCAATTTTCATAATTCCACATACAATACTCTGCTTTGGATTTTTTTTTCTAAAGTACCGTATATTTAGTTTTCATTTTTTTTTTTTTAAATACACATATAATTAATAATTCTATTATTTTCAATAAAGTGTTTAGTTTTTTTTTTAAACTAAACACTTTTATTTATTTTTTTTTTAAGTACACATATGGAAGCAGAGCAAATATCCATATGTGTCTTTTGTTTTCGATAGTTTTCACAAAGCTCGACTTGTGATTCTGAAATTCTTTTTGAAAGTTGAAATGATTATAATTTTTTCTTTATATTTATACATTTATATCTTTTACATTCTCTTTAATTCTATAATTATATTTAACTTAGTGCTAATTTTTTTTTCTCTTTCTTCTATTTTGTTTGTGGTTTAAATTTTCATTATGCCGAGAACAACTCGTAATACACCAGGTACCCCAGGAGATGACGATCCTCCAGCTTCACCAGATGACTTATTCATCACGCCTCATCAAGTATCAGCGGTTAACTTAGCGGCTATAACTACGCAGATGCAGACTACAGCTCAACAGTTCCATGCGTCAGTGCTGCACGTTTCGGATGTACAGCAACAAATACAACAGCAAAGCAAGCAGATTAGTAGCATTACCGATGCCTTGGCAACAATAACAACTACTCTATCAAATAATAACACTAGTTCAAATCAATTAACTTCAAATTTTAGTTTTTTTGCAAAACCGAGTATAGATTCCTTTATAAATAAAATCACTATTCTGGACATTTCGGTTCCAGAAAATATTATACAGTTTATTGTCGATACTCAACATTTAGTTGATATTAATTTTTTACCTATAGATGTTCTTTTGAAATCTTTAATCAATAGGTGTGCTTCGAACGCACAAACATTTTGGTCTACTTGTTTGGCTGACTCTTTGTCTTGGCAAAATATTAAACATAATTTATTACAAGTTTATATTCCACCTTTGACTAAACAGATATTAATTGATAGATTGGTCCGGCGAAATCAACTTGACACTGAAAAATTTTCGACATTTGTTCCTTCAATAATAAAATTCGCGAACATCCTACTTAATGATTCATCTGAATCCGAAATCATACAAATTATTTTTGCTCATGCCAATAATTCTGTACTATCTATTCTTGGTTTATATCAAATTCCCGATACTTATAAAGATTTGTATTAACTAATCACTAAAATTGAGGAAATTCAAGCGCGAATAACTACAACACCCGTCAGTGTAAACGTTACTTCAATTCAAAATACGCATAATGACTCTAAACTTTTTTGTACCTTCTGTAAAGGTACTAATCACAATTTTAAATATTGTTTTAAAAGAAAGAAGGATAATATAAATGTTAGTACTACGGTTCCAAAAAACTTGCAATAGACCCCAAGTTTCTTATTAATGATGTTATTTTAAATTATACTATTTTACCTCTACAAACCATTTTCATTCAAGGTTATCCTCTATTAACACTTTTTGATTCCGGTGCTACTGTTAATGCTATTAAAACTGCGACTTTTAATAAGTTAAAATCTAACAATAGAAACATCGTCACCGAATCAATTGATAAAACTATTTCTTTGCCGGGAAATAATTTTTTAAAATGTAATTTAACTGCGAAACTTCATTTTAAATTGGCTAATTTTTCATGGACTCAAACTTTTTTTATAGTAGATTCATTACCGTTTGAGGTAATTTTAGGTGTTGCCACACTTAAAGATTGCAACATCATTTTGGACTTCTTTAAGTCGACGATCAAATTTTATTTTCATCCTAATATTGAAATACCGTTTTCGGGTTTTTGTAACAATAATCGAATTATTAATACCATTGTCGAAGCGAAAGTAAATCTTAATAGCAAACAAACCAAAGTGTTGCAAACACTTCTTCAAAAATTTAAATCGATTTTTTCTGACATTCCTGGTCTTGCCAAGGGTTTTGAATATAAAATTAAGTTAATCGATAACATTCCGGTTTGTAAAGCTCCTTACTATCTGGCACCCGATAAAGCCAAACTTTTGGACGAGCATGTTCAAGAGCTTGTTACACAAGGGGTACTTTCTCCTTCGAACTCTAATTATAGCTCACCCGTCTTCTTTGTTAAAAAGAAAGACGACTCTTATCGGTTAGTCGCTGACTATAGGTTTGTTAACAAACATATAGAGTTTGATCCGATGAGTTCAGCCAGTATGGCTCATATTTTCGCTAGCTTAGGTAATTCGAAAGTGTTTACACTCCTCGACATGAAATCCAGTTTTCATCAGATAAAATTATCAGATGACTCGAAACATGTCACCGCGATCGTCACACAATATGGTCTGTTTGAGTACAATACCATGCCTTTCGGGCTAAAGGTGGCTAGTCAATCATTAGCTCGTTTTTTAAATTCCAGTCTCGCAGAATTTCGTCATAAATTTCTTCTTATTTATTATGACGATTTAATTGTACATTCGCCCGACATTGAATCACATTTAAATCACCTGAATCTCTTGTTCACTAAAATAAAGTCTATCGGTATCACTATTAATCCTTCTAAGGCTCGATTTTGTATGTCGAGGGTACGTTTGTTGGGTAGCGTAATATCCGCTGAGGGACGCTTTATAGACCCTATTAAGGTGCAAGCAATCAATGACATGCCAACTCCAAAAAACGTCAAAGAAGTTATGCGTCTAGTTGGGGCTGCGGCTTTTTACTCCCGCTATATTCCCATGTTCAGTCAGATTGTAGCTCCGTTAAACGATTTAAAAAAGAAAGGTGTTAGGTTCAAAATTACTAAGGTTCATCTTGATGCAATCTCTACTTTAAAAAAATCTTTAGTAAGTGCGCCTGTCTTAAAACATCCTAATTTTGACAAACCTTTTGTGCTACAAACTGACGGATCAGCTACTGGTCTGGGCGCGGTATTACTTCAAAAGTATGATGACGGTTTGCACCCCATTATGTACTGTTCTCGAAAATTGAATCCAGCCGAATTAAAATATAACAGTCATGAATTAGAACTTCTCGCAGTAGTAACGGCCCTAGATAAATTTAAAGATTTTTTAACCGACCGCAAGTTTACTCTACAGACTGACTGCAGGTCGTTATTGTGGATTTTTAATACCCCCAATAAATTTAATAAATTATCTAGGTGGATCCTTAAAATTTCGAGATATGACTTAACCCCGGAACATATTAAGGGCAAATTGAACAATATGGCCGATTTTCTATCTAGATTATACGAAACTGACCATTTAATAGTGAACAAATTTTCTGATTCAAATCAAGATTCAGGCAAAAATTTCATTAAAGTTAAAGAGTTGCATAGCAATGATCCAGGTTATGCAAACCTTTTAAAAAAAGATAACCAATACTTTGGATCAAACTGACTTAGAATCGGTGAATGAAGAAATCAGGAACAATGCGCAACTGAACTTTATTAACGTTTTAGCTAATACAAATTTTGATTACCTTTCTATTAAAAGCGAGCAACGTAACTCTCCCGAATGTAAAATCATTTATCAGAACCTTAAGGCTCAGATGAATGTCCCTAATTTTTGCATAAAAGATGGGTTAATATATAAGTTCGTCGGAAAGAATCGACTAAAACGTATATTTTTACCTGATAATTTACTCGACTATGTTCTTCGATATTATCATGATTCTAAATATGCTGCGCATAATTCAGTAATTAAAATATTCCGTGAAATTAGTAAAATTTTTTACTACAAAAACCTCTATGCAAAAGTAAGGGACTATGTCAGAACCTGTAAAGTGTGCCAGGCTATAAGGCCATATACACGTAACGATAAGGTTCAGTTGAGTAGTTCCGTGCCGGAGTATACCCTACATACTTTATGGATTTTCAAAATTTGCTTTCGCCTTTCCATGTAAAAGGCAGACCAGTGACGTTGCCATTTCACTGATACAGAAGATTTTCCTGCAAAACGGATATCCGACGGTTGTTGTAGCCGACAACGGACCAGCCTTTGCGTCGATCAAGTGGAAAACCTTCTTATTTAATAATGGTATTAGAGCTGCCTACTGTTCGAGCTATACACCATCTTCGAACAAGAGCGAGTGCCTCAATCGACAGATAAAATATAATTTAGGATGCATTCTCAAAGAATATTCTGTAGAACATAAAAATTGGTCAAAATTTTTGAGTTTTGTAATTTTCAATTACAACAACTCCTACAAAAGTACAATCGACTCAACACCAGCTGAAGTTTATTTTGGTAGAAAGTTAATGACGCCGTTTGTGATTATAAACGAATTAACTGAGTTAATCACGAGTTCTGCTAAACCATCACAAGCACATATACAAGATGCGTTAAAGATTGCTCACCAACAACGAGTCAACCAAACTTTAAATAAACCAACGCTGTCTAAATATAAAGAGGGTCAATTGGTCATGGTAAAAAACTTGGCCCCGAATATGAACAAGAATATCGCACCTAAATTCGCTTCAAAATTCAATGGACCGTACAAGATAATAAAGTTAACTACACCAACTTCAGTTAGGCTAAAAGCTCCAAAATCTAATAAGAAAACCTTCGGCATGTCGATATACAACATTCGGTCATACTATCTCAGAGGATATCAAGGGAATGGTAACGTTACTGCATCCTAGTTAAACATCTAAATGTATTTAAATCTTCACGTCTAATCCACATTTGTAAGATTTTTCATTCATCTATTCGTGTCATTCTTGCTTTAATATTTTTCAATTAGCATGTCGCTAATTTTTTTGGCCCCCTGGAGTGGAGAATAATTTTTTTTAGTACTCCACTGTTTAAAATTTATTATTATTTTGTTTTCATATTTTTATTATTCAAAAAATAATAATTTATATAATTATTGGTTTATGCGAGTTGAGAATTTACATAATTTCAACAAACATTTACTTAGATCGGATATGACTTGCTTATATCCAAGCTTACTTCGATATTTCCGCACATATTTCAAATCAGTTACAAAAAGTACTTGTCTCAAGACAGTTACTAAAATTAGTTGGCTCAGTACAGTTACTAAAAGTAGTTGTCTCACATGAATTAATCAGATGGTATTTTGAATTTTTATTTCTTCAATTTACAAATTGAATATTTATTATGGATTGTGCTGAAGTATCGAATAGGCGAATTAATGGTTTCTATCTGATTGTATCTAAGTATATTTTTTTTGTATAATTTATTTAATTCACCATTCCGAAACTTGTGGTTTTTCAAACTTGTCACATTTCAATACACATTCTATACACATTTTGGCTGTACAATTTATGTATTTTATGTGAATATGCAATGACTTTTTCAATTTATAACTATATTGTTTTGTATACGCTTGGTATTTTTGGCCTTGTAGTTTTTCTTTACAGAAGCGTAAAGTCCCCTTTATATACAACTATGTATCTGAATTAAATTTGTAGTGTATATTTATATTTTTGCAAATCAGTATTTAAATATTTATATATATCAGAAATATTTATATTTCTGATTCGAATCACTAGTCGATAACTTAGACACTTACTGGATAGTAAAGATCTTACTACCTCAATATTATCTTTTTTAATGGGCCCAGCTTTTATTGAAAGACTTTCGGTTCAACGTGTTATTTTTTTTTATATTTACGTGTATCGCGTTAGCACCGATCGTTTTCCAATTTTCATAATTCCACATACAATACTCTGCTTTGGATTTTTTTTTCTAAAGTACCGTATATTTAGTTTTTATATTTTTTTTCATTTTTTTTTTTTTTTTAAATACACATAAGTATGTAGTGTTCAACATACTCTAAAATTATGTCTACTGTTTATAAACACAAATTTAAGTATTACAAAAATTTGTCAGAACAATGAAATTGAATGAATTTGTCAGAACATTTTGTTAATTAAAATATTTTTAAAAAAATGTATATTATTCGTTTTAAAATTTTGAACCTGTTAATTTCTTCATATAAGGAAAAATTTAATTTGGAGTTTTTAACTACAGCAATAAATACTGTACCGATTTTAAAGTATA